>VXBC01002294.1:1653211-1702480 GCA_013399945.1 Ploceus nigricollis
GTTTTTTTTTTTTTTTAATGACAAGGGAGTGGTAGTGCTCTTTTTTAAGGGCAGGGATGAATTCTGGAGATACTTTTCAAAATAAATTTGCTTTTGCAGGCCAGATAACAGGAATAACAAGTAAGCAGGCAGTGTTTCATTTTGCTGATACTTCTGATGGAGTGTGGATGCAATACTCAGAGATGCAAGAAATAGAAGTGCACTTTTATTAGACATTTCATAACTTCTGTAGAGGCCAAGGTTTTGAAGCTAGAGTTTGGGTTTTTTTTTAATCAGAAGCATTTTGTTAGCTACTAAACATGTCTGTCTTTGGTCTAAGGTTATAAATATGTAGTTTGCTCTTGAACCTTGGCAGTTCTTGGGTAAATAGCTGCCCACCTCTGTTATGGGACCAGTGTCTTACTATAGGAGTGGGCAGAAAGCAGTTACTTAGAGACTTGACAAGTGTTGGATATACAACTGATATGTACAGCATCTGTAGTATGGTGACAACTTCTTCAAGGTGCCTGTCTTAGGTAGAGTGGCTGCTGACTGTGACTTGCAGCTTTCATAGAATCCCAGAATAGGTTGGGTTGGTAGAGACCATTTAAAGGTCACTTAGTCCAAACCCCTCTGCAATGAGCAGGGACATCTTCAACCAGATCAGGCTGCTGAGAGCCTCATGCCATCTGACCTTGAATGTTTCAAGGGGTGGAGCATTCACCACTTCACTGGACAGCCTCTTCCAGCATTTCACCACCCTCACCATACGATTTCTTCATTCTATCTAATGTAAAGCTGCCCTCTTTTAGTGGAAAACCATTACACCTTGTCCTGTTGTGACCCTGCTAAAAGCCTGTCCCTATCTCTCTTAGATTCTCACTGTAGGTACTGAAAGGCTGCAGTGAGGTCTCCCAGGACCCTCCTCTTCTCCAGGCTGAACAACTCTAGTTCCTTGAGCCTTACCTCTTAGGTGGGAGGTGCTCATCCCTCTGGCCATCTTGGTGGCTTCCTCCGGACCTGCTCCGGTGGGCTGGTGTCATTCCTGTGCTGAGGGCCCCAGAGCTGAGTGTAGTACTCTGTGTGGGGTCTCAGCAGAGCGGAGCAAATGGGAAAATCCCCTCCTTGACCTGCTGCCCACACTGCTCTGGATGCAGCCCAGGATGTTTGGCTCCGAGTGCCTGTGCCTGGGTCGTGTCCAGCTGCTCCTCCACCAGCACCCACAAATCCTTCTAGGCAGGGCTGCTCTTGATCAGTTCTTTCCCCAGGCTTGTTGATTCCAGGAGTTACCGTGGCCCAGGTATAGAACCCTGCACTTTACCTTGCTGAGCTTCATGAGGTTCACACCTGAACAAGCTTCTTGAGTGTGTCCAGGTCCCTCTGGATAGTGGCCCATCCCTCAGGCTTGTCACCTGCACCACTCAGCTTGGTGTCATTGGCACACTTGCTGAGTTTTCATTCAGTCCCACTGTCAGTGTCATTGATGAAGATCTTCAATGGTCCCTGAGGGACCATTGTTTGTGACAGTAATTGTAACCTCATTTTTATGACTGGTGTTGTATTTGTTAATAATGCCTGAAACTATTAGCAATATCATATCTTTATATAATTTGTTCTTCTGTAAATCCCGTTCTGCATTTTGGCAGTTCTGTCCTGAAGTACAGAGTAAGAATCTTCCACACTATTTGAAATTTAATCTTGTTTTTATCCTAGAAATTCAGCATTTGTTAAAATGAAGTCCCCCCAGAATCTGGTGTAGCCATTGTACTGATGCAAAAGGAAGATCTGAAAGAAGGACTGCAAAGTCCTTGTGCTTGGAATTCCTATGTTGGTTTTTCTTTGTATTTAAAAAAATCAGTTCTCCAGTATTGTAGTCCACAGATTAGTATACTACCAAAGAAGTCTAGTTGTTTAATAATCTGGTGCTTTTTTTTTTTTTTCAAGAAGGTAAAAAAATATCAAAAGTCATTATTCATGAAATCAGGTAAACTGGAATTTCCACTTAATTTGACTGTGAAAATGGCAAGTTCCCTGACCTGAAAAACAGCTTTTTATGTGTGTGGAACAGAATTATCTTGCTAAGTGTGTTCACAGTGCCAAAACACATCTTTTAGGTTAAGCAAACATTAGTTACTGACATCACTGATCTGATAAACTGCAGAGCAAGCCTTTTCACCCCTATTTAGCTGATAAACTTTACCAAAAGATGGACTATTTGACAAGGAGCACTTTTCTGTAAATGTATTGAATGTCATCCTCTTTGCTTTGGTTGCCTGTGCAGCTCCATTGTTTAATTAGGCTGAGTGACCCAATGTTGAACAACAGCAGATGTGAAAGATATGAAAACCGCATTGAGATATTTCTGCTGTGAAAGGTGCACATCTCTAATAGATTAAAATCTTATGAAGAGGCAGGTAAAATCTCGGTTAAATGGCTGAAGTATTTTTCTGCATCTTTCCAGACAGAAATTCCGTACTTGGAACAGCTGTAAAATTGAGTAATTGCTCAGAAATGTGTAATTAAATAGGTTATCAGTTAACATTTCTCAGTGTGTTTGCTGGCTAGTTTTGCCAAAGTGAAATAGGAAAGTTTCCTCTGTCAGACCTTTAGCAGTCCCAGAATGACTTGTGTAGCAGAGACATTCCTTAAAACATGAAATCTCGACGTTTTGGGGAGCTCAGTTGAATGCTTTATGTAACTGATGAAAATGTCGGGGTGTAGATGATGTAACTTAGCCTGACTTTTAAAATTAGTTCCCTGCAGAATTATGATATAGACATCCTAAAGCTTTGGTTGTGGTGTTGGTAGTTCTGGTTCTGTTGGCTTGAGTGTCCCCAAAGGATTGAAAGTGAAACATGCTGCCTGGAAGACCTGAATTTTCTTTGGGAAAAGAGCTGTTCAGTAATTTGCTTGAGGTAGTTGCAAGCGTTTGTCTTGGTTGAATTGCCAGCCTGTCTGTGCATTAGTCAGCCAGCATAATTTAAATTAAAAAAAAAAAAATCTAGACTGTGAGACAAGGAAAGTTCTGTTGGCTTACAAAGCTGTCTTCTGTTCTTAGTATGTAAGTACAGGGTTTTAAATTGGAAAATGAGAGGTGATATTTTTTACTACTGGTTTTCACAGCTAGTTATGAGGAAAGGAGGGAGGAAAGGGCAATCTAGAGGTTGTCTTAAATTTATAAGGGTATTTGGGTATAATCAGATTTTTATTAAAAATAATCATAAATCTGACTTGTGTAAGTATTGGGAGAGGAGAGGATTAAACGTCAGTAAGATTGCATTGGCCTATCTAGGGTCTGTGCTTAGCTGTAGCATTTTATTTTTGCAGTTGGAACCCTGAGTTCTGTTATTCAAAGAATTACTAATCTCTTGAAAATGTCAGTGACTAGAATTTGAATCTACTTTTTGTAAACACGTGCATAAATGTATAAAAATACATAAATTGCCACTGAGCATTCTAGTTTCAGGCAATTATTACTGTATAGTAACAAACTATTGCCAGTACTAATAGATTGTAAGATAGACCTTTAAAACTAATGGTTAAAATAATGTATGCTGCATGCTCTGCATTTTAGTTACTATCTACATATTTTTTTTTCTTTTGGTTTTATGTATCTCTTTTTGTCAGATGTCGGAACATTGCCTTTTGTTTGGAAACAAACCTGGGCACTTCAGGGGACCAAAGAATCAGAATCCTTTTGCTGTCACTGCCCCTCTCAGTCTGGAAGTGTAGTGGGCACTGCTTACAGGGCAAGTGTAAAGACTTGCCCTGTAAGCAGTGCCTGCTGCTTGTGCTTTGGAATATCAAGGAATATTTTTATACTTTTTACAGGTTAAATCTGTAAACTTCAAAGGGAAGGGAAAGCTGTCAGTACTACAGCTTTCTGTCTTAGAAGGAATCTGAGTGCTTAGTTGGGTAGGTTTCCTTCAGATTTCACATGAAATGGAGATGCAGGTAATGAAAACCTGCAGGCGTAGGGAAAGCATATCTCAGAGTGAAACAGGTAACACCTGGGAACCTTGGAGAGTGGTGTGTTTACACTGATAAGGGCAGTGACCATTAAAGGTGCATCTGCACTGGGTTTACTTAGCTAAGTAGGTGTGATGAGAGTCCTTCGGCTTCAGGTGCTCTGTTATGCTGCAGATGGCTTTGCTTGTTTCATGGTAACTGATGGGGCTTACATAAGCTTCTAGAAGGATAATGACTTTAGGACTCCTCTGTGGAGTCCTGAAAAAGGGACTGTTGGGAAGAAAACGTTACACATTTATCATCTCCTCTTGCCTGTAGAACAGTTGGGTCAGTATGCTCTACAACTTCATTATGAGGCGTGTACATCCTGGAATCTTATAAATAATTTATCCTCTGCAAGTAACATACCTATCCTTGGTAACATCAAAAAGAGGGATATGTGATTAATCTTCTCCCAGAAAATCTAAATATAATCTTAACGGTAAATGTATGACAGTAAAAATATGACTGAGTTGCAGTTAAGAATGTTTGCTACTGTAAAATCTATGTATGCTACTTGAAATATTACAATTTTTTTTCTACTTGAAGTCTAACTAAGCTTTGTGTTCACCAATGAAAACATTCTTTGAAATTAGTGGTAGCAGTGAAAATGTGTTTCCCTGAGAATAATGCAAAAATGTGTATAAATAAAAACAGGCACTAAAATAATCTATGCTTTTTTTTCTGTTTTCCAGTAAAATGAAACAAGGTCTCCTTCCCAGCTTAGAAGATCTGCTTTTCTATACTATTGCAGAAGGACAAGAAAAAATACCAGTTCATAAATTCATAACTGTAAGTTTACTGTTCCAAAGTGCTGTGTGAAAGCTAACTACTGCAAGGTTATTTTAACATTTTAAATGCAAGAATGCAAAGCAAAGAATTTCTGTTTTACTTGTTTATCTGCAGGAAGGAATGTTTTATTTCCTCCCCCCCAGTGCTGTTTCTGTAGTTAAGTAAGAGAATGTGTATATTAATGTTATTATTCACTTCTTTTGATGTGCAAAAGAGTATGCTTGAAAGCAGCTGTGCCTGTGGTATGGCTCGGTAGTATTTGTGCTTGTGTAACATGTAGATGGACCACTGGATTTCAAATAATATTAATGTTTTGACATAAAATGCAGCCAAAATGGCCAAAAGAAATTGCTAAAGAATCAGTAAAGTGTCAGAATGTCTCTGTTGATGATGCATTGGCAGATCTCTTAGAGTGATAAATGCTGAGCAGTAGATAACTTGATTGTAATAGCATATCTTTTCACTTAGTAATTACTGTTTTATTGTAATAGGCACTCAAATCTACAGGATTACGTACATCTGATCCTCGATTGAAAGAGTGCATGGATATGCTAAGACTGACTCTTCAGACTACTTCAGATGGTGTTATGCTGGACAAAGACCTTTTTAAAAAGTAAACTTTCTGTCAATTATGTAACTGTATAATTCTGAATGAATGCTGTCTGTGTGTTACTGAGTGTTGTCTTAAGGAGAGACATGAGGCATATAAATGGATTAGAAAGAGAGTCAAACACACACTCCTGATGCTGTTTTGATAAAAGTTTGTTCTCAGATTTCATGCAGCAGACAAGGCTGTGTGATCTCCACAAGAGCTTAATGTATCAATGTTGTTTGCATGTGTATCTGACCCATACTGCAACTCTTGGTCAGATGCCAAACAAAATTAATTGATGCAGCATGAAGTGTTTAGTATGATTACATAAAACTTCTCTCTCACTGTATTGTCAGTTTTTAATCTGAATTTCAGGATGCTGCTTCTGTGTGGCGAGATGTTCAGAGCACGTATGTAATTCTAAAAGTGAGTGTGTGGAAAACAGTGACGTTAAATTTCAAGATACATGGAGATGAGAGGGGTTAGGATTACAGACATTGGTCTCTTTTGGAAAAGATCTGTGGGCTGTATTTTAGCGATGCTTTTGTTTGGTTTTTTTAGCAAAGTCTAGTCAGCTAAAAAGTATAAGCACTGTTCAGGTTGTCTTCTGTTCATTTCAAGCACACTCCTTTGCTCCTCTACTTGGAGCTTTTATGTGCCGAAAGATTGGAAATGTAGAGGCTCTTAAATTTTGAAATGAAATTTTTAGACTATTTTTCTGTTTGCATTTTTATTCCATTTGCAGGGTAAATCGTAATACCTAAAACTTATTTGCACATACAATTTTTTAAGTGCATAGATGTAATACATATATTTTATGTACATATAGGTATATAAAATATATACAGTATATGCTTATGCTATACTATGTGTTTACATAGTTTATGTAAGTATAAATATATAAATATAAAAGTGTGTATATATATATATATATGTAAATTTTTGGAAATAGATTGAGAAAAAGTTAATGTCTGTGTGTGCAACAAAAAAGCCAGTCAACTTCTTAAGCAGATGTGAGATACTTTGTAAGGGTCCAGCATGGACTAAGTTTACTCCTGTGTTAAGTTCTAGACCAGGTCTTCACTGTTTTTATTGTCAGCAGAGTAAAAACTCTAGACTGTTAGATTCAGAAACCTTCCTTTGTGTATGGATGAATTGGAAAGGAAATGCATTTGCTATTATGTGTTACATTTATACTAAAAGGCTTATTTGTCACAATAAACTGAATTATGTTTTAGGCAAGGGCTCTGCATTTGAAAAAGAATTGATTGCTAATTAGCACGATTATTTTATTTTCTGTGTCACATCTCTGGGATTTGATCCTCTATGTGAGGAGAGTAGTTATTACTGTAACAATTTGTGGAAAGCTTACATGGTTGCTTCTTGTGTAGGAAGAGTTTTGAAAGTTAATCTTGTTTCACATAGCAAGTTTTTCTTTGCAGCAGCAGAAGGTTCCTTTGTAACCTTTTTTGTAAATTAAAAACACCTGAACTTCAGTTATCTGTTCCTTGTAGGGACACTGCATTTGTTGTGAAGAGGCTTGCACAGAGTCCCTGTATTTTCTTCTACAAGTGTGTAAGGTGTGAAATATAATAATGTATCTAGTCAGCTGTACTTATGTCAGGACTTGAAAGCTTCAGTTCCCGAAATGTAAAAGTCAGTGGTGTAATTCTCCTCTTGAATTTGAATCCAAAGCTGCCAGATCAAATAAAGTATCAAGGTTAAGTGATCTGGAATAGTGGTAGCATAAGTTTGACTAAATCAATCAAGTCCAGTAGAAATTACCTGTAAAATACACCAGCTCATGCATCTGTATTGTCTGTCATTCTGTATGCATTTTTAGTGGTTCTAAACATTATGCTCCAATTCAACTAAAATTGCATTATTTTAAAGTTTTTTGGCTTTACAGCACTCTCCACATCAGAAAGAATCTTCATGTTACAGGCAGAACAACTTGGACTTTTTATCTTTCATCTGCAGAATTTATTGAGTTGAAGATTTCTGAGGTGCACATTTCAGAGACAGTGTTGATAAATTAATGAATTAGCTGTTAATGTTGCATTTGTGTAACATTATGTGGTCTTTGCAGAGTGAGACCAGGCTCTACTTAAAGCAGTGCAACATGCTGGTTAGCTTGCTATGAGAATTTCTTCTTTCCTTTTTTTTCTTTTTGGTACTACTTAATTTCATAGTTATAATAATAGTACTCAACAATTCATCTGTTTTTAGATGAAGCTGGGGCTGCTTTGTGTAGGGAACCTGTAATAAGCAATCTGAGTCAAAACTTGAAAAAGAATGGATAAACCTAACAAGGTGGTAAAGGAAACAAAGTGATCCTAACTTTATGCTAGAGAACAAAGATGCAATTTCCAAAACTCTTCAAACTGTTGCTTTCCAACATGGTTATACAAGTCATTGACAGTTAATATAGATCATAAGACTTGCAGCCTAATCTTCCTAACCAAAATGTATCAGGAAAAATTTATAATTTGAAATGACATTTTTTCAAGTGGGGCAAGAAATGCTTGGATTGGGATTTGTCAAGAGAGTTCTGGGGTTTTTTTCAGGCTGAGATTGTAAAGTTTGTCAAAACGGAAGAATGTAAAGTAGGACGGTTTTAGTGTACCTATCCTGAACACCACTAAAGTATGTGAGAGATAAGGGCCAAGTTGTTCACAATATTTGACTGTAGAAAGGTTTTTATTTATCAGTATAATTA
The DNA here is from genome assembly GCA_013399945.1 of Ploceus nigricollis. Taxonomy (NCBI): domain Eukaryota; kingdom Metazoa; phylum Chordata; class Aves; order Passeriformes; family Ploceidae; genus Ploceus; species Ploceus nigricollis. The sequence goes on from VXBC01002294.1 coordinate 1,661,302, forward strand.
TTTACTTAAATTTCTCCTTGTGATCTTTTCCTATTGCTCCACTTCTTTGGAGCCTGAAGCCAGCCATCTCCAGAGGGTTACCTGGAACATAATTAGTTAATTACTTCGTTGGGGAGGAGATGTCAGCTGCAGAATTTTAGAGGCTGTCATGGCTCATGTCCTGGCTGACTGAAAACTGTCAATCCTGTTTAGTGTCCTGTTAAAGGGAGACCCAAGAACTCTTGTTATTTTGTCCATGCACCTATTGTTCTCAATGCCCATTGAACCCTTGTATTTAATTTAGTCTGTGAATTCCTAAGATTTGCTTGGTTTAAGGAATAAATATCCAGATAATGACCTTGGCAGAGTCTGGGAAAATTAGTAACAATAAGTAATATCCTGCACCCCCACAGCCATTTCTGTAGTGAGTTTTAATCCCTACATTAAAATGATTGAACTGTTGAAGTGAGCTTGGTGTAAATTTTAAGTGTATAAATGCCCTTGTTTCAGAAACATAATGTGATCTTAAGTGGACTGTATTTCAGTGTATACTGCCTTCTTGTTTTCCAGACTTTGTATTGAATTGTTTTAATACGTTTGGATGAACTTCAGATATTTGTTTTTTCTTATAGGAGTGCTTAATGCTGTCCAGGTAGTATAGACAAAGTAGAAGTGCATCTGAAGTTTGAACCTAGTGCATGTTATGTTGTTACTCCCTTCTGCACACATAGCTGCCAGCAGTGTTATTAATTACTTTTGAAAAGGGGTTTTGCACCTGGAGTAGGTGACTGTAATTGGAAGCTGCTGGGAACAAAAGCAAACAGCAGGTTTTGCAAGATACAGGAAAAAAAAATGACAGATTGCAACAAAAACAACTCAACTGCAATTTTAACATAGGCTAGGAAAGCAGCGTATTACACACAGCAGTTTGTAAGGTGACTGTGTACATCGGAAACTTCAGTTTCTCTTTCACTTTCGGAGAATAGTGCCTATCAGCATTTGAATTCGGTTATCAGTTGAATTTAAGATAAAGTCCTGGAAGTAGGAGGAGTTTAAAGGCTTAGAAAAAGAGGGGGGATTCAAAGGGAGGATAATTCTGTCTCTTCACTGGTCTTCATGCACCTTCATTTTGAGCTGATGATGACTTTTAATGCTAGGGTTATCAAATATCTATTCTAAGTGAAAACATGTCCCTAATTTTTTTTTTCTGAATAAGTCTTAATTGGAAGGTATGCTCTTCTTCGTAGCATGCGCCTAGATGTTCTTAACTTTCCATTTGCCTGCATTAATAGTGTCTGCTTCTGTCAACACTGCCAGAAGGCGCGGTGTGAAGGTGTTAACTGTTTGTTTGCTGTTAAAACATGCCTTTGTCCTCCTTGCCCTGGCATAGGGCTGTTAATACCTTTTATCAGGTCATATTTCAACTGACTCGATAATGGCTGCCAATTGCTCTCCTCTCTCACCCACGGACACACCACTTTCAGTATGTCTCAGTTTGTGTTTTCATCCTTCCTTCTGTTTGTCCTAGATAAGTCTTTTCCTTTTTATCTCATGGGGTTTTTCGCTGTCCCAGATGGGCTGACGTTCAGAGGGTGTGGCCGATAGCGTAACTGTGTTTTCTGGGCTAAAAGGTAACAGAGATTCCTTGAGTGCTGATGATTGAAAGAAGAAACTTGCAGTACGGCTCGCTATTAACTTCTGCTAAGTTCAGGAGACGTTATCAAGTTTTTCCACAGGGTTTTTTTCTTCTTAACAGTGGAATCACATTCCCTTTTGGTTTTTTCCCAGCATTCTCACCTCAGTTCGTGGTGAAACGGTGAAGTGAGAGAAAGCAGCCCTGAACCTCCCAAGTCTGATTTAACTCAAATTAGCGCTTCTTTAGACAAGGACTGGGTTAGATAAACTTCAGATGGTTTGATCCCAAGAATTGGGTGCTTTAGATCCCTTTTGCAAGCTGAGGTTCTGCTTGAAGGCAGATTGATAATACCTTGCAGAACAGCTTCACAGTTGAAACTTCAAAAGAGAGCTTTAAGTAGAAAGGAATAAAAATGAATGCAGTAAAGCTATTATAACTAATTTTAAAAAATAGAGTGACAAATTGGAAAAGTAATAAAGACTTGTTCTTGTAGGCATGTAGCTTCAAGGGACTGATGCTCCTAATTAAATAACATGTAATTGCTTTTTCACAGTACATTGTCAAAGTACTAATAAATGTTTTTAACTTTTTGCAGGTGTGTACAGAGTAATATTGTGTTGCTTACTCAAGCTTTCAGAAGGAAGTTTGTCATTCCAGATTTTATGTCATTTACTTCCCATATTGATGAGCTATATGAAAGTGCTAAAAAACAATCTGGAGGAAAGGTAACCTCTTTGTAAATTCAACTTCAAACTTGTGTAGATTTTCAGTATTAACCAAATGTATCATTTGTTAAGTAGACAGGTTTTTCTTAACATTTTTAGCAAAATTAAACTGGTAACTTGAAAGAGTTTTGGAAGTTCAGTTATGCCTGCAGTTTGTGAACTGTGTTAGAAATACAGTTCACAGCCTCTAAAAGTCTTGTAGCATTTTGATGTTGGAATATGAAAATAGCGTTATTCTTTCTTTATTTTACCTAAACTATAAACCTGCTGTATAATTTGTCAGACTACAGTTAGGCTATAGAAAAATTATGCAGCTCTGCACATCCGTCTGGATTGTGTGATGAACGTAATTGTTAATACTGCACCTTGGTTAGTGAATAAAATTTATTCTGGTGCTTATTCACAATAAATTAGTTGAAAAATCCCAGACTGTGTTACAAATGAAAAATTTTATATTATTTGAAAATGGGGGACATGTTGTAACACAGAACACAGATACCTCTCTGAATGTGCTGAAAATTTTGCTTAGGAAAAAATTTCATTTGATAGTGGTCTAGTGAATATAATAATTTTTAATGAAGTTTTAGATATACCAGGTGATTATTTGTAGAATAAATCAGTTGTACCTTGTATATTCTTTCCATTGATATTTATTTTAATTAATGTAGAATTAAGTATTATGGATATTGTAATGTGTCTCTTTTTATTTCACACTGTGATAGGTTGCTGACTATATTCCACAACTGGCCAAGTTCAGCCCCGATTTGTGGGGGGTGTCACTTTGCACTGTGGACGGACAGAGGTATATTGTAACTTCTACATTTTGTTCTTGGAATAGTTGAAGGAAAGATAGAGGCAATGCTTCTGTATTAATAATATTTGGAAGTTGAAAAGCTTTGTCTAATAGCACCTGTGCATCAAGCTATATAACATTCTGTGTAGGTCACAATGTACTTCAGTGTTAGCTCCTTCTCTGCATTTTAATGTTTTCACTGTAGCATTCTTATATAATCTGTGTGTCACTGAAAAAATGCAGATTCATGTTCTTTAAAAAGAAAATGAAGATGTGGAAACTGGACAGAGCTGAGTACGATTTTGCTTTTCAGGTTTATCAAGCTTTCCCCTGTAAGGGTGTATGTAGGTCTTAGATCTAGTCAGAGTGATTTTATTTTTCTCAGTGTTAGTAACAGAGTAGCAGAGACAGTTAGGAGCCTAGATGTAAGGGGATACCTTGCACCATGTAGCTGAGAAGTAACATGAACTCTGTGTCTCCCTTTGTGAGTACACAATGCAAGGTACTCATCAGCTCTGCTGACCTGCAGGTTGCTGTGGTCCTACTGCAGGTTCTGGAAACTGCAGTTTTTAGGTGTTATGTTTGTGAATGGGGCATTCCTGAGAGCATCAGACTTGCTTCTGGTCTGGTGACTGTGGCTTGGAGTTCATTTTGCCATGATCTGTTGAGATCCGTATGTTTGCTTCTAGTTTAGCCATATGTTCTGTAATCTCGGGGGAGGAGCTGTACAAGTGAGCAGAAGTATATTTTTCATCTCCCTGTTTAAGTGTCTGAATTATAATATATTAATAGTAAAAAACCTTATACTTTAAATTGGCATTTTGCTTTGTTTTGGATATTATGTGCTAATGAAAATTCTTATAATGTTAATTTTTGTAATGCTTAATGTTGTGTAATGTTAGCTTTTATAATGCCAAAATGGTATTGTGATTTTCACTGAAGCCTTCCTGTGTTTTCTGCAAAGAACAGAAGCAAATACACTCCTGATTTTGCCATCAGACAAGTGGCTGCTTCAAGCCTTTTGGTCTATCTAGATGTGGCATATGCTGCTTGCATGAGTCACTCTTTGGTGCAGTCTGACATAGATGCTGAAAGTAAACTTTACAAAAGATAGCATGTAATAAGTGCTATATTTTTGCCATTATTAAAGGAAATGTAAATATGGCCATTTGATTATTCTCAAGTTGCAAAACCAAACTGTATCTCATCTTTGTTTATGTAGACATAAATCAATATAGTGGCTCTATTTGGGTCAGCTGTACCCTGCTGAGTATGTGGTTTGCAATTGAGTAGGATAAGTGTAAGACTAGAGGTTTGAGGTGATTTTTTTGCTCTGGTACAAATGCATTTCTGAACTTGTTTTTATTCTGTTACCTCTGCAGTAGTCAGCAACTGACTTTGTTATGCTTGGCTTAGGCAGTCACTTACTAAAACCTCTGAATCTCATTGTTATGTTCTTTAAAATGAGACTTAGTAATAATATGCTTTTGCTTTTTGGGGCATTGTTGTTAATAGTCCTTGTATGTTGAAGGATAGATGTAGCATTTAACACTCTACTGCCACAGCTGACAAACAGGAAATTTGAAGCCTCTTCATCTGTGTTTTTCCCAGGCATTCTGTGGGTGATACCAAAGTTCCATTTTGTCTCCAGTCCTGTGTAAAGCCTTTGAAATACGCGATTGCTGTCAATGATCTTGGCACAGAGTATGTGCACAGATATGTTGGTAAAGAGCCTAGTGGATTAAGATTCAACAAATTGTTCCTGAATGAAGATGGTAAGAGATACATTATGCTTAATAATGCAAATACTCAGATTTAGAAAATTATGAGGCAAGCCTACACAATTTTTTCAGTCTTTTTGATTTTACTGTAGCCTCTTAAGTCTTATTACTAGGCAGTGTCCCAAAATATTTTGCTATCAGCAAGGTAGACTTGGTCTTTGTTAGTCACTTTTTCCTAATTTAGAATGCTAGTGAAAGGTGTTTTATTGCTTCTATTCTATTTGCTAGTTACTAAGCTGTAGGAAAACCCAAAGAGTTTTAAATTTATTTTTATTTAGTTGAGTTGGTAGCAAGAATTCCTTAATCTAGGCTTCTGTAAAATGGCGGTGAAAGAATCAAAGATGTTAAATTGATTTTAAAAAACATGTAACTTCTCAGCCTTCTGAGAAGCAGGTGCTGGTGCCAAAGGCCAGCACTGACTAGTTTCCAGAAGGCGAAATCTTCCCACAGTTTGTTCTAAATGGAATTCGGCTACTGATTCAAAACAATGCTTTTATTTTTTTCCCTGTGGCAGGATTATTTTAGCAAGAATTTCTCCTACAGCACTTACCTAGATTATTTCTTTTTCATATTATATTAATTCTTAAGAATGGAAATTTAAAAAAATTTATGGCAAAAATCTGAGAAAGATGACTCTGTAGCCTTAGAGGAAATACTGGATGTTATCTCTGAAACACAAATGTTTCTTCTAGTGGATCTGTCTCAGTAAAAGAGCAGACAATGTTTCTGTTGCCATGGTATTGCAATTAATATTTAAGTACCAGCATGAGGCTTGGATGACATTTTTGTCAAGGACTGTATTGAATTCTGACTTAAATATCTGTAGTATTAATATATTAATGATACCTAATTATATTTATTATGTTTTAAATACATGCAAATTATTTATAGAAAAATTATTTATTTATACCTTAAAATCTTCTTGCCATACTTAAAAATAAAATATATCTTTGCAATTTATTTATTCTCTTTTATTATGTTAGTAAATAGTGATGAAATACCAATGTAGGAATACATTGCCAAGAAAGGATTAAGCATTTTGTCAAATTATTCTGTCTTGTTTTTGCTTTCCTAGTTTTTCCAAATACAGTGTTGTACAGTGTGAAGACTTGTCTTTCATATCCTACGAAAGCTTTACTATAAAAAAAGCTTTGATGGTGCTGAAATTTGCCCCTTAATTCCTTTGAACTAATATAGATGTTCTATATTTTCTCTTTTTAATAACATGACAAAGCGTAGTAATTATTTTCTTCTTCTATTGCTACTTTTAAAATTGAACTATTGGAGAAGATGAATTGGTGGGCTGTGGTCTTTGACATTACTGTTATACTTCAAGAGTGTTTATAAGGCTTTTATGCATAAGAGAATTTGGACAATTGAAATTTTGACCAATGAACATGAAATTAATAGAGAAGACTTAATTCACATGATAGAAAATTTAATTTTTAAGTATGTGCTTCTGTGGCTGATAGACGTGAGGAAAAAAGTGATGGAACTGACCTGGATGGCCTCTTACACAGTCCTTAAGAAAAGACTAAAACAGAAAGTAGAAGTCTAATAAATAGAAACATCTCAGTAATAGTGAGAGAAAGGGAGGTTGAGTTTCTCCAAGTAAAGGAAGAGGAGGGAAGAGAAGGATTTAAAAGATTAAATCTACACTTTGCTTGTAGATTTAAACCACTGTATGAACTTCAGATATGCCGAGTATTTCTCAGTTTCAACATCCATAAATACTTTGAAGACCAGATTTGAAAATTAAGAAAAATATAGATATTTAATCTATTTACTTTCTAAAAATTCAGGCATAGTTAAATGTCATGTTCATAATCCAGATTTTATGAAATGATACACAGGTGTTTGAAAACTGTTTAGACATGCATCTGAAGGTATTTTTTCTATTCTAACTATATGGAAGATTCCTAAAACAGGATATTCTTGCATTTCATTGTTTACTAGTATTGAGATTCAAGCTGGAAAGAATGACAATTATTTTAAGACAATGTTAAATTATATCTAAAAATATCAACTTAGAACAAAAAGCTGTTGCTGTGCTTTGAGTATGATCTGTGCTGTGTGATGGAAATTTGGAAACTTCTGCAGGCTTATGAATATTGACTTTTAAAACTTATTTTATCAAAGGGAATATATTGCCCAATCCAGTTCAGATTTCTGGAGGAATAAAACAATCTCTATGCTAATTTAAAAAAGATTATTCTAGTTGATTGAAGTAGATCAGAAATTTTACACAGTAAAGTATGTCTGAAACAGGCATTATCAGGAATAATTTTCCTGGCAATGGTCATTAAGTAACTACAGGCTTTTTCATGTCTGTTGAGTTCAAGATGCAACAAGTCTAACAATACCTGTATTTATGAACAGTTAGTATCTCTTATCCATACATACAGCCTCCTCTTGGTGCTAATAATTTGTAGAATTCGTCCAGTAATGCAATCATTTGTGGAACTTAGTCCAGTAATAAAAGTTGTATTGTAATTCAATGAGGGATTACCAGGAAATTGTTTATTTTGCTTATATTTCATTAAGGATAAAAACATGAACTTACTTGGATGAATAATGAAATGATACAGCAATACATGTGACTTGCTTGCAGAGAAGCTGTGTAAAAGATATTTTTTTATCAGTCTGAGCAGATCTCTGCCTTTATTATTTGATTATAGAGTGTATGTGTGTTTGGTTTCAGCAATGTGTGTCACTTAGGTTTGCACAGTTGGATACCTCTTTCTAAAGATTAAGGGATGAATTTGTTCACCTCTTAGGCAAACTTGCAATTACAGTATCAGTCTTCATGCTTAGTTGTTGTACAGGGTGGAATCCCTTTGCTGATGGCACCCACTGTGAGGTAGATCAGTAGTGGCTGCTGCTTTAGAAATAGATCTGTGTATGAATTTCTTTAAAAATTAATGTGGTGTCAGAACCTGTACCTCCCCCAGAGGCAAAAAATTACCTGGGAATGGAAGACATCTTGCAGAATGCAACTTTTTATTTAGGCAACCTAGCCCTTAAAAGAGGCCAGTATAGCTTCAGTTTGGGGAGAGGTTCTCCATTGCAGAATGGAGTTATTTCAGTTGGAAGGGATGTACAACAATCATCTATTAAAGGCATTGTCCAAATACTCTTAAACAGTGACAGGCTTGGGGCATGGAGCACCTCTAGGAAGCTTGTAGCTGTTTTGGCAAGATAGAAGGTTGTCTGTCTGTTGCGGACACCTGTGTGTGGGAAGTGTTTGGGTGGTATTCCCTGGTGCTGTGCAGGTCATGGTGAAAACTGCTTACCTGGGACCTGGGTACCCTGGCAGGGTTTGTTCTGCTGAGAAGAGGCAGCAGTGGGTTAAAGGCAGGTGTCCTGCTCAGCGCTGTGACGTGCTGGAGTTGGCAGCAGTAGGACAGAGCCTCAAAGGACAGCTGTTGGTGTGTGGTGAACCAGGCTGCTGTACCCCCCTTAGCTAGTAAGGCTCCCACAGTGATGTTCTTGCTGCCTTGTCGTACGGGCAACAACACACAGCTGCATTGCAGAAGCACATTCAAGAAAGTCCTTGTTTGGTTTTATCAGAAGGTCCTCCCCTTCTTCATGTGCGCCACGCACATGGAAATGTGTTAGTTGTAAAGTGGGCAGAGCAAGTACAGTTAGCTTGGGATGTTAAGCAGTCAGAGACAGGAATCTTGAGAGTAGAGGCACCAAGAATACCTTGACTTTGAAGGTGAGTGGTGACATCTTCAAAGAAATGAGAAGCAATAGCATTTCGGAGGGCATATTCTGTGTGGACATTTCACATTGATAAGCCTTTCAGTTGCTGAATGCTAAATAAAGCATTCCTTTCCTGCACGTCCTTTTTATTCAAACATTCACATGATACGGAATCTTGTGTTTTTTCTTTGTACTGTGTGGCAGATTGAAACTACAGAGATGCACAGAAGAATCAAGAGCAAAATATTTATAAAAATATTTTTAGAATGGGTTGTGTGTGATAAATTCATGAGTGTGTTTATGGACTGGAGTGATACCTTATGTTGGTGAGAGGAAGCTGTAAAGAGAAGCATAGCTAGAGTGAGCAATGAGGATAACTGATCATGCATGAGAGCCGTGTTGTCCTGGACTGTGTGTCCAGAGTTGGGATCCCCAGCGCAAGGAGTGAAAAACTGGAGAGGGCTCCAGTGCAGGGCTGCCAGGGAGCTGTGCAGCCCAGGGCACATGTAACTCCCAAGGAGCAGTTGGAGAGGGGAGCCTAGGGGCTCCCCTGGAAGCCTCATCAAATTCTTGAAGAGCAATTGCCAACATGAAGAGTTCTGTTGTAACGCTTCTTGGTAGTGGCACCTGGTACAACAAGGTCTGGTGGCCCCATGCTGTGGCTTGGGAGCTGCAGATTGGATATTAGGGTAAATTTATCATCTAGGATGAACAGGATTGCTGGAGAGGTAGGGGATTTGCCACATTCGGAAGTTTTCAAGACTCAGTTAATGAAACTGTGGCAAGAGCCTTGCATTGAGTGGGAGGGTGGAGGAGAGGAACCTTGAGATGTCCCTTCTGACCTGCAGGCTGTGGTACCGTGAGTGGTCGTTTGACTTGTGTTCAGGTCTATGGTCCCTGAGGAGCTATGGAAATGCTCTTTTTTCTTATCCAGGATCTGGTGTTAATCGAAAGTCAAATACATTTGACCCTCGTTGCTTGCATTAGTAGATAACAGGATATTTGCTATTTGTGGCTCTTTAGTACAATCAAATGAAATCTGAACAATTTGTGAGTCTCTTTCAGAGAGAAAAGGAATAGCAGTAACAACTTTAAAATATTATCTAGACAATAAGTTTGTATTTTAGGGGAGCTTCACTTTTTTGGAAGGTATGGGCCTTATTTTCCACTAATAGAATGGTTTGATTTATATAAAAGTTCCTCTTAATATTGACTTCCTGAAAAATACTAATAAAATTTGAAGATTAGTTTTTGAAGATTAACGAATAGTCATAGATGGCTAAGTACCACTGACCACAGCCAGTGTAATTTTTGTGGGAATATATGTGTTTGGTGCAAATACCAGACTCATCTCCAAAACCCAAATAATCTCAAATTTCTTTTAGAGTCCTTGTCTGTACATTGTACATAAAAATAGTGGACACTTTTTGTGCAGTTTTTAAATCAGTGTTTTTTCAGATTTGGAGATAAAGGAACAGCAAATAAAGAATTCAAACCTGTCATGATATTAATGTATTGAGAATTGTTTGAGGTTTTCAGACACCAGAATGCTCAGAAGTCAACATCCTAGTTAAAAGGTGCACCAAAAATGTTAGCTATAAAAGAAAAGGGTTATTTGTGGAAGGTAGATTATTTGGGAAAAGTAAGATGGCTGATGAGAGGTTTTTTAGAAAAAGGAGATATAAAAGAAGGTGATTTATTCAGCAGCCAAGAATGACTTGGGAATGCAAAGATACTGTTAATATAGACATCAGTGGGAAAAAGGAAAATACAGGTGTAGCAGGTATGTGCAAGTCACCTATGAAGTAAGTTAAATTCTTAAATGAAGAGGATTCGTAATTTTCAAGAAAAGAAATTATACCAAACCAAATAATTTACTGGATTGTTAAGTAGCATAAGGCTGAGTGTGTTCTAAGCTGTAAAATACTGTGCTCAGAATTATAAAATATTGTGTATAGTATTGGATTACAGTATTTTTAAAATGTTTAAGATTATATAATTGCTATTCTGTAATAGTAGCTTTTCAATCTGAAATCTTCATACTTAAATCTAGAATAATTTTTCACTTAGGTACTTGACTGGTTTTGTTTGACAGACATGTCTTGGAATATATTTGTAATTGAAAACTTTATTTCACAGACAGGCCTCATAACCCTATGGTGAATGCTGGAGCAATTGTGATCACATCTTTAATCAAGGTAAAAAGTTAATTTTTAGTTTCTCTCCGAGTATTTTAGTAGAATGTAGAAAAAATGTCGTGTGCAGATTATAAGCTGTATTTGATTTTTTTTCCTGCAATATCTGGTGGCACTTTACTCATTTGCAGGTAGACAAGTTCTGATATTTTGGGAATTGTAACCCTTCTAAACGAATGCAGTGTTAGAATAGCAGTTTCTAATAAGTATCAGTGCATCTGAAGAACTCTTTTTCCTTGATGGTATTAGATTTGTTTCCTTCTTTAGCTGCACAACACTTGATATTCTCTTCAGAGTGTTACCTTCTACTTGTTAATTGCTGAGGAAGTATATTTGTCAGGTATATACTTTATAGCACTCAGAAATACATTTCTAAGTGCTCTTAAAGAGCATAAAGTTACAAGAGTATTTCTTGCAGTGCAGAAGAAATGGGAGATACTATAATTTGTACAGGAGCAATGCTGCTATATCTGAATGTCAGTCTTACGTTGAATTTGTGTGCTATTAACATCCTGCACCACTAAATTATGTTGAGCTTCTATGGTACATAGTTGCTGTTGGGATGTAAGTGTGCTTTCATAAAGAAGAGTGTTTGAAAACAGTTACTTATTTTGCCAAGCACACCAGGTCTGAATGACTTTACATCTTTAGTCCATGATCTTGAAACTTTTGGAAAGCTGTATTTTTTTTTTTTTTGGGTAGAACAGCTGTATAAATGTCTTGAAGTTGTTAATGGTATAAACTCCATGTAATGTTAATGCTTGCCAGATACTTGACTTGTATTTTCTGCTGGTTTTAGTAGCCAAAGGTGCAAATTTTCTTTTTTTTTTTTTTTTTCCTAAGGGTACCTGCATAGAGTTCTGGGGAACATGTCAGTCCCCTGGAATTTTTGAGTAGTAAACTTGATACTGTTACTTCAGAGGTCTGAAAGTCTTGTTTACAACCTGTTTCTTGGTTGCATTTCAAAGTCCATTAGCTATGGTGTGTTTCCTACCCCCTATTTCCAAAACGTTGATTTTAAAATTACTTAGATCATGATTTTCTGTTATTTTATATTTAAAGAAGGTGTAAGAACTCCTGCTTAAAGACATTTATCTTTGATAGCTGTAGGTGAAAGAAAATGGCCTTAAGTATGACAGGTAAATTTATTCACATTTAATATTTTTTAAAGATTGACTGAGCATTGAAATTCACTTGGATAATAGTGAATTTTAAAATCTGACTTAACACATTTGTCTGAAATGTTAAAATGTTAGTCCAACTACAACATGTCCTACTGATCATAAGGCAAAACAAAAGCACGTGCCTCTTGGAGAAGGCACGGAGTTCTTGGTAAATGGTGTACTTCTGAATAGATAACATGGATTTGTTTAATGCATGCAACTGTGGTATTTGTTAGAAGGATTGGGGATTGGTTTTGCTGGGTTGCTTTTTTTAAACTTTTATTTGCGTTTTTTCTGTAATGTTCTTATGAAGAGTATTGCATTGCACTAACATTTCTGCATGTGGTAACTGCACGTCTAGTGGACACGTATCTTACTTATCACACCATTATTTGTTTTCAGTGTGATTAAAATGTAGATTTTCTATACTGCTTTCACTAAGATACCATTTATCATTTGAATAACTAACCAAGCTAAATAGATTCTGAAGACAATTACATAGAGGGTCACAGGTACAAAACTACTTAGTAGCTGTAGTTTTTGTGAAGTAACTTCTTTACAATCTGCAACTTAACATTATTCCTACTAACCAGTGAATTACATAATTCACATTTGTATTTGATCTAATATCAAATTTACCTTTTTTTCTGAAACAGATGGCTTCATTAACTCATGTTTTTCCCTTGATTCCTCTGCATTTATTCATTTTATTTAAGATGTTACTTACATGTCTTGAAGACCGTGTGTGGCTCTTAAAGTACAAGAAAATTTAAATTCACCATGTATTGCAGATTTATCTAACGATAGCATGTTAATAACTACAGAGAGATTGTTGCTGTATTTCATGGTTAAGAATGCTTTTATCTCCTTTGAGATTCATTATCTCTCTCTGAGCAATGGCTCTAGGAACTCTTTCAATGTTCCCATACATCGTACTGAGTTGAGCAGCTGTTAGTAGATGTGATCTTGCACCCAGCTGTCCTTGGAGCCTGGCACAGATTGGGATTGTGGATGAAGGATGATGCTTAGAGTAATCTCTATCAGAATATATTAACATGTAATATGTTAACATTTAGGGGTAAAAAAGGCTCTTAGCATCACATACCCAGTTCTGAGTGCTGTCTGAATTTGGTGTTCCTGCCTTGGAACAGATCAGGGGCCTAAACTGTAATGTTACACTGTCTTTGCAGTCCATAATAAAAAATAATTAGGGGTATATGCATGTTAAGTTACACGTTTGTTTGAGTTACTTTGGCATGGCTGTATCCTACTCCTGCCATCTTAAGTGATTTTCCAACTGCCCTGTGTTTGGGACTATGGTGTATTTACATTTTGGTGCCTTAACCCCTGCCCCTGTTCTAATTGTACTTGCATTACACTCCACAGACTGTTCCAGCAGTATAAAGCATGTGTCTACAATAAAAATGCTTTAGCAAAAGGACATCCTGCAGGTCACTATTAATGAAATAAAGTTTAAAAAAAACCTGCTGAGGACCTTTTCCCTTGTTGATAATTGTACAGCCATTTGCCTGTACTACTAGTTATATAAATGACACAGTTACAACAGTTTTCAAATAATTTTTATCAAAAGAAAATTGTAGTGGCAATTACAGGAGTTTATGGAAGAGTGATATGAGATAAAACAGTAATTTTTATCATGTCTCCAAGGGAATACAGGTGCTTGAAAGAAGGTGATTCAACTCCTGTATGGGTTTAGTACAGATCCAGTCCAGCTTTCTGTACATCACATTGGCTGGGAAAAGTCTTTATTCCCTGTAGTATGGATAGATTTTACTGCTTTTATCTCTTAACTTTTCTTAAACCTTAAACTCAATTCTCAAAGCTTGTGAACTCCAGGAATATCAGTGGTTTTGTCAGGGACTTCCCACTTCCACATTACCTTTACTGACTGTCACATTAGAAGTGCAGGTTAGAGGAAGAGGAAGGGTTCAGAGAGAAATACGTGGAAGAAGGCAGGTGGCTGTGGGTGAAATCACCGGAGGACAAGGGATTAATCTTAAGTAATTTTTATTGTGTGCTTTAACATTCCATCTGTAGATAAAAGTTTTCCTAACCTAACAGCAAAGGGTCAGGCAAATACAGCATCTTTAGATCTTCTAAGTGCTTGCAGCCACATGCAGACAGTGTGGACTGGAATGCTCATTGAAGGGAGGTGTGCTGTGCTCTTGAATTGTGTGGGAAACATTCAGACACGTTGGAAATAGCAAAATTCATAGCTGTTGCAAAAAAAAAGCAGTGTACAAGAAAATGAAAATGCTGATCTTTCTGACCCTAAAAAAACCTTAGTTCAATGGAAGCTTATTTTATTTTGTATAAAACATGGAGAGGGTTGTGATATATTTAAGAACTTTCTGAATATGCTGATAAATCGCAAAATAAATGAGGCAAAGAGTGGTAGAAAAAACATGTCTAGCTGTGCCAAGGGTCTGTTTGCTGTCAGCATTCAGTTATCAGGAAACCTATGCAGTTACAGTTCAATACTTGAGAGGTGGGAAAATGCATGGTTTATTTGACAATACAGTTACAATAAATAGTACTGATTTAGCTTAATTGCCCTATGCTGTCACTGGAGTTATCCTTCCTGGCAGACTGATGTGTAAATGTGCATACAAACCACTTTACAACGTGTTGGTGTTGTGATCTTCTCTGCCAGATACTTGTCTTTACTTTGGTGACGTTGCCTCTCTTTCTAGATCACTAATTTTCTTATGGTAACTAATTTGGGATAGAACTTACATCCATGTTTTTCTCCACTTTTTATTAAAACTCAAGTATATTGGATGTTATCTGACACAGAATGTGTAGTATGTTCTGTGAAATAATGTGTGTTAAGTGGTCACACATGCACAGAAGTGAAGGACACAAAAAAAATCTTACAGGTGTTTGAAATTTTGCTAGTGTTGGTCTTAGGGCAAATACTGTCTGTCACAGTGTACTCTCAAGTATTTCAGAGCTGAAAATGGTACACTAAACTGTGAAGACACCAGTTCTCACAGAACAGGGCCATCTTAACAAATAAAATATAAAAAGTGTGTAAGTAGAGAAAGCTAAAATAAAGACGTTAGTAGTTAACTTTTTTTTTAATACATCTGCATTTTTCATGAAGTTTTCTTGCACTCTGACATAGAATTATGATTTTTTTATTTCTGGATATTTTCCAGAATATAGTGTTAGATTGTAAATTCAGCTTTAAATAGTCCAGAAATTAATTATTAAATAATCTGTTATTATTAAAAGATTATAAACTTGTCATGATGCAGATGTTTTTATTAGCTTTGCTTAGGTTCAAAGTTGAGAAATTGCTTTAGCGAGAGACACATGGTAAGAGCTCATATGGTCTAATCATAGAAACAGTGTTGATCAGTGAAAAGCGGCTAATACTAACTGCCTAATTTTGTTGTTGCAAGCTCTGGTAAGTATCCATGGGTCTCTCTTTCCTGTGTAGGCGTGTAGCCTTTGCAACTGTTTATATGTTTTAGTAGAAATACAAGTGATATAGTACAAGTACCTTGTTTAAAAAAAAAAAAAAAAAAGGGAAGATCACTAAAACCTGACACAGTCAAAAAATTCAAATTTATGATTGACAGCCATAGTGCCCATTGGGGTTTTAAGTGTTTACAAAATCATATTGAGCTGTCCTCTGCAAGTTTGAATCTTCTGCCTATCAAACTGCTTCAGTCTTAACATTATAAATTTAATTTTGTATTCATTTAGAAGTGTTTTTTCATATGCATATACACACAAGCATGTATAAGTGTGTATATGAACGTGTTCCCGTAAGTGTACAAAATGTTTGTGGAGTTTAGTGCATGGAATGTTTTCTTTGATGTTCTAGACAGGTTGAATTGCATCTGAACTTTAAAAATGCTGTTTAAGAAATGTTGTGCCCCCAAACTCATAGGTTTATATGGTCAAGCTAAAAATAAGAAGCACTCGTGGAAGAACAGAAGTTCCCTTGTCCTTTATATTTGTTTAAATTATTATGAAAAACTGCTCAGTACTCTGAATGTTAGGATTTTATATTTGCAATTGAATTTTAATCACAGAATGTGTGTTGCCACTGTGTCTCTCCAGCTTTTTAGGAGGAGCAGGACACCTCTGTCAGCTGCTGAAAGAAGGGAACTAATTTGTTGGGGTTTTTAGTCATCATGTGTATGGAAGCAGAGTTTCTTACTACAGTAACGTAGTAAATCCCTGCTGAGGTCTTGATCATGTGATTGCTTAAGGAAATAGTTCAGGTGTACGAGCAGTCTGGTTTCAGTAACAATGCTTTTGTGTGTGATATGAAATACCTCTGCAAGTGCGTGGAACATCAAGGACCAAAAACTCATCATCTGGCTTAGTATGCAGAAGATTTTCTTCCCAAAATACGAGTTTAGTTGTGAACTTTAAAAGGAACCTTTTTTGTAAGAAGTCGATGTGGAAAAAGTTTGCATTGAGTCTTTTACCCACCAATTTTATGTGCTGCTGGTAAAGCCATGTTTTTGTTGAGGGAATATTTTTTTCCACTGGGCAGAACAAAAAAGTGAAGTATTATGTATTTATATTTTTACAGAAAGCATGATCCCTTTCTCCCTCTTTTCTTTTTTTTTAACAAAAGAACCTGTTTCAATTTATTATACATGTCTAACCATACAATTATCAATGCAGCATCCCATAACTAATGCTGACCCACTTTCCCAGGAAAAGATGTTCATTGTGCATTTGAAAGGTTAAAAAGGTTTTTGTGGTTTAAATGTTGTTACATATTTTACAGCATTAGGATCTATGGAATATTTTGACAACTGCAACAGTTCAATGAAGTTGGTAATTTCTTCTTTTAATTATTTTTCATTGAACAGATTTGGAGTTAAATTTTTAAGATTTGTGTTCTGGTATATTATACAGGAACATTTTGATGAAATGTATCATGCATTTTTTTTATCTAATTGAAAATTAGCTAGAGTTTATTGCCTTTAGGAGTAAGGTTATTAGCCTTTAAACATAAGGCAACCACTGGCACATAATTTTGAGAGAACAGTGTGGTGTTCCTTTCACCAGTGATTGTACGTGTATGTCTGCACATCCTCTTGTAGATGAGCTGAAGCATGGGCTTCCAAGATTATCTGCAACACCCTAATCCACATACAGAGTGGGAAATGAGACTGGCTTTATGCATTTCTTTAAATAAAATACTGGTTGATATAAAGCTTCCGTTTTTTCCACTTTCTTCCCCATCACCACACTAAACACAGTACAAGTAGCGTCTTGAATTGTTTGAGATTTGTTAGTCTTGTTATTCTAAATAGAGTGTCTTAATATTAAAATTTTGTATTAAAACATCTTCTCCAGATACATTGTTTGCACTTGTGTATGCGATGCCATTGGTTTTTAAACTTCCTCCAAAAATTCTACTTGGCTACTTTAAAAAAATTTAAACCTCCCCCCAGTGGACCACATGCTATTTTTTACCTCCCACTCCTCTTTGAATCTCTTTCAGTAGGAATTTGTGAAAGGTCACCTATCAGAGACCTCTAAAAATTAATGTCTTTAACTGGCAGCTGCTAAATTTGAGAATGTTCTTGAATGAGGGAGGAAAAAAAATCCTCAAAATAACAACCCTCATCCTCCCTGAAAAATCCAAACCAAGCCCACCCTAATAATTAAGTTCCACTGTCATCCTTATTAAGTTAGATTTAGGTTTTCCTGTATATTGTTAGCACAATGATGTGCCCTATGATGTGAAATTCTATTTTTCTAGCTGTTTACAAATTTTTAATAGGTAGGACATTAATCAGGTATCTTTTAATTAATTGCAGTTATTTTCATATTTAGGAGTAGCACTTCATTTTAAGTCTTCAGTCTAAATTAGTATGGGCACTGGCCGTGGAAATATTTTAACTTAAGTAGCCTGAACCTCCCTATGCTCAGCTCTGTTGGTAATATGAAAATACCTTTGCCTTACTAATCTGTAAAAAGTTAGTGTTTTTACTGTAATTATCCTGTTTGTAGTTACTTTTGTATTTTTTTGCTTTAGCTACTGCATTTACTTATGCTAAGCATGTAAAGTTGAATAGAGAGCAGTTAAAATAAAGCATACCTTTTTCAATTTAAATTAATCTCCAGCATACAGGTGTTTAAAATGCATAGGATTATTTAAATGATAATTAAAGATTTAGTTATCTAACATATAAATTTTTTCATTAATATATGAAGTGATTGTAGTACCTTATTCTTAATTAGACTCATACCTTAGTTATGTGCATTAAAATCCTAATACTGTTAAGTGAACTAACTCTGTTCCTTTGTTAACAATTTTTGTAAATTATTTTTTCTTTTCTTGCAGCAAGGAGCAAATAATGCAGAAAAATTTGACTATGTAAGTTAACATTATAACTTCTCATTTTTAACTAACTTCAGTGGTAAAAGTTTCAAGATGGCAAGGGAATTGAAAGTGAAATTTTAGTAATAACCTGGGGTTTGTCTTTGTAGATGTACTTGGTTGTTTAAACATTTAGTGATTCATATTGCATTTATGAAATGGTGTTGCAAGATTTAGGGTAAGGTTGGTTTGAAAGTTCATAACCTTTTTATGTGTAAAAATATTGCTTTTCCTTGTCTTCATCTCTGACAGGTGATGCAGTTCATGAATAAAATGGCTGGTAATGAGTATGTTGGATTCAGTAATGCTACGTAAGTATTTTTTTATTCATTTAATAAGGTTAGGTGGAAAGTATTTCAACTCATAACTGGTATTTTGAGCTTATGACAAAGTTCAGTTATTTACATTTCAGCTGGCATTTCATCCCTTATACTGGAGGGTGTCTTTCACTTAACAATGTACAGCTGAAGTTGTGCATGTCTCTGACATCAGTGTGGCTAAATTTCACCTAAAAGTGTTGGTTACTTCTTTGAAAATGTCATTATTCTGTCTTAGTGCTCTGTTGGTGCTATGGCAATGAGAGCTGTAAGTGCAACTCTTCTCTTGTGGCATTGATATTAAAAATTAAACTCTGCATGTTGGTATTTGCATAGCAAATGTTTAGAAAGCATAGTTTGTACAACTGGGACTCCTCCCGCTTTTTTATTTTGCATACTTAAATTCTGTTCTCAAACAAACAGTTCCCTCATAAACTCAGTGTGTAGCATTCCAAAAATCTTGAGGGCTTTTTTAGGTGGCACGGGGTAAATCCTGAAGATTCCCTTTAGCAGAGTTGCTTCCAGGTTGCCAGCTGCAATGCATGTGCAGAGGTATTTTTCCTGAGCTTTGTTACAGGAAAAGGTGTGTACTGTAGAAGGAACCAGGCAGGTGTTCCTTCTTTAGGTTTCATCTTTACCTCAATCATCCCGGTGAGCAGTGCAGCCATTTGTCTGGCCTGCTGTGTGATCCTCACGTTCCTCTGCTTTGGGCAGGGAATAATTCACTGTCCCTTTCACTGTCCCAGTGTGGGATGTTCCATTCCACTCTGGCCTGTTTGGAAGTGCTTCCAAGATTAGGATTTTACCTTCCTTTGCCTTCTCTCCAAGTCATCTTGTGTTGTGTAGGTAACCAGTACAGTGTGTATTTGGATGTCAGTGCTGATTCACTCCAGCTGGGTGAACTGGGATGAACTGCTGTGGCCACTTCTGTCCCATTAGTATAATATTTGTGTTCAGAAGTGATGTATCCTTTACATGGAATTTTACTGAATTGCATTATACATCTTGAGATCAGTGATTTTTTGGGGGTTTTTTGGAAAGTTTGACGTGTTGCCTTGTCTTTTTTTCTTTTTTTCTCTTTTAGGTTCCAGTCTGAAAGAGAGAGCGGAGATAGAAACTTTGCAATTGGCTATTACTTGAAAGAAAAAAAGGTTAATCTCTTTTTTTCTTAAGTGTATTTTGAAGATGATGTGCTTGGTTTTATTCATAGTCTGTGAAGACTTTTAATTTATTTTATGTACAGTATGGCACAAGTTCATACTGGATATGTTTTATCGATGTTATTCAAATGTTGTCATTGAAAAAGTGTGATATTTATGCCATTCTACTAAAATACCTCTAAATGTTTTTCTGTACCATAGCCATGGTAATTTGTTTTGTTTGTTGTAAAACGTATAATCTGTGCTGTAGAGGTGACTTTATAAAACTCCTGGATGCATTTTTCTGTTGGCTTATTTAGAGATGTTGAAAACTATACTGAAAAATATTTTAATACTTAGTTTATTGATACTGCTGCACTGTGTTGTTTTTAAATCTCATGTCATTAAATATTTCTACTTACTGCATTTAAATGTTTATATTAAAATATGCCTAATGCTTAGTATGCTGACAACACTATAGCTAAAGTTATGTCTTTCTAAAAGCAATACTCAAAAAAAAATTATCTAAAGACTCTTTATTTCTCTTCCTCAGTGCTTTCCTGAAGGCACGGATATGGTTGCTATACTAGACTTCTATTTTCAGGTAACTGACTTTAAAATTGAGACTCACCATAGGCTTAGAATTGCTATTATAAGCAGTAGAAGCTGATTTGTGCCTAGACATGGAGGCTTTAATGACTTGCAGTTAAATGTCAGCTTCTGTTTAACTCTGGAAATGACAGATCTATGTTTGATATATCCAGATTTGCTTTTGTTGAGGTGATCTACTCAGGTGTCTTTGTTGCTAATACAAACTATACAAGCAATAGTCTTTAAACCACTAGAAGTTAGAAGCTTGAAATGACTTGTATGACTTCAGTGAGTTTGAGAAAACACTTCTTCTTTGGGTTGCTGCTTCTTATGGTGCTGTGGAGTAGTTTAACCTCTGTAAGTGGAGAATGCATGCTGAGCTGTAGGCTTGAGGGGAGTGCTAGAAGGGAAGTAATGGGAATATCTCCTCCTTTTGGTTTAATTCAATGCTTTTGAGTAAGAATATATATATATATATATTTTCCCCCTACCCCTTCTTTTTTCTTTTTCACTTTCAGCAAGTTATTTACAACTGTCACAAAATGAGAACTTGGCAAGTGTGAGGTATTTCCTCAGTAAGGGTTTCCTAATGTTTAAACGTTCACAACTCAGCCCTGCTGTGTAGAGTTCTCAAGAGGCAGTTCAAGTTGTGTTGCTGATTCACTTCATCTGGGAGAGTTTAAAAAAAGAAATACAGAGTTCTCAAAATCTGTTTTTGACTTGGAGACTTGCTAATACAAGTTACTTATGCAAATTATAAGCCATTATTTTCAAAATGCAAATTTTATTTGAGTTTTTTGTGTGGGGATGCACCTTCTCCCTTATATTTAGATTGGATGACTGTTCATGAAGTAAGGTATGTGTGATTAGCTGTAGTTGACCTCTTGTTGAGTTAGAAGCTAGGTACAAGCTAATAGTCTATTCTGAACTTGTGACAGAAGAGAATGTGTAATTTATATTAATTTACTGTGTAAAAATGCTTTTAAAATGCCTTGTATCCCACTGCCTGATATGTTTTCTAAGTGGAAGCTATTCATGAGTTAAGAAATGCTAAAGCCTACTTTTCTGATGTATTTTAATTTGGCCTCATTTTTGTGCATTCTGATCTCTGATTTAATGACCATGTGTCATTCTTTCTTTTTTCCCTTGAAAAATCCCCTTTTCACTCCATGCTCAGGAAAAGGGTAGCTCATACATGAGCAGCATTTCTGTTTTCCTTTTAGGGTACAATGCTTACCTTTCCAACACTCAGATTCTACTTAAAAGTCTAGTTATTTCTTTTCTTTGGGTTTTCTGTAATGCTCCTTCCACCCTTTTGTGACTGGGAACTTTCTGAGCAGGAATAACCGTATTTGCCTATTGTCTCTGTAAAGTGAGGATGGATTCTTCTCAATTTAGACAAACGAGGTGCAGAATGCAGGTGCTTAAACTGAGAACCTAGAAACAATTTTTTTTTTTGAAAGTAGGTGATATTGTGTAATACTTCATATGTTTAAAACACAGTTGCCATTTTAGATGCGTCTCTGACAATCTCTTGATTTGCAACTCCAGTTGATTGGACTAGGATGTATTGAGTTTGGCACCCGGAAAATAAGAATTCCAGGTAGTAACTACTCATGCAAACGTGGCTTAGGTAACTTCATGAAGTATCATGTAATGACTGTTTGGCAGAAGCAAGAATACGAGCACTAGTTTGTTTACTTTTTAGAGCAGCATTTCAGCTTCAGGTTGAAACCAACTTATCTTTTGGTTTCTGCAGAAATGAGGCAGCATCAGGTGATGGCATCTTATCACATTTCCTGATGTGTCACCAAAGTATGTATAGTCTGTACTGAAGCAGGGATCCTGGGAAAAACTATGGTGTGGTTGTATCATTACTATATAAGAAATTAAATATGAGAAAGGTGAAATAAGGCTGCATCAGCAGGAAGTGCTGGCATTAACACTTGCATGTGCTAGAATTTGCAGCTTTAAATTGTACTTCTAATAATGTGTGGGATCTTCTAAGGCTTTAAAATAAAAAGAACCCACCACACGAAACAAGCTCGAATTGAAAAAAAACAGTCATTCTGTGGCTTTGCCATTTAAGCAGATGCAAAATACTTTTTTAGAGATTGTTTTACAGACCTCTTCCTCTCAAAGGAACATAAGGGGGGTGGGGGGAGGAATCGAGCAGAGACACTAACCCATAAAAATACTGTCCCCAGCTTTTAAGAGGGCTTACAAACACTGTCACTGGGATCTTTATAGTAGAACGATTGAGACTGTAGTAATTGATGCTACTAGTGTAATCTGTAAGAAATGTTATGCTACAGGTGATTCTGAGATGTTATTTTAAGATTTCAGTATTTTGTTGATCCTGCTGTAGTTGGCCTTTCTGTGCTAGAAGTACCAGTGCTTATAATTTCTATTTCTTTTCCATAAGCTTTGCTCAATAGAAGTAACATGTGAGTCAGCAAGTGTGATGGCAGCAACTCTGGCTAATGGTGGCTTTTGCCCAATCACTGGTGAGAGAGTCCTGAGCCCCGAGGCAGTCCGGAATACCTTGAGTTTGATGCATTCCTGTGGCATGTATGACTTTTCAGGGCAGTTTGCCTTCCATGTAAGTACTTCACAGGTATTAATTACAGCTGACCAGGAAGGTTAATCTGTGCTATTATTTTCCATGTTCTAGGGGTCGCTTCCATGTTGTGAGGCAGAGGAGAGGGCGTTACATGAATTGTTTAGAAATCGAGCACACTGTAAGGGAAAATCTCACCTAGGATTCATGGCACTACTAGTGTCACATACCTTAGAGCATCTGACTTCACATCTGGGAATCCTTTTCATATCAAAACATAAATACTGTTCCTTAGGAAAGGCTGTTCATGAGAGCAACAGGAACAGAAAACATGGCTGAAGAAATCCTGCTGTGTGGGAGTCGAGGATAGCAGAAAGCCTTTGCAGACAGTTGTTTTTTCTTCAGTAACTCAAGCTCAGAAATTGTCCTTGTATGTGTGCAAATGGCTGTCATACACTGCACATGTACTGTGCTCCTCTTTTCTAGCAGTGTGTTCCTTACATGTGTATAATTCAAGATAGACTGTATCTTACTCTTTCAGTATTTTTTTGAACATTTTTAGTTCTTCCTTACTGCATGTAAAATTGATTATGGTGCATTTTGTGACATAAAATTTGCTGCTTGGAGAGCCATGAGGACATGTGACATGCTAGTTCCTACTGGAAAAAAGTAATGCCTTTGATCAGATTGTAAATAAGTAGGTTATTGTATGATTTCATGTACACTTTCCAATTTTCTTACGGTTTTGGTTTTTACCTTTTCCAGTCAAGATTATTACAGCTTCATTCTACCACCTTGCTGCAAGCTGTTCATGAGACATACACTTGTGTACTACTGCTTAGTCATAATTACTTTTTAAAATAGATTTAAATTATCTTCTTTCACAGTACTATTGACTCACTGTATTTTTGAGAGGAAATAGTTTTATGATTGTGAACCTTGGATGGTTACAAACTGCATCAGGTTATTGCATATCTAAAAAGAGATAAGTAATAATGCTTTCCCAGCTTCAAGTGCCTTTATAACATGTGTTATAAATGCTACACAATATTCTTCAGGAAAATGCTGATGCATTGTGTTACAATAGTGAGGAACAATTGCAGAGGCCAGTAATTCTCTGATTATTCTGTAGGTTGGTCTTCCTGCAAAATCTGGAGTTGCTGGTGGGATTCTTCTGGTTGTTCCTAATGTCATGGGTTTGATGTGCTGGTCACCTCCTTTGGACAAGATGGGCAACAGTGTTAAAGGAATTCACTTTTGTCATGTAAGCAGCATTGCCCTTGGGGTTTTTTGGTTGTTTGGGTTTGGTTTTTGGGGTTTTTTTTTGCTTTTGCAGCTGATGTTTACTGAGCTTCAGTTGGCATAGCTGAGCTCTAAGTGAATTAAATGGTGATTTCTGGTTGTTCCCTGTATAGCAAGTTTCATCTTATTCAAGGGTGAAAGTCTAAGAATAGATGTTTGCTTTTTAGTATTAAATAGCACTTGATTTCAGTGAGCATTGAAGTATGATGCCAGAAACTCTGAAGAAATTGTTGGGGAAAAGCTTTGAGAAGGAACACTTCATGGAGTAATGAAAGTGCTGGACTCCGATATATTGCATTAAAAACAGCAGAGCTCTATTTATAGACTTTTTTTCCTTTCTTGTCATGAAGTGCAGTTTTCAAAACACTGGAAATGCAACACTTATTTCATTGCAATAAAAGAAAAAGCCTGTAAGGAAATACTGCCATTCTGATGTATTTTTAAACTGATTTTTGTAAACTGTCTGACATAAAAGATGTCTTCGTAGATGATACCCAGATGCTGGGCAAACGCTTCCTAGCTTCATGTTGTGCCAGTGCAAGAGCTATGGATGGTCTGCTGATAGGAGCATTAGAAGCAGAAGAGATTTTGGGGAGGACTTTGTAGTGATTAATTAGGGTGTTTTGTGGGAGAGGAGAATGTAAAAAATATCTTCTTTTTTTCTCCCTGAAACTAGCTTGTAATGATGATTGCTTAATAATAAATGGGAGACTGAGCAGCAGTTAAAAATTTTCATGCTTCTATTTATCCATCATTTACACAGCTTCATACTAAGAAGTTACTAATTCTAGTTTAAGTGCTTTAAAGCTTCATATTAAATAGACCTGGTAAGTTAACTCTAAATCCTAGAATAGAGGGGTAGGTGAAGGATTTACTGCATTGCAAGGAGACCTAAAAACTGATGCATGATTGTGGCATACAAGTAGCATGAATGCAACGTTCACTTTTAAAAATAGAACAGCAATGCCAAGTTTTGTAATTATAGCCTTTCATGTTGTAATTCAAACTAATTGAGAATCCATTACGTCACTCATTTCCTTGTTTCATCCTTTTGATTGAAGTTTGATGTACTCGACCTAGCCCAGGCTATTTTTTCTGTTCCTGAAGTGTTAGATACAGCTGGAGTAGGAATTTATTAAAATAGATTTTTTGCAAATTTGGTCCTTGTTTCATCCTTCTGTAAGAAGGAACTTAAAGGTATTATTAGAATTTTATCCTGTAGAACTATTATGTTCAAAGTGCCTTATGGACATGGGTATTGATTTATTAAATAAACTTCTCTTCTTACTGGTTTAAGTTACTAGGATATGATGCAAAATGTAAATGGTAGTATTATTATTATTAACTGAGATGCATTTGGCTATCCTATGCAGATAATAATGCATGTTCTGTAAATGTTTGCAGGATCTGGTTTCTTTGTGCAATTTCCATAACTACGATAATTTGAGACACTTTGCAAAAAAGCTTGATCCTCGCAGAGAAGGTGGTGATCAGCGGGTAAGTTACTGTCTGTGTTCAGTGAGTATTGCTCAGAGACTTGAGAAGAAACATGGAAAGCTCTTCTCTAAAAGCCAAACTGCTCAATGACATGTATTGCATCAAAGCTTTCAGATCGTCTAGTTAGTGTACATTATTAGTGGACACTTACCTGGGTGGGCCACACTGTCACAGGGTTTTGTGTAAGGAGAATTTACTACTAGCTTTGTAACTCCATTTCATGCAGTTCCTCTCCCCTGCTAGATTAGGTAGATGGTATCTGATGGAAGTTGCCAAGAGTTTTACTGTACTGGTTGCCTTTAATAAAGACTTGGCCAGCTGGTGGGCTTAGCCTTTCTGTTGTGTGCTGCAATGCCCAAGATCTGTGTTTAGCTGTATTTTCATGAGGATATCTCTGACACCACATGACCTGCTGAGAGTTGCACAGACAGTGAATTCAGGCATGAATAGTGCTGTAGACAAGAGCCTGCTACTTAGGGAGCAGTGTAAGCAGTGTCTGGGAATGAACTGAATCCACTCCTGCTACATTTACAAAAGATACAAGTGTGAGGGGATTGAGATAAGGAAAATCTCTTTGTTTTCAATACCATTAATGTTTTGACTAAGGCATGAAAATTTCAATACAGTAGAATTATTTTTAAAGTGCTTCTACTTGCATGTATACATCTAAAAAATACCCAGTTTTGAATTTAATTTTTTATAAGTGGAAAAGAGGAACTAACAGTTTGTGTGAAGAGCTGAAAAACTTGAGTCTGTTAGCAATGACTGCAAGTATAGATTTTTTTTTTTCATTCAAGTACACTAATAAATAATGTATGTTGCTTGAACAACTAGCATTCCTTTGGACCAATGGACTATGAGAATCTCCAGCAAGAACTTGCTTTAAAAGAAACAGTATGGAAAAAAGTGTCACCTGAATCAAACGAGGACATCTCCAGAACCGTAGTGTATAGAATGGAAGGTCGGGGAGAGCAGAACTAAACAAATGGGTTCTAGTTTCATTAAATTCTTCATTTTAAAAACCCTCAAGCATCTCTAGATTTAACTTTGATTTGAATATTGTTTACCTGGTGTTTCATTTATATATACATTTTGTGTAAATTCTGTGTGCTATACCAAAAAGATTGTCAAAGTTCAAGGGTGTGTGGGGAAAAAGCATGTGCAGACAAACCCAAAGCTGTAAACTGACTTTTGTAGTTACTTAGAACACATTTAGTTAAAAAAAAAAGTAAAGGTAAATCTTAGCATTTTCAAAGATACACCACAAAAGTGGTATGTATCTGTTTATTTTTGTTTATATCTGAGAATTTTGAGTATATGAACTTTGAGGCTGAGCAAGAGCTTGTGTCCACTGAGCAGGGTCAGCATGTAAAGATAGAATATTATTTAAAATATAAAATAGTATTTGGCAAAATACAGCAAATTCCTGAATTTCTAAAGAATTGTATATTAAGTGGAGATAGGTTCTGAGTCATATTATTACCATGTCAGGGTTATTTTAATGTGAACTTTCAAATTTGAACAGAAATGGACCTTTTGCATATGCCGTGCTACTGAAGATTATTTTTTCTTTTAATCAAACCATTAATAATTATTAATGCTAATATTGTAATAAAGAGAGCAACAATGCCTGGGCAGGAGTGGGGGAAGTGGGGAGGAGGAGGAATTAAAAAACCTGTCTTGTTTGCAAGTTAACTAATGCAGCAGAGAGATTTCTGCCCCAGCTATTTGGAGTATCTCTCTTGCTGCTTGTGCTGCCAGCTGGTAGTTATGACTCAGAAGTCTGCCTTACTAATAGTGCTGTGCTCCACCCTGGAAAGGAATGTAAGCAATCTGGGGTTTAGAGTGGTAACCAACTGAGCAGTGAGCAGGAAATATGTTCACAGGGAAGAAGATAGGTAGATTTTATTAGAACTGTTTGGAACTGTTTTTCAACCATTAATGTGTGCATATGTTCATATATGAGGTTTCACTTACACAGGAGAAAATTCTTAAGAAGTTATCATTTATTGCTATTTTTTTGAAATTATTTTGAGTTTGCAGCTCTGTCAGCTTACTGAGAAAGAGGACTTGCATTTTTCTACAAGCAGCTGCATCTCTTAAGCTGCATAATTTGATAATTTGAGTATGTGGAGTAGGGTGTAGCTCCAAATGATATATTTAAGCTTCAGATAAGCTCAGTAGGCAGTTCTGAACAGATATCAGACTTGCTAAATTCTTAACACTTGCAGGAATTAGATTCTTAATAATGCTAAAAATCTTAGAAAAGCATTCTCTATATTCTCCCCTCTAAATTTGCAAATAATCTGATACGTCCCATCCCTAGTACACATCACACAGAGTCCTGGTTTATCAAACTGGAGAAACTTGTCCAAGCGATGATAAATGGTATTAGCTGGTAGAGGATTTTAAGAGACAGTAACAAACAGTTCTGTAGTAACACCTTCACCTCTTCTCTCTGCTGCCTTCCCCAGTCCCTCTCCCTTTTTTTATCTAAAACTCCAAAATGTTGATATGTGAGTTTTGCCTGATGGCAGAGTTAATTTTTTTCCTGCCATTTTTTTGACCCATCTGGATGTTCATGAGTTTAGGAAGATGCATAAAACTGAGCTGATGTTCTCTGAGAAAGCAAGCTGCTCTTAATTGATCTGTTTGGGTATTCTTAATTTTGCATAAACATTTGAAAAAGCTCTGACTAAACCCTGAATAATCTTCATTTAGCAGAGAATTGTAAAAGGATGGGCTTCTTGTCTTTGAAGCCTAGGATGGAAATATTTAAGCAAAACAATACAGAACATCAATTTTCAGTGAATTTGATGCCCTACTGGGATGAAGAGGTAAATATGTGGTGCAGATATCAGTAGTAAGTGTCAGTCATGAATTGCTGAATAATAACTATTTTATAATCTTATCTCTGATGATAAGGTTAGGTTTGTTAGTGCTTAACCTCAAAATAAAGGCAAAGTCTTGAATTATAGAAATGTCTTGCCTGTTTGAGGATTTTGCAGTAAACTAGTAGCTACAGAGACATAACAAATATACAGATCCTGCAGAACTACTTTACCTGAAATACCCTCATTTGCAAGAGGGAACAAAATGTGTCTGTGCTGCTAATGGAAAGTATTTACAGTGGTGACATGTTGCTGGATGACTTGCTGATTTAATTAAAAACAGAAAAGGCATGATGCAGGATTTGCTTGATCTGATTCTACCCACCTTGATTTTTAGTGCTGTTTGAAGCCACTTCTAAAGATGTGGTTGAAGATGGCCGATTTTTCCACACGCAAAACTTGTGGTAGAGTCAAGTCCTGCATGGGAAATACAAAAATAAGAAAACTCCTAGGTCTTTAATATGCATAATAAAATATTTAGGGTACAGCTTAAACAATCTTTAAATATATATATATATATATATTACAGTTCTGTAATATATGCTTTTGAAGCCTGCCTCAGAATTGAAGGCAGCTTCCAGCTAGGAAGGGTCAGGAGGAGACTCCTCTGAACCAGCTGTTCTGTAACTTGCCCACACTTGTAGTTTCTTGCCCTGGCTGCCATGTGTGCAGATGGCTCCTGTTGGTGGCAGGGCACCCGGGGGGCCAAGGTCACCCACCAGGGGCAGGTGGGAGAGGCCAGGGCCACAGAGGTTTAGTCATTCCATGTGTGAAGTCTGCAACGGTTTTAGTGTTCACCTGTGCTACAGTAATAGCAATTCTTGATATTCAAGCATTTTAGCTGTTTGTTTGTTTTTCTTTGTCAGCATCATTAACATTTCATTAGAAATGTAAATGCTTTTTAAAGATTTATTTTAGCATTTGTGTTGTACCTTTTGGCTCAGTTGTTAAGTTACCTGTCTCGTTTTCCATTTTTCATTTGCATTGTATGTTATTTATGTATCTTGATTTCCAGCATGCTTATTTTTGTATTGTTTAATAAATTTATTTTAAGCTGATTTTTTATTGTATTTTTTTTTCTCTCAATGGAGAACAGATTTGTTCAAACACATTTTTTTAGATTGAAGTTGAGATAGTGAGTATTGTGTTCGAAAAAAGATTCTGGAAGAGTAGGTGGAATAAGCAGATTTAGTTAAACCAGTCATTATAAACTTTCCTAAGATTTTGTAAACATTTTATACAATAATCTAATTATTTTTCTCTTTGAACTGTTGCCTTAGAAAGCTGAAGGCAAAAATCAGTGTAGCAAAACTTTGTCACCGTGACTTTTTTAACAAAGAAGTCTTGGTGCAGTAGAATTTTAACATGACTGTGTGTTTGTCTGGTTTTGAAGATACTGATGCAGTCACATGGAAAATGTATGGTTAATGGTGCCAGTGCCAGCGTAGTAACTGCTGATCCTGAGCATTATGAAGGGAAAAACACAGCTTGTAATAAATCACATGTAGCAAGGGAGGTGGTCCAAGCCCCACATTGTTTTGGTAGTGATGCTGGGGCCTGCCTATACTGAGGATTGCCAGAATTGTTAATTTAGCTTTTTGTAGACTAATTTATAAGCTGAAGTTATTTGTTCTATGCTTGTAAAATGAGCTGTATGTTCATTACACTTAAAAAAACCCCACATATAAAAAGAATTTATTCTCTAAAAGTCATAAAGATGATGGAAGGAAAAAGAGTAGTAGGTATAAAGAAAGAGCCCCAGGTGATTTACTGTAGAATTATTTTGACTCTTATATTTTGCTTTTCAGCATGTATTTGTGTCAGAAGACCAGTGGGTGGGTAGATGAATAAAAAGGCAATGGATTCAGAGGAGGGTGGGTGGAAAGGGGGGATGGATTATGTTGGTTTTTTTATTGCTCATATATCTCTTGGTCTTGATACATACATGTCATTGATGCACAGTAATTTGTGAACAAAGGAATTCATTATGAACATAATTTATGTATGATGTTTTAGTATCCTAAACATTGTTTGTAGGCTTGCACTGTTTTTTCTTTTTTAATTTTAAATAATATTTCTGTAGTTTTTTTGAAGGTTCAGAATCAATTATTGCAGTGAAACAAGAATAAGCTTGTTTCAGCAGAGTTCTTATTAGAATGACAAATACACCTAATAATTTGCCTTCAGTGCAGTCTCCTTGGGGATTTGAGTTCACATATGTCTGTGGTGGTTGGAGGGTTGGCAAGAGGCTTTAAATTGGGTAGAAATCTTAACTAAAGCTGTTTTTTTAATCATGCTGGCACCTTGTCTATTCCACATTTGTCTAGTCTGGAAAGTGTATGACTAACTAATATATGTAAAGACATGGTTGAGTCATGCACAGCCCCACTTTCTTTCAGGAATTCATGTCCTAGTATGTTGAATAATTTAAATAGTCTAAATTATTAAACTACCTACCTTGAATCGAGCATGATTTCTGATTTGCTGTTTGCTCCTTCTAGAGAATATTGTGTGCAAAATTAAAAATGCCCTCTTTTCTTGTGGTTTTCATGCAAGTAGGAGTTAATTTTATTACTGGCATCTAATCTTGCTTTATGCAGACTTCTTGGTATCACTTGGACGTTGAACATTTAATTTTTTTTGCAAGACTTGAATGGCACCACTGTGCACGTGGCTCAGCCACTCCTGAAAATGCCACGTGCATTTCTTCTGTGCATAGCAGGAGTACCTGATGGTCACATCTGAGGCTGCAGCTTAGCTGAATAAAGCCTAGAATGGAGTTGAGTGGCGGAACTGTGGTGGGGGCAAGTTTGTTGGGTATTTTGTTTGTTATTTTGTTTTTTTGCCAGTTTAATTTGAGCAGGACTTAATTGAGTCAATAAAGCTGGCTTGGGTGCTTGACCGAGGATAAGGCAGGTGGATGTTTGGAGAATAATAGATACCCTGACACCTCAGCACTAGGGCTGGTGAGGAAATGGGGTTGAAGGAAGGACAAGGGGAAAAGGAAGTAATTCTAGAATGTCTTCTTACCCTCAAAAATGTTCCAGCCAACCGTACTTTGATGTGTTTTGTGCTAAGCAGGCATGTGGGGCAGCATATCTGCTGTAAGGTGCTGCTTCCTGTTCTAGCTGCTGCTCTGCTCTGATTCTGACTCAGCTGGCACATAGCTGTGCCTTCATGTGGTTTTACAGAACTCACGTGCACACTGTGAATTGGAAATTTATCTGCATATTGTACCTATCCTTAAATCAGGTCAGATTTACTTAGCTGGGTGCAGTTCTTGTTAACCTATCTGTGTGAGGTGCAGGGAGCACTAGTGACTGTAAGCAACCTGACAAGGAAACCACGAGGTCACAGAGGCTGGGAGGGATCTCTGGAGGTCTTACAGTCCAGCCCCTGCTCAAAGAACCATCTAGTGTCACTTGGATTGTGTTGCTCAAGGGCTTTGCCAGTCAAAATTGGAGGTTGAAAACCTCCAATGATGAGGTTTTGTCATCTGGCTGGGTAAGTTATCCCTGTGCTTTAATGCTTTGATTAAAGAATTTTTTCCTAACCTACAGCTGGAATTTTCCCTTTCTGTAGCTTTTGATGGTGACTTCTGTGTTTTCACTGAATGTGATGATCTTACCATCATGCTATAATCTGTTGGCTTCTAGGGAGTTCTAGAAGTGGCATAGGTAATAGGTAAAAGTGGCTTTTGGTCAGCAGTAATTAGTATTTTCACTTCCTGCTGTATTTTTCCTACTGGAATTTAAGTATTTTTTCATTATGCCATTGAAAATGAAGTGATTTAGGGATTTGAAAAGTCCATATTCCCTTATTTTTTCTATTGAAGCCCAACAGGCTAAATGCAAGTGTGGAAGTGTGCTATTTGCTGAGGGATGGCATGTTGCTGTTAGGACCCCTTGTGATCAGAGCACTTATCAAAACAATGAGCTGAGAACACAAGTGGAGTGATAGGAAGAGATAATGTTACTCATTTCCTGTTGATGTCATTCACTAGCCCAGCTTTTTCCTTGAGGCAGGCAACTTTATTGTTAGTTCAGGAATTACTCATGCAATAATCAGAGTTTTTTTGGACTCACAGACCTGCTTTTGGTTGTATGTGTAGCTTTTACTTTCTGAATGGAAAGTACATTTCACACTTCTTTTAAAGGACCTCTGTCTTAAAATTCTCCAGCCTGTAATTATTGCACATCAAATAATTAAAATGTAATCTTGATCTGAGAATAAACTGTTTTGATTAAACATGTTTTAAAAAATCCCCACTCATGCCATTGCAGACAGGACTAAGAGTTATGACTGAGAACACAGAGAAGCAGGCTGAAACAGCTGAGTATGTTTTATTCCATATACCAGGACTGCTGAGGAATAATGTGACTGTTTGCAGTGTTTAAAGATAAAAGCAGGGAGGCAAAAGTTTTATTTAAGCTAATAAATATTTTCAATACGAAGAAAACATACCTTTCAATACAAGGTGTGGAATACATAGCCTAAAAATAAGAAGATGTATAGAAACTTGATCCTAGTATTTAGAAAGAACCCTCTCAACAAGAGTGCAAGTGTCTGGTAAGATTTCCCCATTCTGCTTTCAACCTGTAGGGTGGAGTCTGTCTGTTGGTAGTGCAGGTGCCCTACAGCCTTCTAGAGCAAAGTCCTTTCTCTTGGCTGTAATTCCAGTTCCTGGTCCTGTATTTAAGAGTAAACTGTCATCCACAAATTGTGAAGTGCCTACAGGGTGGGAAGCGGGAGCATTGCCCCACTCTACCGTGTTGTGTGGGTATCAGTGGTGTCAATAGGTCCTTGAAAAGGCAGACATCCTTTTGTCCTGTCTGCTTAACACAGCTCTGTCACTAAAACACCCATCAGCATTCCACTGGATTCATGTGACTGCCGTTGATCCCAGTCCTTTGGTCCCAAATCTTGCACTGTTAGTGATGTCTATATCCATTACTTCAAAGGCTCTTGTTTTTTTCCCCTGCATCCAGGATCAATGGCTTAGCATTCATTCCCCTTTTTAAGGTTTCTCTGTATATTCCCAATGTTCTTTGTTGCAGAACTGTTAGCAGGGATTTAGTCTTCGAAAAGGCTAAAAAGGAGCTACCAAAGTAGGTATAACATTTCTGTGATAGTTTACTGCAAGAATTGTTTTACCATTTTTGAACTTCCAGCCATCGTAATTTACCGACAAAATGTTTCATAGCTGATGAGAAATGCTGAAAAAGTTTGACAGTGGAGTAAATTAAATTCTTTGAGAAGGTCAGTTTCTTACAAAACTTGGATGCTTTGGACATGGCAGCATCGTTGAAGTATTGCTATCCAAGCTGTTGATGGTAAATGCATGCCACCTAGAAATGAAAATTTGCTTGGTCTTCATCTTAAAGGGTGGAAGTCTTCATGCTTTAGATCTTTCACTTGATTTAGTAAACTTTTTGTTGAAAAGATTAATTGACCTACAATTTCTTTGTAATACTATTCATGGCCAACAATGCAGCAGTAACACTTCTGGTCATCCAGGACAGGAGCCAGGCCAGGTTTTTCTATGACTCCCTCTTGTTAATTTACAGTTCTGTGGAACTGTCTGATCCACTATTATTCACTACTGCTATTCTAATCTGGTTTTCTTTATTAGGTGTTCAAGAACTTCTTTTGCTGGCACAATTTATGAGTTTATGGATGTCCATGAAAGGTCTTCTTAAAAAAAACAAAAAAAAACAGAAAAAAGTCGAATCAGCCAACTTTAGCTCTTAAGTCTAGTGAAGGATGATTAAATTCTCACTTGATATTTTGAGTGTCTTTTCAGTGATGTGCTTAATTCTGTTGTTTCCAAAAGCAAAAAGTGTGTTAATTCATTGGTACCAGAAGAAATTTGAAACAGCAGGTGGAAGTAAGCATGGCCATGCTCACTGTAATCTAGTGAAGGCAGCTTTGGTGCTCAGTTGTCTCTCTTCTTCCCAGTATTTGTACCTTCTGAAATCAACATAATCATCCCCCAAATAAAAGGATGGGATGGATATACCCATACCAACATGGGTATTAAGCAAAGGATAAAACATAAGAAGAAATTGTTAGTGAGTAGTTCTTGAGATCAGCTCCTCTTCTGCCAGGCTCATCTGTTTGTCCAGGCACACGCGTGAAGGGGCAGGGAAGCTCTCCAGTCACACCATTGTCATCTGAGCACTGGTGAAGCTTCAGCATTAGGTACTGTAAGGCCTTCTGTGTTGAAAAATATAGGATGATCTGTTGTTCAGGGGTATCTGTGACAGCAATATTGTCTGGGTCCATCCTAGTCCTGTTCTTGACGCTTCATATCAGGCTTTTTTTTTCCTGGAAGTGTCTTCCAACTAAAGAAGCATCTGTTTCTGGGATCCTGTAATCTAATACTGATTGAGTCAATGGCTCTGAATCTTGAGCTCTGATTTCTGTGGGTTTTTTTTAATTTGTACCCCTTGAGCCCAGTTCATCGTTAGTATTGGTTTTATCTGCTAGAAAGAGGAAATACAAACCCATTCTGCTTCCCACAACATTTCCTGCTGTCCTGCTCCTGATGATGGCACTGGAAAAGAGAAACTGCCCCATCCACACATCCTGGACATTCTTACGAAGCTATGTAATATTTTCTAGTAAAATTGAGTTGGTATGCCCTGATTCCTGGGGGAGAGGCTTGTGTGCAAGGGTCCAATTACACTTTGCTTTGTGTGACCCTCTCTCCACTCTGGAGACCAGGTTCTGGAGTCAGGATTAGTGAATGGTTGTTTCTTCTGCCTCTATCAGGGGAGGCAGAGGTGGGAGTGGGGCAGTTCAGGAACATGGCTGGCCAAAACAGCTTGTCTCACCCTGTGGGGTTTGCACAACTCAGGAGTGGAATAGATGGGCATGGTCTTTGTGACAGAATCTCAGCTGCAGAAGGTAAGTAGATGTTTCACTTACTCTAGTAAATTTTGTTTAATTACTTAACTCTTAATTCATTACAATTAAATAGTCTTATCTGTAATTTAAACAGCATCAGTTTACTAATACTTCAGAGTTAATCAGTAGTCAGAACTGTAAATAACAAGGCATTACAAATTCCCAGTGTGTGTTACCATGAAACAAGGCTTCTGCTTCTGTCACTTGCCGTCATCGAGGGCTGTTCTGTATTTCAGGCACTTGAGTAAAACCAAGCATAGCATGAAGCAGCCTAGACCTATGGAATCACACACTGTATTGGAAGCATAAATGATTTCAAATTTAATTTACAGGATTCTAAATCTCATTTAGCATTTAAAAATTAGAGTAATTAAATGTCATAATCTCTGAGCATGCACTGGCTGAATTAATTGTAGAACTGAGCTCAGTCCTATCTGTGACTCTTTATTCTGTATGAGTCAAAGAATATTTTTGGACAGCTGAAGAACTTGCACCTCCTGCTTGATAGTGTTTAGGGTGAACTCACAGGTAGAGAGATGTTGTTTTGAGGACTACATGTGTTACAAATTCTTTCCAGAAATTTGTGTCCACTTGATGGCCATCTTATGAGCAACAGGTTGGTGCTGGAAGAGATGATTTCTGTCTTTCA
The DNA here is from genome assembly GCA_013399945.1 of Ploceus nigricollis. Classification (NCBI taxonomy): domain Eukaryota; kingdom Metazoa; phylum Chordata; class Aves; order Passeriformes; family Ploceidae; genus Ploceus; species Ploceus nigricollis. The sequence continues at coordinate 1,697,516 of VXBC01002294.1, forward strand.
TGGCTCCAAATGTGATTGGAGGAAAAGTACCTTCTGCTCACCGTTACTGCTTCCTGTGTCCTTAAGCTTTTTCAATTTTATGCCAACTAGTACAGTAACAGAGAAGGAAAAAAGGGACAAACTCTTAGGGTATTGTGCTCATTTTTAGTAAATACCATTTTTAGATGCTTTTGAATACCTCCATTAATTTAAAATATTTTGACCAAAAAAAGGACTTCAGGCAGCGATGGATGAAGAAATGCAGTTTAGTGTAACATGTGGTATCAATATTCTAATCGTTTGCAATTTTGGGTGGCATAATCCAGTACTTATCTCAAAAAGGCTTGAATCAGAGGGAAATATGAATGACAGAAATCCATTTGATGCCAGTAGATGGAAGAGGGGAACAAACCACCTCTGCTCAGCCTTCCCTGCAGGAAAGCTGCACTTCTGCTTTAGTGGCCTTAGCCTGTCTGTTTGCCAGTGGAGCAGACTGACAGTTGTTCTGAGGTTGAAGAGGGGGTCCTGGTGTCAAGACAAACCTTGGGTGTATATATTTGGTTTAATTATTTCTTACATTCAGCTGCATGCACAGCTTCTGTGACAAGTTCCAAGACTGAGCTGCTGGTGCAGGCTTGTTTCAATGTTCATGAACTGAACATAGTCAAAACTCCTTGCTCTGTTTTTGGATTTTAAACAGACACTTTTAGGACCATTGAAAACTTTTTATTGTCAATGTCTACCAGCTAGTTCAAAAATGTAGGAAGTCAGAAGGAGAAAATGACTAGCTTTATTCGAAAATATTTGATTTGGATTTGAAACAATGTGAGTAGTTGAATTGCAAGAAGATATTTAAATACCTACTGGGATTTTGCCCAGCTTTAAATAAAAGTAATAACTAACTAGTGTGCTGGCTTGCCTAAGGGTTTTGCAGCTCTAGCAGCACAGTTGGTTTAGAGCTGCTTTGTGTTTGGATACATGCAAATACAGCCTCTTGTGTGCCTGCAGTCTAGACATCACTCATGGGAGAAGCAGCTTTTCAGTATTTCAGTGCATACACGGGCTGTGTTTGAGCAGGGCTGCTGGAAGCTGGAGTGAGGAATCAATAAGCGTTTTGTTAGTCTGGTAGTTTGATATCAACAGCACAAACTGTATGGATAATTGCTGTGCAAACGGCATTTCAAGTTAATTCCACCAGGGACACTCCAGAAATAAACTCCGTGGTAGCAGCTTTGAGTCCAAAAATAAACACTGCACCCACGGCTGGTAAAACTGAAGGAGCTGGGTATCGTCCTCTGTGCCCAGCTGTGAAGAGGGAGGACCTTGCACCATCTAGAGGAAAAGAAAGGATAGTCAAAGGGTTAGAAAAGGAACTGGGTAAAAAACCTGACAAAATCTCATTTCCTGTCAGTTTTAAAACATGGCAGAGTACATATTGGCAGACTCTAAAGTTATTTTTGCACTTTTGTCACATTACATGAGGAAACAAGGCTCAGTGGTGCAGAAAATAGCCTAAAGAGGTGGTGGAAGTTGTCAAGAAATGTAAATTTTATGGAACTAGCCTCGTCCTTATTTTCAAATATATCAATATTTTAATGTGTGTAGGTAATATGCATTAATTTATTCACACATCTTCTAATATTTATAGTGTAGTGGGAACAAAGACTCTTCCAAGCAATTCTAAGTTTATCACTTCTTAAGACTCCTGTGTTTGTTTAAGTCAGGGCAGGAGGCCCTGTCAGAGGCAGTGGGTGTTGGGTTGCTGTAGAGCTATGTGGGGGTCATTTCATCACTTACTGAAAGCCTCACTTCTGTGTGCTTCAGGAAGTTATTTAGAGAACTTACCCGTTCTTGTGGAGCTGAGTTTTCTGTAGAATAAGGTAATGTTGAGGCTTAATCCAGAGCCTGCTTCGAGTGCCTTCAAGGACTGTCAATCCCTAAAAATATTCATGGACACAACCTCACTAGCAAGCTCTGAGACCACTTCAGAGCCAGTCCTCCCCTGGGTGGGCACCTAAACTAGTCTGGGATTCATTTAGTGAGTAAAACAGGGCACTTAGTCTGGGAGTTGTGTCCTGGCAGGCAGCTGGCACTGGAGTGGGGCAGACAGAGCAGGTCCTGGCTGTGAAATTGAGGTGATGCTTGGCTGCGCTTGGAGGGCTTAGAGGTTGGTTGGGTATTTGTCTATAGTTCAGTCTTAGTTTTGACTTTGTAAAGGTGTAGTAAGGTCTACTTTATTTCATGGGAAACAAAGCAGAAGCTCAGTTGCAAAAACAGGCTTTTGGCTGAGATTTCTTTCCCTCTGAAGTACAACTTACCATCATATTGAACAATGGTATTTTAAAGGAAGACTATGGCTGTCTTATTTAGACCTGAATTTTTTTCCCAACAATAGCCTTGTATATAGACACCGAGAGTAGATTCCAGGTTATTGAAAATTAAATGGAAATGCAAAGCTGGCCTATTTGTAAAATAAGTGATCCTGTCTAATGTCTGAACATATAGATACCTGTGTTCCACTTTCAGATCCATCCCTGGTTTATTTTTGTCCTTTTAGGGACTAGTTGCATTCTAGTTTTGGAGTTGAAACGCCAAAATTCATTTTGTGCAAGTTTAAGGGTTTTTTTTTCTGTTTGTTTTTACTTTATTTTGAAACCCTACATGCCAGGAAAAAGCCATCTAAAGGCTGTGCTCCAGTGTAGGTGAGTTACAAGTTCAGTGTGTAAAAACTGGATGACTAAATGGTTTGCTCTGTGCTCTAGGTTTGCTTTTCGTGGTATCTGTAGCTTAGCACTGCTGTTTCAGAGTTTATATTGGCGTCTGGGGTTTCAGGGATTGTTTTCCATTGATAAAATAAGCATCCAAAAATCCACAGTTCTTCCGAAGAGCAGGAGGAGGGATTGCTTTTTGCTACATACCCTGGTGACCCTCATCAGGGGATCAGCTTTAGGAAAACCAGCTGAACAGTGCTACTGTGAAAGTGAATTCCTGTTGATTTTGGAGCTTTTATTACTTTAATCACTCGTGACTCGTGTAAACTCTTTGCTCCTGCCTTCCTTGTCGGTCTCTGGCCGTTTGCAGAGGATGGGAATAGGCAGAGTCCTGCTATGGAGTGTTAATCCCTGTTCACTGGGTGGGTGCTCACCTTGGGCAGCTTAACAAATCTATTTTCTGCGTTTCCCAGCTAATGCCGCGCTGAGCCGGATTAGCTGTGCCGTGTGCTGGGAACAATGGATGGAGAGCCGGGTGTGTGCAGGGCTCCTGGGCTCCTATGTCCCCTGCCAGGCGGGCTGGGTGGCCTCCAGTGTGGGACAGCACGGAGCCTCCTGGCTGGAGGGAGCAGCGTGCTGCCGGATGTGCGGTTTGGAAATGCCACCTGACGGATTTTCCGTGCGGAGCTGTGCTGTGTCACCCTTGGTGCGGGTGCAGGTGCCCCAGGGAGGCAGCCAGCTGTCACAGGTGCAGATTAGCTGTGCTCAGCGCTGTGGGGGTTAGTGGCACGGAGAAGTGTGCCTTGGGGACACTTCCAGACAGAGCTGGCTGATTTCCCTGGTGAAGAGCTGCGGGACTGCATGCCGATTGCTGTGCAGCTCTCCCAGGGCTGGGAGCCTGGAGGGAGCATAACCCAGAGCCTTTCTTACCTGGGATCCATTCTGAGGTCCCAGTGCATCAGGCCCTGGGGTTGGTGTGACAGTCACGTGTCATTAGGCACTGAAATTTAAATCCCAGTTTGTCTCTGCACCTCTGTGCCATGCAGGGGAACGTTTATAACTTTGTTCTTGGAGCCAGTTGGCCAGAAGGGCAGGGTTCCCTGAGAGGAAACATTGCGTCCCATTTTAAGCACAAAAAATGGGATGTGAGAGAAGAGCTTGGTGCACGTGTTCTCTCAACTAGCTCTACTCTCTCTTTTTAACTCCTCTTGTTGTATTTGAAAGTCTCCTGTCAGCACATTTGGTCTGGTGCACAGTGAAGTTCAGATACAGCAAAGTTCCCGAGAAACAATATTCATTCAAACCTTTTTTTCTCAATATTTTGAACACCTCTTCCGAAGGCTAACTTGTGGCGTTATCCCTAAATATCATGGAAAGAGCGTTGGAAAGTTTAGGGCAGTTGTTTATTTATCCTTGTTTGTCTTGCCTTGAGCAGCACTATTATAAACTATAGAGCTTGACTATATTGCTCAGCCACCTGGAGAAACATAAAGTTGGAAGTAATACTTTTTTTTCAGAATGTTAATTCTGTAATGTTTTCAAAGAAATTATAGAGGGCGGAGCGTTCTCAGGAAGCAGGACACGGTAGGAAATTAAAATCCAGATTCACTGACCTTTTTAGCTCAGAGCTTCTCGTGGAATTAATCCAGCTTTGAGCTAAATTAATTTTTTCTGAAGGATTTGCTTTCCGTACATACACAGCTGTTTGGCTTTTCTCTCCTGACCCAAGTGCAGTGCGGGGCAGAGGCTCTCCCTGCCGTGCTGGAGGCATTGCAGCGATGGCAGAGCAGGACAGAGCCCTGTGGTGACAGGGACACGTGGGCAAGGACAGAGCACAGTGCTGGTGTGCTCAGCTGCTTGGGCTTGGCTCCTACTTGAGGTTTGGCTGTTCTGCATTACTGATGAAGGCAGTGGGCAGGAGGTGTCTGGCCACTCTCCCTTCACCATGAGACCACAGCAGTTAATTTCCACCTCTGGACCTCAGTCTCCCATCTAAGTGCCACTAACAATGTCAGTGTGCTGTCTCTGAAGTGTTTGGAGAGGTCTTCTGTGGATGGCATTAGAACCAGGCAGTGGTATACACCCTTGTCTTCAGTTTAAAAAAATCGTCTAAACTGGTCTCAGTTAGGAGAGGAGTGATTCTATCTCAGTCTTGTGTGGGCATTTGCTATTAGCCATCGTGAGATTATTTAAGTAAGTCTGGATTTAGGTGTGCAGCTCAGGTTGGAAAGACTGTTTTGTTACAAATACTCCACCAAGGCAATTCCCACTTTTT
>VXBC01002294.1:1702486-1847984 GCA_013399945.1 Ploceus nigricollis
TTTTTTTTTTTTTTTTAATTTAGTTTTTCCAGTTGGTACACTGAGAAATTGAAAACCAACCCTAAAGCTCTCATGTCATGCCCAAGTCCTTTGTGCTTGCAGAGAAGGGGGGGGCACAGCCATTGCACTTGCTGTGTGCTGGGCCACGTGCTCCCCGCTGCAGTTCCTCTGTCCCTGTGCATCTGCTCACGTCAGCACTGCTGCTTGAAGGAGACTTCTTTGGAACTTTCACCACAACCAGGCTCAGGAGATGTTCAAAATAACTGCCATAGGACTGCTTTGGACTAGGAGTCACTTTGACACCGAGTTTCACTTTGTAACTGGCTTTGTAGCTCACTCAGTTTGGCTGTTTGAGGTTTTGGAATGGTTTTTTTGCTCTTTTATTTTTTGCCTTTTCGTCCCCCGTGTTTATCTGAAGTATTTGCTGCAGCACTGTGACTTCCTGCCACTCTCAGCTCCAGCTGTTTCCTTGCTTTAACTTGACCTCAGTGCTGTTCTTGAGCAACAACAGTCTTGATTTTTCTTTCTTGAGCTGCTCACATCCTGACCCACAGACTCACAGAACCATTAATTGGAGAGGTACCTCTGGAGACATCGGTCATTTGGTCACCTCTGATGTGAAGCAGGATTTGGATCCTTCATGGCTTTGTCCAGCTGAGTCCAAGACCTCTAACACCTGCTAACCTGGTGGCGAAACTCTGCTTCTGATTTCTACCATTGAGTGACATGAGTATTTCTGAGGAACATTTCCTTGCTGGTTTCACTGCCTGGATAATAAGGATTGTACCCAGTGCTCAGAGAAGAGTGCTGTAGAGAGAGGGTCTCATTATAGCTGAGTGAGCAGTCCTCTGTGGTGTTGGTGTGGTGAGAAGAGAGCTGCCAAGTCCCTCTGCTTCAGTGCATGCAGGTTTTCTCTCTTGTTTGACAAAAGGTGCAACAGTTTCTGCTCTGGGTTTGATCCTGCCATGCAGCTGCATGGCAGTGTGAGATCCATCCAGCTTGTATAAAGCAAAGGGACTCCATCCCTTCTGCTTTTATTACATTTTCAGTTAGGGAAGTACGTGCAGTAGGAAAAGGTTGTGAAAAACAAACTTTGTGTTTCAAAACATTAGGGGAGCTTGTGTTCACCAGTGCAGTTATCAAAACACCAACACTGAATGTTCATGAAGCACTTGGTGAGAAACTCACTGGCAGAGTCTCTAAACACTTAAATTAGTTGCCTTGTGCCCTACTTAGTTTGAATGGATGGAGCTCATCTGTCATGTTCCCTATTTTTTTTCTCCCCTACAGTTAAAAATCCCAAAATCGTATGTTTGCTGCTGCCACTTCAGAGTTTCTTTTGCCTTTTGCTTTTTTTTTTTTTGCAATGAACCTGTTATTTCAAACTAGTACTGTGAGTTTTGGGTAGAGAATGTGTACTTGACTTTGTGGCAGCCTAAGTGAGATTCTGCACAGATACAAAGCTTATGGCAGCAAGTGCTGTTCACTTAGTAAGTTTTTCTCACTGTAAATGACAGCCTCTTACATAATGATTTAGTATATATGCTGCTTAGATTAATATTCTCTTCAGAGCTAAGGAAGACCCAGAAGATGCTTGTGGAGATGGTATATTCTTACTTTGAGTTCAAAATGTATTTTGTATTTGCAGATTCCTAAATTTTATTGAATTCACTTTTTACATGAACTCAGTAAAACTTCTGGTTTTTATGGCTGCCTTCCGAGCAGTTTCATTTCATACCTTATGAAGTTTGTTAATTTTTTGGCCTGGTCTATGCTGCTGTTACAGTAGGGTGCAGTTATGGGGTCAAGGTGTGTTTTGTTGGTAGCAAATCCAGTCTAGTTCTCCCATAAAATCATTGAAGTCTCTCTAGAAGCAGGAGGAAGTTGTCCCAAAAGGATTTTTTCAGCTGTGATGGCCACACTTGGCTTATTTTAGTTTGAGTTCACCTTTGACCAGCTTTGGATAATTACTCTGCTAATAATTGTCCCGCTGCATTTGTTGTGTTTCTCCTGCTTTTTGTATCTTATTACTTTTAATATTGGACACAGAACAAATTTCCTTCTGAGGTAAACAAGCAGAGATCTTTTTGTCTGGACTTGTATTTGTTTTTGTTTTGATCTATCAAGAAGTTAAGTTTTAAAATAAAGTAACCTTTGATTTTACTTTATCTTAAGGAAGGAGCAGTTTTGACCTCTCCCAGATTGCTGAGAGATGTAATCTAAGGTGATTGTGTTACAAAGCCTCAGGAATCTCCAAATTACATTTTGTCACATCTTTATAGAAAACAAAAATCACTTTTTAGCAAAACGTTCAGCTGAATCCAGGATTCTGGGTTCTGACTACACTTGGAAAGTTGTTTTTTGAAGAAAGGAATGCGCGCTATTTTTGTTTTATTACTTTAATATGTATTTGCATTTCCCAGAAACATCAAGAAGCCCAGCCAAAATGGTCAGTTACCTCTGAAATGGTTTTTGTGTAAGACAGTGTGTCCTTTGCTCATCCCAGACCCTGAAAAAGGAGAGTATTCATCACCTGTAGGACCTGAAACGTGGGAGTGCCGCCAGCCTGGTCTGCCTGCCTGCGGGAACGCCTGCATCATCTCGATGAAATGCAGAGATTATCGAGCTGAATTCCCCTTTCACACCTGCACTCAGCCTGCAGCCCGGTGCCTGTAACAGATGCTGTCTGTTAGAGGGTTTGGCATTCCGGGGTGGCTGTGGTGCTCCCTGTGGAAAGCCCAGGCAGTGTGGCTGGGTGGTTGCTGCCCCGAGCTGGCCTGGCTGATGCACGTCCATGTGTCCATGTGTCCGTGACAGGTTTTGGGCAGAGCCCAGCCCTGGGGTGCGCCCAGCAGCTCCTTCCCAGGCTGGAGAGGGGCTGAGCCCGGCCGTGGGAGCTGCCATGGGATGAGAAGGCTCAGCTGGGGTGGCCGGCTCTGCCTCCCGAGCAGGCAAGCCCGCTGAGCTGCTGGGGAGTCTTGGTCACTGCTTTGGCTTGTGGCAGAAGCTCTAAACAACAAGATCTTTGTGGGAGGAGTAGAATCACTCCATGCCAGTCCTCTGTAACACTGGTGAGGAGGGTGTGGGGTGATGTCAGGTTTGCCACAGCTGAAGGTGTTGCGGGGTCAGGGCTGAGGGAGCCTGACCAGGGGCCCAGCCTGTGGAGCCAGTCAGGTTTAGGGAGAGCCCAGCGGGGCAGAGCCCCCTGAGAAGGGAGGGAGTCCTGCAGATCTTCATCTTACAGCCCCCACAATACAAACTGGAAAGGAGCTGCAGGGGTTTGTGGGTGCTGGAGTGAGCGTGGCTCTGTGTCCCCTTTGTATTTCCATCCTGGCCTTTGTGCCTCCTTCTCCTTCGCTCTCTCTTTGCCTCAGTGCATATTTGAGGTGTAAAAAACAACAAGCAATTCCACGGCTTTGGTTTAGAAGAGGCGCAGATGTTGGCTCGTCTGTGGCCCTGTGAAAATATGCCAGTGTTCTTGCAGAAATCTGTGGGAGACTTGCTTGTGGGTGGGGATTTCTCATTCTGTTTGTTTCTCCTCCTTGCTGTAGAAGGTCAGTGCAGCATCAGCTCCCTCTTTTTTCTCTGTTACTTGGCTGGTGGCAGCGACAGAGCTTTGTAGGCTCAAAAAGCAAAGCAGCATTTAGAAAGTTCACTGGAAATTACTGTGAAATGGTGCCTAGAAGTAGCTATGCCAGTTTATGAAAGAAGCTGATGTGGATACTTAAAACCATCTAGCGTGTCATTTTTGGCACTTGTTAAAACCTGCAGAGTTGTTATAGCCAGGATGTATTAAAAATATGCATGGGACAAGGTTGGTGCGCCCTGACAGTATAATTTCTTATTAGAATAATTAATACAGCTGAGAAAAAGCACTACTTACAAGAGACTTTACCTGTGTCGTGCTTTAAGCCCATGTTTATCTAAAAAGATCCAGCTTTATCTGCCTGGAAACCTTGCTTATTACGTAACAGAACTGCTTGAAATGGTTTATTTGAGCAAAAGTGTGTATGTTGGATGTATGCAAGGATTATCTGTAATACATAGAAAAAAGGGTAGCATTTAAATAAGTCTTTGTCTGCTGACATAGATTTCTCCAGGGATTAGGAATCTTTACAGGTAATAATAAAAATAATCTTACTTTTCCAGAGTGAGTTTGCCATTTGAGGAGTTAATGGTTTTATAAATTGTGCAGAGTGATGCTGTCTGTGCAATGCAATACTTAGTGTCATTGGGCAACTGAAGAGAGAAACACAGTTTGCCCATAGAGCAAGGCTCATATTTTTTACCACAACAGAGCAGAAATTAATTGGTTTTGGTTCTTTTACTGTCCTTAACGACTTCAGCCTTGGAAAGACAGACCTTGCAGTACTGGTAGCAAAGCAAGCTGTACTGCAGAATGTGGTCAGGCAAGGGGATACAATTCACAAGTTCATAAGCACTGGACCAACTGGCCCCACTGGGTTTTGTTTTTAAGGGAAGAAGATCAGTAAACTGGAACTTAATCTCTCTTTGTAGGTGAAGTCTGTGATAAACCTGCTGTTTGCTGCCTACACAGGGGACGTGTCTGCACTCCGGAGGTAACAAGCAGTGGGGGTTTGGGAATAGGAGTGCTTGTTTGGTTCCTGCTATTGTTGTTTATTTAGGAACATGCACGTGCACTGGGTCTGGGCTGGGGACATTGAGCTGCCTGAGCTAGAGATTGAATATGTTCACCCAAGACCCAACCAAAAGACCCAAATCTAACTATCAAAAAGGTACCCTCACACTATCCTGAATGCATTGTGTTCCATTTCTTTGGATCACAGTAAAACAATTTCTTTAACCATTTTTTTTATAGCAATGGCAGAAAATCCTGTCTATACTCTCACCTGCTTTAATAGTCAATTCTGAAAATGCCACAAAAATTCAGGTTGGAAAATGTACATTGTTATTGGACAGGTTAGGACATCTAGCTTTGCTTTTTAAATCTGAAGGAGAATCTGGCAACATTTAAAGTAATAATGGTAGTAGACTAAATAAGCATTAATTTGGCTAGAATATATGTAAATATAATTAGTGGGTGGGAAAATATATGGTGTATAGTTTAACTCTGCTGTCCCAGGGCACCATAGTGTAAAGCAAGAACTCTCCCAATCCCTTAATGCTGCTCAGGATTTTCAGACTTGGGAGACTTCCTGGCATTTTCTCACCTGGTATAAATTTACTTTGCCTTACGCGGCTTAGCTTGTCCATGTATGATTTCAAATCAGGCACGCTGAGTGTTATGTTTTCTGCAAAGATGTTTTATTTTTATTTATGACAACTAAAGAACAGAAAGGAAGTTAAGGCACTAAGCTGGTTTTCAAAGCCAAAGCCCCTTTCATTATCAGCAGAGATACGATGTGCTCGGGTGCTGCTAACATCCTGCCTCATGTGGCAGGGTGGTGTCCTTCCATGCTAGTTTTGTAATGTGCTTTAAATTACCTAAGACTTGGCTCTGCAATCTCTTTTATTGTATTTTATTTTGTTTTGTTTTTAAGGTTTGCTCTGTCAGGAATGGATATGGAGCAAAGAGACTACGACTCACGGACAGCCCTGCACGTGGCAGCTGCAGAAGGTACTGTCTCCTCACACAGGATTTGCTGTCTGTCTGCCTGCCTGCCTGCTTGCTTTAGAACATCCTTGCTGTCTCTGTGCATACCTGCTTTTGTCTGTACATAAATGGACATATAGAAGTACATGCACTCACAAAGCTGCTTTTCCTGTAGGACACGTGGATGTTGTTAAGTTTCTGCTGGAAGCGTGCAAAGTGAATCCTTTCCCCAAAGACAGGTGAGTGTTTTTATTGCTGGTTTGGAGGAAACATGCTCCAGTAACACTTCCCTAGTCCCCGTGAGGAGAGGCGCCTGTCAAATAAGAGTGGAATGTATTGAGCCAGGCCACTGAAGCGGGGGAATGGGGTCCTGCTGGTTCTCTGTAGGTTCTGCAGACTGAGCAGGAATGAAAAATGAACCACTAAACCCATTATTTCAAAGGTTATGCTCAGCTTAATGAAGTTCCACAGTTACTGAACTGAGTGGGGTCTGTGTGCTGAACCGTTAGTGCAGTATGTAAAGAACTTGATTTGTGGTGCTTTTTGGCTCTGTGCTTAAAGTGCTGATCTTAAAAATACTGTGCTGCTTTTTGTAGGTGGAATAACACTCCTATGGATGAAGCTTTACATTTTGGACACCATGATGTTTTTAAAATTCTTCAAGAATATCAGGTCCAATACACGCCATCAGAGGATAACAACGATGGGAAAGAGAACCGAACGGTTCATAAAAATCTGGATGGCTTGCTATAATCATCTTCAGCTAGATCCTAAGAATCAAATCACTTACCTATTTAATTGTGGTATGCATAAGTAATGAAGAGCGTGTGTGTTTCTATCTGATAGTGGTATATATTTTACAGAAGTCTCTGTTACTTCAGTGTTACGTTACAGGAGTTTCTATACGCACAGGACAAATCCAATCTCTTCAAAAGAAACAAAACCAACTAAGAATCTCCCTCCATAATGTGAGCAATATTACCTCATGCTGCATATAATTGATGTATAAAAATATTTAGCTGTTGTTGGCTTTACTGTGCACTACTTAATTTATTTTTGTGTTCTGTGTGAACTCTAGTCTGTGGTCAGGAACTTTTCTGCTGAATTTTTGTTTCTTTAGCCCTCTGTTTCCAGTATGGCCAGGATGAGCCAGAGTACTGTCAGGTATGAGCGTCAGTGAGGTTTTTTGAAAGCTGAGGGTGCTGATGTAGATGTAGGCTGGGTGTGTTAAGTAAGGATCTGCACTTACCTTTGGGAAAAAATAGAAAAAAGAATTCCACACAACCTTGTTTACATAATATAAATATCACAGAGTATATAGGTGACACTTGTCAATGGTCTAGGCTTGTTCTTAGAGATAGTCTTGTCAGGGAATGTGTTTTAAGGTTTGTTTGACCAAATGGCGTAGGGGAGTGTGATGTGTAGCTCTGGTGTGTAGTGGGATTTTTGTCTTGGGAGCGTTTCTCTCAGTTCCCTTTGTCTTGCCTCCCTCCTCTCTCTCCATGTTCAGCTGCTAAAGTACTTCCCTGTGGCCGGGGAACGCGGGTGCTTCCACTCCGTGCAGGTGTTCCTTGCAGGTGTATTTGCACTACCCCTGGGGGGGCTGACAGGTGCTGCTCCTTCCTGGTGGCTGCACCAGGAGCCAGCCAGGGCAATGGAAGTGCTTGAAAGGCAAAGAACCAAACCAAATACAATCCGAGCTCATTTAGGGTTGTGATAAGGAACACTGAGGGAGTGAAACAGCTTTAAGGAGCATAGAGCCAATCAAAACAGGAGCAGAGCAGGAGATAAGCCAGGTTTTGGGGTATGTTCTCTTCTTGCACTGCCATCAACCAGGGAGCAGGATATTGCATCACTGGGATTCCCCTGGTGTAGGACAGGAGTTCAGCACCAGGAACCCAAGTAAGTAAATGCCTTTTTTGGTGAATGGTGGCATTCATTGCCTTGCCACTGAAGCCAGCATGGCACGTGCCCTGTCATGGAAAATGTAGATGCAGGTCTTTGTAGTTCACAGAAGTCCAATATTGCCACAGCTCCCTGTCCCATGTACAATTGCTTCTGGCAGTAGTGTGGCACAAAACCTCAGAAGTGGGCAGTCACTTCAGATATTCACAACACACTACAGTTGTTGGACGTAGGCAAGGATTTTAGCACAAGAGTTTTAGGCAGGAATCATTTAGCACATAGAAAAGGAGATTGTGCTTGAGAATTGTGTATCTGGTGGTTTTTATCCTAGCACGTAGTGTACAAATCATTAGTAGATCTCAGAGTTCAAATTTTCTGTTTTGGCACCAAAATCTCCTGACATAATGCCCAAATTCTTCCTAGAAAGGCCCAAGCACTTTATAAAGGTGATCTGAACCACGTTACCCTCCTTTAGCAATGAGTACACTAAGGCTTGGAGAGAAGTAACTTCTCCAGAGCGACCCAGCAGGTCAGTATAGTTGAGAATAAATCCTTTCAAGTTCCTGTACAGTCTCTTGTTGAAATGCCATACTGCCTCCCTGCAGGGAGGACAAGCCACATGGAAAAGTGCTTGGTACTCATCACAAGCAGTGACTTTGCATGGTGAAATCTTGAAAGAGTCTGAAAGTCTAAAGCCCTCAAATAGCATCTCGAAGCTGGCTGGCCTGGTTATCAAACACTTTTTCTTAAGAATCCTCCTGTTCTTAAGCTGGTTGGGTTTGTTTTTTAGGTGTTTTTGGTTTTTTTGTTTTTGTTTTTGTTTTTGTTCTTCTGAAGATCAGCTATTTTTCTGAAGGCTTTTAACCCATTCTCTTCACATCCTGTGTCACAGCCACCCCTGTTGTAAACAAGAACTAAATTAAATGGCCTCTGGCTCTTTGTTGAGCCACATCAGTCACTGGGTAGCACAAGGCAACAGATTTATGGGCTTCAGTGTAAAGGAATATTTTCAGATGGATCCTAGTTCAAAATTAGGAATTTCAGTGCTAATCTTCCCTATTTTGCCCCTATTCTGTAGCTTCTCAGAAAAATACCTGATTTAGCTTTATTTAACTGACATCGCGTTGTTCAAACTGGCATTTTTAAACATAGGTATATTACGTAGTAAACATGATATAAACAAACCAAAACCAAAAGAAGGATTGTAACTGAGCTAACATTGAAGATCACAGCTGTCCCTAAACTTAATGCTTTCATACCGAGTGCTTTTAGCCAGTCCTAGCTTCAGTGCATTTTTGCTGGTTAGTTTTAGTATTTTCTCATTGTGAGAAGATGGATTATTTTGTAATGTCCAATTCAGCGATGCAGCTACTTAGACATGGCGTTATTTATAAATATAAATATATGCAGTACATTGGTTTGGCTGTTCATCATTCATGACACTGACATGTAGATTTTACAGTAAATAGCTTTTGGTTATCTTATCCAACGCTGACTTCCTTATGCTCCAAAGAAGATTCCCCCCACTCCTTTGTTTTTATGTCATGTATGTTTCTTCTGTATCACAACCTAAAATCGTTCAGCTAACTTAATGCTTTGTACTCAGAAATATTGTGGTAGTCTTAGCATTAATTAGCCTTTGTGAACAAACTGTATTGTACCAGATTTTTTTTTTGCTTCAGAGCTGGACTATCCGTGACTATACTTAACTGGCAGTGTACTTCTGGTCATTGTAACTGACTGGGCTGATCTTGACTTTTAGATTCTGTATTGTGGGGACTAGACAGTGATGAATGTATTTCTAGCAGTTTCCCATGAATGAATCTAAACTTGAGCTGTACTGGTTCTGAAAATGAAAGTTATTTATTTTAAGAAATAAAATCCAGATAGTGTTGCTTTTTACAGCATAATAAATGGAAATACCAAGGTGATGGTGGTGCTGGTGGGTTTTATTGGTTATCTGTGGGACTGCCATTAAAATGAGTGTTCAGTTGTGGGAAGGCTGTCCTGGAAAACCTACTCTGGTCATTTCCATTGTGCAAAGCATACAGGAAATCAGAATGAATTTCTGCAATGTAGCGTTTTTCTGATTTTTGTTGGTGTTTACTTTGAAACGTACACTTCCAGAGCTGTGTCCTTTCACAGGCTGCTTTTTGTTAATGCTGGAATTCTGGCCAGGTGCTCTGAACAGGTCTAGCTTTCTCTTGACTTTGCATTCCTTCATCACACCAAGTTTCTTTCCTTTATTATTCTTCTGGCTGTACAGTTCACATAAAAGCCTGATAAGTGTGAGATGAGGGATTTTGTCACTTACTAGCCCCAGAGAAAAGCAGCAGTGGTCCACCTTGGAAGCCCACAAAGATGAGCCATAGATCAGTTATCCCACTGAGGACTCAGATTAGAAATTCAAGTTCAGTTTATTGAAGGTTGTGTGGGGATGGAAACAAATGAATGAAGTGACACAAGCGGTAATAAAAAAAGGTAACAGCTACCTTCTAAGAACTCCAGTACAGACAGAGTTGCAACAATGCAGAGGATTAAAAGCATCAATACTGCCTCGGGCTTCAGAGCTGTAACTCTTTAGTTGCACAAACAAGTTTAAAATGAGATACAGAGTAGTAAAACACTGACTGGCACATCCACTTTATAATAGAAGTAGCCAAAACACGAGAGAGAGGACAGAAGTGGCAACTGACAGTTCCATTTATTTAAAATATATAAAAGAATATTCCATCGAGGGAAAAGTCACTGCTTCTAGAATTACTGGCTATGGAAAGACCAAGCTGTGAATAAGGCCACTGCTTTAACTCCCACAAAACTGAAGAATAAAAGTAATAACATGTAGAACATGAATACAAAGCATAGCTCAAAAAACAAATAACTTGATTTCTGTATTAGCAGCAGATAAACATTCAGCTAGTTACAGTAAGATAAAAAGCATTAAGTCATTTCCTGTAGCACTGTTAATCTCAGTAACTCAGGGCACCAAAAATAAGTCAGTTTGCAATGCTTTCTTTTAAATATCTGTTGGCAATGCTTCCATTTAAATACATGTGTTACGTGCTCTAGGTCCTTTAATTTTTCTTTGAAGCTTTTTCAGGGGGCACATCAGATGCCTTGGGCACAACACCCCAAACTGAAGCAGTCCTTTTTTCCCAAACAGCAGCTGATGGGTCTGGAGGGGCCTCTGGAGGTCACCTTGGCCACCCCCCTGCTGAGGCAGGGCCCCTATAGTGGCTGCCCTGGTCCTGTACCTGGACAGATGGGGTGCAGCACGAGTGCTCTGCAGCCCCTCCGCTCAGCTCGGTGCTAATTAGCAGCCTGCACTAATAGGTACCCTTAGAGAGACAGACCAGCTGCCTGGAACAGCCTTGCCTCTTAACTGAGAGTTGTTAATTGCCTTCAAACGTGCTGAGAAACAAACCTGTTCCTCCTCTGGTGGAAGCACAGCTTCATCCTTTAAGTACTGCAGACTGCATATCCTGCAGCCACTGCTCTGGATAAACTTCTTCACTTTCCCGTGCCTTACCCCTAATTTCATTATCAAAGACTGTAAAATCTTTTAGCTATTCAAATTAACAGTTAAATAAATGCCCTGGTTCATAATGCATGAGAAAACTGAGTTCCATTCCACCTGTTATACCTACATGGGGTCTGTATTATTGCAAAAGATAGGGGTGACTAGATCCTCACCTTGGCAGATTAGGCACAGTAAATAAAAACATACTTCAATCCCTTTTGCAGTCTTCTAAGAGGAGGTTCTGATTTTGTCTGATGACTGCAGTCTGCAGAGGCTTTAGTCTTGATTATACACCTTGGGTTCCAAGCTCAGCATGTGCTAATGCAGCTTGAGGGTGGTGTCCTAAGAAATGCTTTTTTTAAGAAAAACATCCTACACAAGATTATGCCTTGTGAAAATTGTGAAAATGAAATGTGAGTAACATTTTGGGCTTCTGCTCTCTCAATGGGTCATGCCCAGAAGAGCTAAAAGCACAACAAATTTCAGCAGCACATGGATTTGGTGTGGCATGGTATCTGTAGAGTGTTTCCCTTTTGTTATGCAGTCAAAAATTCAAGGTGTAAGCTTTCTGAACAGAACCTCTGTAAAAGAACCAGCTTTTCTTTGAAGCCTTCTGTGTACAGTTAACTGTTTTAAACGTTTAACTAATTCCTTCAAACAATGAATGCATGTTTCTGCCATCGCTGTCACTGAGGAGCTCACATTCTCACCGTCCTCTTCCTCCACTCTGCACGGTATCTTGCTAATTAAACAAAGATATGCATGTAAGGAGGCTGCTCAGGCTGCTGCTGTTGATATTCCCATTAGCTAAAACTGCTGCTGGACCTTCAGGCTGAGAAACCAAAGAAGTGAAGCGTTGTCACCAAGGCACTGACTGCAGCACAGGATGCGTGAAGCGGATGGGCCGTGCTAATGACGCAGGGAAAGCTCAGCCAAAGCTCAGAGCTGGATATGTGTACACATCTGCAAGGAGAAAAGGAAACCTCCATTTCACAGGCCCAGCCTTGGTTCTTAAGTCTCTGCTAAGCACAGAGCGTGACCACCTTCTGCCCCAGTCACACTGATTCACATTTTAGGATTCAGCTGCTCAGGGTGGGGGAGGTGGGGATCACTTTAATTTGTTTCTTTTTCTGAAGCACACCCTGCAAGGACAGCACTGCTCTGTTAACAGGCAGGACCTTGCCAGCACTGGAAGGGCAGCACTTCCAAACTTCACCCCTGCTCGGGGCCCTCCCGACACAGACCCCACCAGAGGCACTACAGGGACACTCCTTCCTCCCCTGCCATCTTTCCTCCACCTGCAAGGCACACACAGGAAGCTTTGCTCTCCTGTTCTTCACTCTTCTCCCTGCAGACATGTTTGAAAAACAACTGCTGGCAATCCCAGTCTAACTCTGGATCCCCAGTTTTTCCTATGCCTGTGATGTGTTCTCAAGTGTTTGCTGAGGTGTCTGAGGTATGTCTGAAGGGGGGGGAAAAGGGAAGAAGCAAGTTTGGCCCAACCCTCGGGCTCCAGGCTGGCTCCTGGTACGTACCACAGTATCGATCTCTGCGGGGCCCACCATCCGAGACACCTCGTCAAACTCCTCGGGAGACATGGGCAGCAGGTTTTCTGGAGACTGCAGCCTGGAAGGGTGGCTGGTGGAGAAGAGCAGGGATTAATGTCACTAAAGAAATGAGGCACAGCTGGGCTACCCTGTCCGGCTCCAAGGCCTGAAGGGCCACTAACCAGGCCTCTTGTGAGGAAGACCAGGCTTTGCAAAGCCAGCCTGGCTTTAAATGAAAACTCAGACTACTCAGGGGTGCACATCCTAACTAAAGAAGTCCAGTAAGTCTTTGAGAACATGCTTTTCAAGAAATCACTTGCCAGTACAACTTCCTGCAAGTTTCTAGGGTTTTTACCTAAAAATGGTGTTTTGAACACAGCAGCGCATTAATATGTTGTGATCAGATTCTCAAAGAGGAAAGACTTGACAGGGCCACCTACAGTTTAAACAGTATGAAGAGACATGAACTGCAGCTAAAATCTTATGATCAGTTCTTAAAAATCCAGCATTTTTGTGAGAACTTACACTTCAGATACAGAGATTAACTCAGTCTTGATGTAGCCATTTCCCTTGGGACCATCCAAATCCATTGGTTCTGGTGCTTCAAGGAGAGAAAAAAAGCTTGTGGGTTTTTTTTTTCAGCAAGCTTACGTCACATTTTCATCTTTATTGTACCAAAAATACAGCCTATGACCCAGATAATGTGCAAGTCTCTCTGTCATGCACTTTACAGCACTATGGTTAATTTATTCCATTTTTAGTCAGTTTTTCCTGTTCTGTAGAAAATGGCAAAGAAACCCCTCCCATAACCAGTCATGGTCAGGGCTGTTAGTGGGAGCCTACATTTCTGGAACAGCTCACGGGCTCACGTGCCAGCTGAGCTGGAGGGCCAGCGACAATTAGGGGCTTCAGTTTTTGGTCTAATTAAGTCTCATGCTGTGCCTGTTTAAAAACAAACCTTTTCTTAACCTATAAACATGGGACAGGCTGCCAAGGCATTCAGGCCTACTGCTCCCTTTCTTTCTATGCCACAGAAATTGTGCAGTGCCCCAGCAGCTCAGGAACAACCAGACAAGCTAAAAGGCACGAGCCCCACATGGCACTCACCCTCCTTAGGCCTGGAGTAGTATTTGCCAAAGGCATTGTCTTTGGGGATGTTGGGGTACAGGAATCGCAGCGGGTTCTCAGGGATGTTTTCGGCTGCCATCACTTTGTAATTGCGGATGATGTCGGGGAAGGTCACGGCAGAGAGCTCCTTCTTGGTGTAGGGCTCTACTGAGTGGAACTGTGGCTCTGCAGAGGAGAGAAGCAGCAGTTCTTAAGGCTGGCTTCAAAGTGTTTTTCTGAAAGTGTCCTGAAAAGCTGCAGCCACTTCCAATAAATTCAGAGTTCACGTGAGCAAAAGCTTTGCCTGGATGACACCTACAGTGCTGCAGGAAGTATTTAATGCCTGTCAAAGGGAGCATAATTGTTCTGTGGGGTAGGGGGGCATGGGGGGATAGCACACAGTGATGGCTCTTGGTGTGTTTTGTATTCAGAATGACTGGTGTGACTTGTCCATGGAAATTAACTGCAGGATTTCATTAAGTAATTTAGGTTGTGCTGCCTTTTTAACCTTCTTCCAAATTATGTAATTCAAACTCTGCTGCCTATTAGGGAGTTTGATCCAAATACACCACTTGAGGCTTTTATGAGTCATCAGGAGAGACATATAAGCCTTCCTGAATGCTCCAAATACTATCAACCTTCTTTTAACTTTTGGATGTCTCAGGTGTGAAGGCAGCAAAGGGAAAGAAGTCATCCAAGTACATTCAGCAGTTTCTCTTCCACCTGCTGCTGGTTTTGGGCTCATCAAAGTGAACTGTCAACAGCTGCCCCATGCTGGCAGGTGGGGCTGTGTAATGAGTGTGAAAAGGGGAGAGCCCTCACTGGCTACAAGGGAGGTTTTAACTTCCTGTAGCTGGGATGCCTCCAGGCTTCCTTAAGAGAGGATGAGAAAGTAGTCCAGCTCACTGAAGAAGCAAGCTCTTCACTGATCCATTTGGACAAGGGGAGGAAGGAGAACTACTTGGAAAATGAGGTGACTATGTAATTTATCTATGGAGAGAGTGGGAAGGACAGAAGGAAGGAACAAAAGCTGCATTTGGGCTTGGAAGGAGATGCAATTGTGTGTGTATTAAAGGCTGGGAGAGAGCCGAAGGAGGCAGGGAAGACAGTCTGGGCAGTTTTTCCTTTCCAACTTCCAGGCCAGAAGCAGGGCCTGGGAAGTGCTACTTGTCCTAGCTGAAACCTTGATCAATTGATTGTGTGGTTTGAGTTACCCCAAATATGGTGTATCCCTGCTGCTGCTTGTGCCCTGCTGCTGCCAGGGGTGTTGTTGGTCCTCAGGGTGGAGGAGAAGGGCATAAAGACTTCTTGCTCTGATGCAAGCAGAGCAGCAAAGGTTCTCTGTTGCTGACTTACCATTCTGAGATTCCTCTACCCAGGTAAAGGTGATTGCTCCCTCTCTGCTGCTTTCACTGAATCTCAATAAAAACGTTCCTGGGCTCTGATCCTTCAGCAGAGCACGTTCTCTCTCTTTGCTGATGAAGCCCATAATGCAGCTGTAATGTTGAAAAGAAAGAGCTGAGTTACTCCCCAGCATAAAAACCAAGCTGTGCTGGGCTAGCTAGGAAAATTAAAAAGCTTTCCTTCACTTAAAAGAGCTGAAGTACTGGTGCAAGCCTCACAGAAGGCTTTGTCCTGTGAACAGCTGGCAGCAGGACTGACTGGCTGCAGTCAGGTGGTGATTCATGCCTCGTGGCAGCTGTGAATCACTACAGCTTCCCTCAGCACTCTCACTTTAGCTTGGGGGCTTATACAAACATCTTTCTGAACTTGGAACAAAAATGATTGTCCATTTTGCTGTCAAAGCTGGGCTGTGGGAGCAGAAGTGAAGTTACATGTGTGTAACAGGGTCAGATGCCAGCTAGCAGTCATTTTTAGCTTCAAAAGTATGCTAAGGAATAGTTGTTTCTCCTTTTTGGCTGATGAAACAAACTTTGCTGGCTGCCAGATTACACTCTTACAGGTGTGGGGTTTACTTTGGGCCTTGAGCATGTCTTCTACAGGAGCTGTTAAACTTTTGTGACTTACTCTCTGTGCTTGGCAAATGTTATTGTGTGGACAAGGAGGCTGGTGTGTAATTTTAAGAGATTGATCTGGACGGGTACTGGGGAGGGAGTTATTCAAGTCAGTACCAGGGTATGACCCTAGCCAAGCCCCAGCTATCTGGTTTTGGTTGGTTTGTTGCTTGGTATTTTGTTTCTGTTGGCTTTTTTTTTTTTCCAAAGGTTTTCTCTGTTTCTTATTCCTCAAAATACTCCATCAATAATGATCTTTTGGGTACTATGACTGTTCTTGAGTGCATTAAGTTAGGGAAAGTGGGTTTTGCACATAAACCCCCTAAACATTCATAATTTTGCTTAGAGTTTCAGATGCAGTAAGCTGCCCTGTTTTATGGGGTTTGGGGTTTGATGGGTGAGTTTTGTGTTTTGTTTGGTTTAAATGCCATGCTTTAGGTAACAAGTGTGTTCAGTAGTCAATATCCTGTGTGTAAGGGAAGTCTTTTGCCTTCCTATCTCTCAAGTATGAAGAAAGGCAAGTGTTCCTGAGTTTGTATTATTTATTCTTTTGTATACAAGGGGAGTCTCTGCTCTTTAAGCCTGTACCAAATCCACATGTAATCCCAATCCCAGAACTGTCACTCTGCTTCAGTAATGGTGACAAATATTCCCACGGCACTGCAGCCCCCTCAGCAAAGAAAGGAGGAGGTTTGGGGCAGGGGAACAAGGTTTGTACTGCACAGGGCTTTGACAGAACTCTTCTGGAGCTGGGGGGTAAAAATGTGAAGCCCACTGGTGAATGTAACAAGGCAAAGCAGCCCTGCTGCTGTAGATCCTGCAGAAGTGTGAGATCCTAGGATGCTCCACTGTGAGTGTGCTGTTTGATGAGGTTTCATAATGTGGCTAAAGCTAAAACACAGGATTGTGACTTTGGATAAGCCCAGTTTGGGCAGAATTACATCTGAAATCGCAAATCCCAGAATGAAAAGTTTACTAAACCAGTATTAAAGGGCAAATGGAACTGTGTTCCCATCTGGCAGAGTCCTTCTACTTGGTAATACTCTTAGAAAATCAGTGAGGACTGCTGGGTTCTGGGCACACGGTGCAGGCACAGGCATTCTGAGTCTGGCTGCTGCCACCTCCAGGCAGCTCACAGTAACTCTCTTCGGGCAGGGAGTTTGGTTTCTGGGTTTTTAAAATGGATATCACTAGGACTTATACTTTCTTGTCCTTCAGTTTTTTCTTGGCTGTGTTCTAGGATATAGAAAGAACCGACTTACAGTGGGAGCAGAGGCAAAACAAAATCTAATCTAACATTCAAAGCCCTGCTCTGTGACTTAAATGGGACAACTTGGTGATCTGATGTTCTTGCTTTTAGCAATTGCCTCATCAGAGGATTCCTCACTACTAGAATTCATTTGCTTCAGACTTTTCCTGTTTCAAGATCCACCCTCTGCACCCTGAGGGTGGAATTGCTAGCCTAAAAGTGAAGTCTGAGGCAATGACCACATCTTTAAATTCACTCAGGTCTTACCCATCATTCCAGAGACACAGGAGATGTTTCTTGATAAGCTCCAGGATTCCCTCAATCCACAGCCAAAAGGGGAAATTTTTATCATTTATATTTTCCTGAAATTCAGAATATGGAAAGGCAGGGGTGGGAGGGGGAAGAATAGGGATAATGAGACATAAGTTAAAATGCCTGTCTGAGCCTCCAGTACCCACAAATATGTGATCCATCACCTCTCACATGCAACAATACTGGTCTAAGAGCAGAAAAAAGGCTCTTGTGCCAATAGGGATAGCCTGGGTGCTATCCCTGTTGGAGTTATTGGACATGCAAACTCATACCACTGGAGTTTTGACTGGGCTGGGCTAGCAGAAGACCTTAGGATGGGATCTGGATCTCAGTGTTTCATGAGGCATCTGTATCAATGAATTTGAGTGCTTGTAGGTCACTAGAGCCTTGCTCTTCCCCTGGAGTCTCCTCCTTGTTGCTGTGATCTCCTACTTATCTACACCAGCTTAGGATCTAAAGCTGAAAAAAATGTGAAGAGTCCTCCTGTCTTGCCTCAGCCAGGGTTGTGAAATTCCATGATGTGGCTTTCTGTCATCATACTGACCCCCTGGCCACCCCGTGTTAATCCTCACTCTGATCCAGTTTCCCCTGGTCTGGGAAATGTCCTTCACCAAGATACAGAAGAATTGTTCATATTGCTGGTTTTTTGTTTGTATTTTCTGTGATAGTCAAAATGGAGAACTATTCTATTAATAGCAGCTGCATTAATAACAATGGAGATGCTGTGTTTGAAAGAGACTTTTTTTTTTTTCCTATGGAGTTTACATGGATCAAAAACAGTCTCAAAATCATCTACTCCTTGCCATTGCAAACTCTTTTTCCTCCTGCTGCTACTTTAACCTCACCACCAAAGCCTCCCATGACCATGTAAGGTCTAGAATAATGAGGGGATGCTACTATAAAAGTAGGCACCTTGGAGGGGAAAACAAACAAAAAAAGCCCAAACAAACCCCACAAAAAAGTAAGATGAGATCCCTCTTCCATCTCAGTTTTAAAAACTGTGTGCATACCTTGCAGAATCTTGTCCAAGGAATAAGGCCATCCTGAGATCCTCCGTTTGTTGGCCCTGAACACAATAAATTTGACTTCAGTCATGTTCCATAAGTTACTTAGTAAGGTAAAAAGTACTTAGAAAACCAAGTTCTGAGTGATTATTTGGAAGTCAGCTGTTGGACTAAGAAAGAAAAGGAAGGGCAGGCTGCTGTGCTTTCACAGCTGCTGCAGGGGAGGTTGCCAAGTTCCCCTCTGGGAGGTTTTATGATACCCAAACCTGTGGGAGCAGCCCTTGTGTAATGGGAACCAATCCATCTTGACACTTTCTGTGCTGTGCTGCACCAAACACTTGCCAGGTTCAAAATGCTTCCAGGAAGGAAACTGAATCCTTACACAGTTCTTACCAGCACAGCAAGAAGACTGCAGCCCACAAGCTCCTCTGCAGGCTCAGTAGACCCTGCAGCATCTCTCTAAGATTAAGCACTTTCCTATCTTGATTCTGGTGATTTGCAGGCTTTTGCCCCAGAAACTCTTGACTCCTAGGTCTACTCCAACCACAGACTCATCTTATTCCAGTTGCAATTGTTTCCCTCAGCCTTGTTTGCATGTCCACAGTGTTTCATAACCATACCCAAACCACAAAGAAAAGTCCTGTGCTGGGCCTATAGTAGCTGGGAGCTTTGCAGACCCTGACTGTAGTCAGAGCCAAATTCTTCCCCTTAAAGATCATGCCATGGCTTCCAATAAATATGCTTTTCTCTGTCATTTTTCTAAAAATAAACTGGGTTAGGGAGCTTGTTACTGATACTGCTGGTGTTTAAGAGATCAAGATTCTGTCAACTTTCACATTGCAAAAACAGCAGCCAGGTTGTGCCCTGGAATCCTGCTGGCTCTGTCTCCTTGCCCTGAGGAATCCTGAATATGCAGTGTTCAGCAACCAGGATTTTTTTCAGCTGGGTAATATTTTTATCTATAGAGATAAGATTTAAGTAGCAACCCAACCAGAGCTCAACAAAACCCCTGTAGTTCTGAAATGCAAATTTGCCACAGAAATATATCACTGGTCTCTTTATTTTGGTTAATTAAACAAAAAAAAAATTTCCTTGTAGAAATTTGAAAAGGAATCTAATAAATTAACAGCTTTTTGTCAGATCTTATGTCTTGGGGGAATTAGAGAGTGGAATGCTGTACTTGCCACCTAGACACACTAATCTCAAACGTCTTTAAATATGATTTTTTTCCCTGAAACTTAAGGTTGGTGAAATATACTGAATCAATAGTATTTTTCATCTGGAGTCTACTGAACAAAATCAGTAGCAGTGTAAGGTGCCCTGCCTATTCAGGCAAACTGCAAGAAGTTTGGAAACAAAACCCATGGCTGATGAGGCTTTTATTAAGGACATTCATGTGGGAGATAATTCAGTCTGATATTCTTTAGCAGTTTGATAGTGTTTGCACACTGATACTGTAACTGTGTTTATGCAGAGTGAATCCCCACTGTAGCTGGGGGCATGCATGAAGTTAAAATGAATGGAGGTGGATTTAAAAAAAAAACCCAAGAGATGCCAAGAAACATCCACTTCACAGACTGACTAAACATGAGTGTTACTTCAAAAGGCAGAATTAGGCCCAGTCTGTGTTGCTGTAATGCATAAAACTCCCAAGTTAGAACTGCAGATTTTTTTCATGACATGATCTCATTTACAAACCCTGCCATACTGAAAAGTGGAAAATGCTTCATTGCTACAAAGTTATATTGTAGGAGGGGGAAAGCTGTGAGAGGAAATGAAAACTTAAAATGGGTTCCAGGAAAAGGTGCAGAACTAGCTTCAATTCACACAGGCCATCTGTGATGAAAGCAGACCTTACCAAGAAGCTTCTCTCCCAGCATGCTCAGCTGATCTGCATTAAGTCCTCTTTTTGTTACAGAAGAAAACTGCCAACTCAGAACGTCAGAAAGCTTAGACCACTTTGCACAAGGTGGATTCAGAAAGAAGGACAGGTTCTAGAATGGAAGAGCAAAATACAAGCTATAGTTAACAAACACTAATTTTAGAATGCCACTTGAATTTTGTATTGCTAAAACAAACTCCAGATTTTAGAATGCATGTTAGCTTGAAACTCTGCAGAAGCAGGCAGCAGTACTTCCAGGCACTCTTCACCAGAAAAAGCAATCTCTGGGGCTCTGGATATGTCTTCTCCCAGCAGGCAGAATTGCTGGATTACTCAAGTGCACCATAACTGAGTTCTTGAATGTTCATTTGGTTTCTCACTATGTGCTGTATATCCTGGATACGTGTACACTACCTTTATGTGGGTTTCCAGCATTGCTCTGTTTAGGTCAGGGAAGTCACTGCCCCTTTCTACACCTGAAACTCATTAAGAGTCATCTGCAGAGCTAAAATGCAGAGGCCACTTGCAAGCAATGCTTGAAAATTAGACATAGTACCTGATAAAACATCTTTTTTTCTCGCAAATACCTTGGGATCAGTAGACAGCATGTTGAACCACAAGATAGAAGCCCATCCACTGGGAAGCTGGCTCACATTTGAGATCACAACAATGGGAAGGGATGTGGTCTGAAAGGGGCACGAAAGGAAATGTGTCAGTTTACCCTGCACTGTTGCCACAATCCTCCTTGAGATTATCCACATACCCATTTCTGTTTTAATTCCCTGCTTGCACAATCTTGACTTTTTCAATAGAAGTTTGTATGTAGGGGAGAAAGTATGATGAAATACTGGAAAGACTTGGGTGATTTTTGTCTAATAAAGACTTTCATTTAGTGTCAGTTATGACAGCACTGATAGTGACAGTAGAGCTCATAGCAAACTGCTTCTGAAATAAATGTAAACTGATAACCAACCCAGTGGTTTAAGCCCTCTAGGTATCAGACATTTTGCAAAGCACATCTATTCTTATTTACCCAGAGATCTGAGAGAATTCTCTCTGTGTCTATATAGAGTTGTTGTGAAGTCTCATTCCCATAATTTGAATTAACTAAAAGTACTTAATATCCTAGTACTTAAAAAAAAAAGAGAAAAAAAAGTTAAGATTGTCAGCACAAGTGACACACAGGAACTGAAGTCCATCTGTTTGATCTAAGACTTACCTCTAGGTCTATTACCAAACCAGGCTGGCACAGCTGTGTCTCAAAACTCAGAGAGTGAAGCTCTTCTGTTACAATCAGAGGACCCTTCAAAAAAATAAAACTTTTCAGGGACTGAAAATTCCTAGGGTGAAGTAATAGGGCTTTATCATGGGGGAAGCCTTTTCCTGCCCATGGTCACATGCTCTAGACCTCAGTAAGAGCTTACAGGTCAAAGTCAAAGTGACAGTGCTGACTTCCTAGAACTGCCTCTCCAGGCATGTTTTTTGGGTTTCTTTTGGCTACTACCTATAAGCCATAGAGAAATCTCTGCTTGCCAGGAAACTCTGTTAAAGGCAGATGCCAGTGTGGGAGAGTCTCTCACTGCCATTCTGGCAGTAGCTCTCCTTGCAGACTCTTCCTACATGGATCACTTTGTAGAAACACTGAACTCCTCTCCTATGATCTCTCATCTCACGTGTGTCTTCATGGGTCTGAGCAGAGAGTATTGTCTTTAATGAATGCCTTGTCAGTATTATGCTAAAACTTTACAAAGCAAAGGTTAGTGCTGCTTACCTCATTTGTTCTGCTCCCTGTGTTCTTCTGTTCTTTCAGTTGCTGCAAACGAACAAAAAACCTGTCACTCGTTTATGGCAGCCACAAATGAGAGTGGTAGAGTTCCACTTGCATGTTCCACTTGCTTAACTGTATGCAAACTTGCTGCACTAGTGTCTGATTCTATTTGGTTCTAAGCTGTGGGAGCCAAAGGATTAAACTGTTAGGTAACTACTATCCTTTTATAAACTGTTCATCTGTGAAAAAAGATATTGCATGGTTATGATGCAATGCCTTTATGCAAGAGGCCTTTTAAGAACAGGAGCAGTATGAAATCAGGATCAGATGGAATACTGTTTTATCAAAGACCCCCTCTGAATCAGAGGATAAACTCTAGACAGCCTCAGTTCTGGACAATGAAGGTAGAGTTCCATGTTCCCTGGTTCTGGACTTGCATTTTTCCTTTCCTGCTATGGTGAAGGAACCAATGTGTTTCCTCACAATCTGCACATCTGAAGTGCCCCACAGTCTGCCAAAGGCACTGACTTTCTTGCAGCTGTGCACTCCTTGACAATTCTCATCTTCCAGACTCAAAGCTCTTTAAACTATTCCAGACCTCCCTACCTATGGAGCTTCCTCTGAAAGGCCCAAACCAGCCTTTCTAGGCTTTTTTAACCTCTTCCTCCACAGAACCCATTGCAGCATAAGCTGTATGGCAGCAAATACTCTTGTTTGTATTCCTGTCCCTTTTTCAGTTACAAGCAATCACATTTTGACTGAAACAGGCAAAATATTTTAAAGAGGACAGAACAAAGAAAAAGGAGAGATAATCACAGTTCCTCTTTACGCAAAAATGAATAATGACTTCAGCAACAAAAGCAATTTGTTTTCTTCCTACCACGCTCTGCTACAAAATTAAGTGGCTGGATCAGTAATAGAAAGAAAAAACCAACCCCCTACCAAGTGCCTGAATTCTGCTGCTAGACTTCCATTAGTAGATTCTTCCATGTTCATTACTTTTGTGTTTGTTCCCAAAATATTAAATTTCCTGAACCTACACAAAGAGAGAGAAAATGTAATTAAATCTCACATTCATTGAAAGAACCTAACATTAATATATCAAAATCTTATGCCACGTACCCTTTGACCGAGTTCTTCTCAGTTACATCTCTGTCAAGGAAAAAAAAGACAAAATAATATTTTAAAGATTCTGCCAAAGACACAGAAAATGTGCAAGTTTTAGTAGCTGACAGTGCTGACTGAGAACTGGTAAAATGCTTTTGTGAAATTCTTGTGCAAAAGATGAGGCAATTGGTTAAAGCAGTCAAAATAAATATTGTGCTACACAGCCTGTGTTTTACTGAGGCTTGATACTGCTATGGGGACTTTATAATCAAAAAGATTTATTTTACTTTCTTTTACTATAAAGATTTTAACTCTTGCTCTGAGGAAAAAAAATATAGTTCTGCCACTCTAAATCTGCTTTTAAACTTTTTGAATAAATTGCTGCATCACTTGAATTGGTTTTCCCAGCACCTGGGATTTTACTGAGTTGCATTCTATTTAGTGCACTTCTCAAAGACTCACCTCCCACAACCACATAAGAATTCCTTTTTACTTTTTTACTATTCTAGGCAAGTTTCTGGACCCTAGAGCCATTTCAAGTGAACAAAATTACTTGGCTGGGAAGACAAAAACCCACTTTTTTTCTTGTCATTATTTTGGATAGCCTGTCACATTTCTTTCCCTGCCCCTGATGTAAGAGCAAAACTCACCTGAACTCCTTACAAAATACAAAAGATTGGTATTAATCTGTTTCAACTGCTGTAATTTTTTTCTCCGAGAACATGACATATGTTATATGAGGCAGATTATAGCCCTTATTCAAAGGCAGCTTGAGGATAACTACATTCCTTACTAGACTCTACCCAAAAAATAAGGGATTCCAGAGATATGACTGAATTATGTGACTAGAAATGGTGGAGTCCAATTCCACACTGCCACCTCATGCTAATCCAGGTGAAAAACCCCAGCAGAGTGGCTGTTGCCCAGGTGCTGCCCTGTGTCTGATTTAGCAGTAGTGAGCTCTTCTCTGTGGAGCTGATGGTGAGAAGCTGAGGCCATCTGCACTTTGTGACATGTCTCTGGGGGGCAGAGGGAGATTTAGGGCAAGGGAATGGGAAGGATGCTGCAGAGAACCAGCCTGCTGCTGGTCTACTCAACACTTCTAATGTGACTGCTCTTGGGTTTCTGAGTGTGGGAACTGTTTACCATTACATAAGAGGGATGAAATAAATGCAACATACTTATCAAATAAAACTTTCACTTTCAAGTTGTAGTTCAGTTCCTGCAGTTTCACCAGCAATCTGGAAAGAGAAGTATTTTTTTAACATCAGCAATTGAAAAATATGGGTTCTCTGCTATTGTGTGGCTTACCACAGATATTTAAGTACACTTGGGGTGCACATGCAGGCTCCAAGCTTGCTTCATACCAGACAGCATTTAGAGATAAAACTAAATGGGCAAATGAGTTACTCTTTGGCATGACAAAGTGCTCTGCATGTGTCTTCTTGCTGTCTGGTTGTGTTTGTTACACACTCAGTACACACCACTTCTGGGAAAGGGTAAAAGCTGAATGTGAGTTAAGTTCTGCCAGAAGAAAGCCCCTGCCCATAGCACTTCCCTCCTCCTGGCCTCAGCCCTTGGGCTGCAGGGCAAGCTGTGAAATCCTCTTGGCTGCAGGAAGCCAGTGACAGGAAAGCTTTACCACAAAAAAGGAACAGGGAAAGGGGGAAACGTACCTCAGCTTCACAGTGAACTGCACTCCTGTCTTCAGGACTAGTGGCCTCTGAGGATGTGTTGGCATGCAAGGCTGCCTCTCTACCACAAAGGAGCTATGGGAAGAACAGGTTAAAGGCACTATGATTTATCTGTGCTGTTCTTAAATGAGAAACCACATAAAAGTGAACTTTAAAAGAATGCTGATTTACCAGTAATACTGTACACTTTATTCACTCAGCTTCAATCTACACAAGAGATGTGTGAATCAGTTCCTTTCAATTGTTACAATGGGGCTAAAAATAGTGATTTTATAAGTGCTGGCTTTTCTGCAATACATTGATGGCTTGAGGAGGGAGATTGCTACATCACACTTCCCTGAAATCAAACAGCAAGGAAACACTGTGCTGTAAGTAGCATGGTGCAAGTGAGGAGTGTTGCTTTGTTTGCCATTCCCAGGGCTTCCTGCATTCTTACAGTGACAGTGCTGTGTAACAACACATGCCCAAGGGATGGATACACTAGCAGGGGATTTGATGAGGGCCAGCTAACCCAACGAAACAAACTTCTGAGGCTAACCTGTTTTGATACACTCCAGATTTTTGTCTACTGTGTGTTTACAGAATAGGTCTCTGATTTTATGTGAGGCAACTACCAGCTACAGTAACTTGAATCATAAAGGTGGTACAGAGAGGCAGAGCTGGCCTCCCCATGCTGGAGGCAAAGATGATGTGTCCAGTGACAAAGGGTTGGAGAATCTAGAGTGTATCTATGTTGGGCAGAGCTTGATGCAGATTGTTGCTTGACTCTCTCCACTTGAACTTTGCAGGGTTGAAGCTTGAAGTGAGAAGTGGACTAACAGACTGGGAGTTTGACTCTAATCAATGTGTACTGCAGCAAAGCTCCTGCTAACTTCAATAATGACTGAGCATAAATCCTTTCCATAGGCCTGAACCTGCGGAAATCCTAGATGGGGTAAATCTCAAAAGCAGTAATTCAGTTTAATGTTTGACAAACTTAGGAAAACCTTGGAAAATGAAAAGATTGTATGCAGGAAATACTGAGGGAAGGGTAGGGAAGGTGCTCTTCTTCTATTTATTCATGGTAACACCAAAAGATCCTTATGGTCTATTACCTTTGGATGAGTTGTTGGAAAAGCTTGTGTGTTAGGTCCTGCAGAAATTGTTTATTTTTTGTGATGGGATCAGGGTCATAGGTAAACTTCTGTTCCAGTTCCTCAAGCTTCTTGAGCTGCTGACGAACTTGCTGTAGACTTTCAGCAACAATGGTGAACCTAAAATTGACACGATCTTATTACTTTAGCACGTTTTTATATTGTTCTAGTGCAGAGGCACCAGCCAGGTGACTGTCCCTGAGGATGTGGCAGTGCCTGGAGTACACTTTGTGCTCAGTGGAAATGCAGTGAGGTAATAAAATGAATGCAGTTATGCTAAGACAGAATGAAAATGGATCATATAAATAATCAGTACATTTCCTAGATGTGGTGTTCCTTCTTAACACAGTTTAAATGTGGTCTTACAAAAGACTTACCAGTTCTGCAGCTGGTCGAGGCAGGCGTTGGGTGGCCCACCAATGCACGCTGTCTGTTGCCTGTGCTTCCACTCCACCAGCTCATCATTAATAAGGGCAGCCTGTGTGTGCTCTGTGCTCTGCAGCAGCTGCACTATCTTATTCACCACCTCCTACAGAGAATATGAGATTACCCTGTGTATTAGAAATACTTCATACAGGAGAACTAAGTACTGTTTTAGCTAGTGGTCATCTGTTTTGCAAACTCTGCAAGTATCTCACTTCAACTGACATTAAAAAACTTTCCTACTCCTAATTCATGTCAATTCAATGAAAATGAACATGTGCTTAGGATGAAAAGCTGCTGACTTCTGAAAGAAAATTGAGCACTACCTTTCTCTTGTGGTCCAGTGATAAGAACATCTGCTGGAGATTCAGCTGTTCTTTCTTGTATTCCTCCTGAGACATATTATTGGATTCGTGTTCTGTAAAATAAGCACAAATTATGAATGTGAGGCTGAAGGAGTGCTGAAAGATGGGTGGGGGAAATGCTGAGGTGAGAAGGGGACAAATACAAAAAGCAAGATGGTGGCTCAGTGCTTCCCTTAGTACCTTCTGAACATGTTCCTGTTCTGAGGGATAGTCATCTCTGCTAAGTTGTATTGGAAACTAAAGCCTTTTCTGGAACAAAGAATTCGACAACAGAGAGCTGTATAATGAAATCAGTGCAGACTCTGTGTGTTTGCCTTGGTACACAAGAGCCTTCAAAACCTAAAGCTGGTTTGGCATTTGTGAAACATCACTAATTAAGTGTATGGCTGAATGGTCACAAGCGTACAGGGTTTGCTGCTTCTAGTGGCAAAGGGATGTAAAGGGCAAAGGAATGCTGGGTTAACAAGGAGACTCTCTTTCTTGGAACAAAAGACAGATGCAGAAATTTAGGTGTCAGTGTGAAACAGAGTTAATCAACAAGGGACATTACCAGTAAGTTTGGCTGTGTTATCATTAGGCTCAGTGCCCTGACATAAAGAGCAGTTTACTCTGATAAACTATATACAATGGGGGATGTCCTTGAAAAATGACTCACCTCTGTTCTGCAGGGTTTTACATTTGAAGTCATATTCATCTTGCATATCCTCTAATGTCTTGATGTCCTGCTCCACATCCTGTAATGCATGAGTGAGGGTGTCCACAATTATTTAATGTTTTCAAGTAATGCAAGACTTCATCTGATTAGGAACTGCCTGGTACCAGCCCGGACAGACATGAAGTCCAGTTTTGTAGCAATGTCTGTTCCTGGACTAAGAGGAAATATTTCTACATTTCATCACCTTCTATTCATTCTTCCTCCTTCTCAACTAACTGAAATCTGTTAATTATAAAGCATGGAAATGCCCTTGTGGTCAAGCCATTTAAGTTCACAGAGTTTAGGAGAACCTAGGCTACAGTGGTAAAACTTGGAACAGCACATAGCATTTTAAACTTTCAAATTCTTACGTACTATTTGGAGAAAAGCTTTCTGTTGTGACTGTATCTATTAAGACAAACGTCTATATGCTAAAGAAAGTACATCTTCTAGTTAGCAACAAACTGGTCAGTTATGATTTAAGAGGCTTTTATTTTCCTCAGTTGCTAGTATTTCTGATAGGTAAAATGCTTTTGTTGCTAAAGTTTAGGCACAAGGTACTTCCTATGTTCAGGAAATCTCTGGTTTATAGACTTGAAAACCCCACCTTACTTTTATTTGTCATTTTATCAAGTCTAATTTTCGACATCTGCAAATCAACAAACACTACTGAGAAAAGTTATATTGTACTTACTGTAACACTGCTTTTTACAGCCCTAACTTTGGCATCAAGCTCCTTCTGCTTGTCTGGCATCCCAGTTGCAGTGCTCTGTACACTCCCTACTTCCATCTGAGTGAAGAAGCAGAACAAGTCAAAACAGAGTGACCCATAACTTTTTTCATTAATGTAAATGAGTGGCATTTGTTGACAAACAACCTGAGGAAGCACGGCTTGTTCTAATGAATCATACAAAAATTTTGTAGTACAAAAAAATCAAATTCAGGTGAATTTGAAAGAAACAAAGTATTTATTTTAGTAAACTGCCAAAGGCCCCCATCATGGATTTAAGTCAGTGGTGGAAGTGATGGCCAAGCTGTATTGGGCTTTGAGCAACCCAGTCTAGAGGAAGGTAGATGATCTCTAAAGTCCCTCCCAGTCCAAATCATTCTGTAATTCCCTCTCCCTTTTTGATGACCCACATTTATTGCACACTGGAAAGGCAGCAGCAAGTGCTTTATGTCACGTGCCAGGACCAAACAGCTGTGCTGCAGCTACAGGGGCTCCCTCAGAGTCACACTCTTAGAGCAGCTGCTTTGGACACTGTTGCAAAGGGCCCCTTGTTGAAAGCCCGTACCCAAGTGCTCTTCCCACGCTGCACATTCAAAGCCTTGCTATAAACTGAGGTATTTCTGTATTGGAAATTAACATGCTTGGGCAGTCATCACTTTATTTATTTCTACATAAGTGGCTTGCAGCTATCTATATATTTTGCATGCCTTTCCCAACTGCGGAATTTTTATTGCAAAACAGTTCTTGCAAAGGAAAAAAAAAGGTGAGAGGCTGGAGAACAGATGATGAAGGAGAAGATATGGCTTTACCTGTAATTCAGAAGAAAGAAAAGGGCTTCACTAAAAACACCCCAAAACACCACCAAAATTAGAAAGAAATACTTGGAGAAATGATGCATCATTTTTCCAGAGATAGTCCAAAGAAGCATGCTCAGCTGCTTAATAGAGAGTAAACTGGGGAGTAAAATGCAGAAGAACAAACCTAAAATCTTACTGGATATATGAGTTAAGCACTAATTATTAAAATAAAATCCAATTGGCACATCAGGCTACATCATACTACAGAAACATTAAAACAACCAGCATAGCTTTTACGTCACTCAAGGAATAAAAATTATTTCCTGGCCATTTATCCCCCAAATGCTTCATTCAGCAGAAAAAAGCCATGGTGTCCAGCTGGTACAAATTAGCCTTCTCCAGCTGGTACACATCAGTGCTCACTCTTTTCTTTTTTAAGGAACCTCTTATTGGGCAGAGAGAGGATAGCCTGTTTCCCCAGCCAGTCTTCATCCACTTCCCTTGTCCCAAATACTAGGCAAGGGAAGATACAACTGCAGGAGATATTTCAAGACTGTTACCTCATTGGATGCCTGGGCATAGTTGAGTATTTTCCTCTCTTCTTTCAGACAGTTGTGGATGATCATTGCCATGTGTATTGGGTCTTCTTGGAAGTTATCCTAGCATTAGAGACACAGTCTATTGTTAAAGTCCATACACATAACTTCTTGTCTTTCAGTAACTTTCAGACTGGCAAAAAAAATGAGGGTATGACCCGAGTGTGAGCCTCAGGGAACACACTGGTCATAGCCTGCTCCAGGATTACAGGGTGTGACAGCCACCACCAGCTCCAAGAGTGAGTTTCCATTGTAGTTCATTGGCATACAAAGAGATAGGACTGGCACAGAACAACAGGAAAGGGTCAGAGACATTCCTGGGAGTCGTGGGATACTACCCTACAGTCCTAGAGAGAGCTCATCCCTCAAGAGCCACCCCCCCACACCTTGCTATGGCTGCTGGTTTAACACACAGTCCAGGCTGGATGCAAATTCCACCTTATTGTTTTACCTGCACACAAAGCTGAAATGTGCTGTGGATTGAGTACCCTGCTCTGCTCAGGATGGTGCTGCCCTGGGGGGTTTTCTTTTTCCTAGAGTTCTGAAACTGTAACTGCTGATAATTAAACTCTAACTTTCTAACTGTAGCCAATCAAAACAAAAATGGAGCAACACTTGAATTATGGCTTTTAAATCAGGATTCTCACACGTCCTCTGTGAAAATCCCTCACAGCAGGGTAGCTGCTTAGAGGCATTCAAGTGCACTGAAGCAAGTCAAGCAAATGTATAGTTATAGAACCCAGGCATACCTGAAGATTACGTTTGCTTTTCCTTATGTTGTGCTGCAGCAAAAAGTTGTTTTCTACCAAGAATCTACTAAACTGATCATCAAGCTGTGCCAGCAGCTCATGGAATAACAGTGTAGCAAATGAGACATTGTTGGCCGCATGTTCCCTGGAATCATTTAAAGCATGCTTGGGTTAAATACACTTCCAATACAAGAGCCAAGAAATACATACAGGTGTACTTGATTTTTACTCC
This sequence comes from Ploceus nigricollis, assembly GCA_013399945.1. NCBI lineage: Eukaryota > Metazoa > Chordata > Aves > Passeriformes > Ploceidae > Ploceus > Ploceus nigricollis. The sequence continues at coordinate 1,732,891 of VXBC01002294.1, forward strand.
CCAACTCCAGTTGTAGAATATGCAAGCACTGGGAATTGCCTTCAAATGTAAGCCAGTTTCATTCTCTTAACTTTGACTTTACTTTCCTTGATATGGAAATGTTGTTTCTCTATTATTTTTGCCACATTCTCATTCCATGCACATCAGGAACCTCAAAGTGACCCTGATGGGTGTGCATATTGTACCACTTCTCAAAGACAAGACACTCCGCAGAAAGTCTGGCAGAATTTAAATTTGAAACCGCTTCGAATTTGAAATTCGAGTCTTTGAAGAGTGAGAGACTGATGCTATCAAAGTAGTAACAAATTGGTCTTAAACCAGCCACTTTTGTTCTGGACCACTGAGAATGTTATGAGCAAGGACACTTACTCCAGGTATCAGGCCCTTCTAGAAAGCCCTGAAGAGGGGCAGGGACACAGCTACTGAAGCATCCTACCAACAAAGGATCATCCAGCAGCTTGCTTCCCCAGCATTCTGCTGCTGCCTGTAACTGCACTTCTGAGGGCACTGCTTATCACACAACCCAAAGCCTCATTAATTCCTGGGCTTACCAATCCTGGTTTTCCAGCCACTGTGCCAGGTACTGCCTGATCTCCATAGGAAAGCTGTCATCATATAGCTGGTGAACTTGCTCCAAAAACTTGGAATCGAGTTGCTGTAGTTGATACCACTGAGACATTCTGAGGAAGGAGGGAAAAAAAAAAGTCAGTGTAAATGTTTAAGTAGTATTTGGACTGAAGTGGTGAAAAAGAACTAATATGAAGTTTTCATGAACATTAACAAAATTGGAGTATGTGCTGATTTTGGCTGGGATAAAGTTTATCTTGTTCACAGTAGCTAGTATGGGGCTGTTTTGGATTTGGGCAGGAAACAGTGCTGATAAAACAGGGATGTTTTTGTTACAGCTGAGCAGGGCTTACACAGCATCAAGGCTCTTTCTGCTCCTCACCCCACCCCACCAGTGAGGAGGCTGGGGGTGCACAAGGAGCTGGGAGGGGACACAGCTGGGCAGCTGGCCCCAGCTGACCAAAGGGACATTCCAGACCACCTGGCATAAAGCTCATACAGCTGGGGGAAGAAGGAGGAAAGGGAGACATTTTGCATGATGGTGCTTGTCTCCCCAAGCCACTGTTAGGCGTGATGGAGCCTGGCTTTCCTGGGATGGCTGAACTCCTGCCTTTTGCCTTCTTGTGTACATGGCTTTTGCTTTACCTGTTCAACTGTCTTTACCTCAGCCCGTAATGTTCCTCACTTTTACCTTTCTGATTCTCTCCCCATCCTACCATGTAGGGAGGAGGGGAAGTGAGTGAGTGGCTGTGTGGTGCTTTCTTTTTTTTCTTTTCCTCTGAACCCATTTTCATGGCATTTAGGGTACTGTTAGTGTTAGTGCTCTCTTGCTTAGCAGATATGGGAATGAAGACCTGTGTGTTTGATACCTGTACTCTGCATAATTGAGATCCTGATCATGGAGTATCACTTTTTGCTTGTGCAGATGTAGTCCCCAGCACCAAAAGTGTGAGTGAAAAATCAGAGACCCCTTTAAGTGCCCATTTTCAGTTGCTATTTGTGTCCACGCTTGCCTGCTCTGAAAATGGACTACATCTCAAGTCACTTTAAATGAAGAAGTACTGGAAAGATATTTTTTTCTGTGTGTTTTAGTTCTCATGATCATATTTTCAGGCTAAATTCAAGTAACCTGTGCAGCAGATACAGGGTGCTTAAATGAACTAAGACTGTGCAGAACGGCTTCTCTCAGTCCTAACACTTTTGTGGGAGTGGCTTTAGCTCTGATGTATGGTCTCTAGCAGCAGATCACTTAGCCTTCTAAGCTGCAGGTTATCAGTTTGTAGTGGGAATGGCATGTAAAGATACGTCCAAGGAACAGCCCAGGCTGAGAATATGAGTGGTGAGATGCAAATCCACTCACATCTTCGTTTTTTAATGGCTGCTTATAAGACCCATCCAAAAGAACAGGGCAGCATCAGGATGAAGGACTATCTTCTATGCCCCTTCCTAGCAAATCTTTTGGTTTTTATATGCCATTGCCCTCAGCTGCTGAGTGGCGTGCGCTAGGTGTAAGAAGCAAAGGAGTTAAAAATGTTTTGTTTAAAGTGAGGGCTTTGAGGCTTTTGATGTGTGTGCTTTTCAGATTACAGCTAACACAGCACTTGAGTGTGCTATAGCAGTCCCAAAGAGGGAGATGCCATGACCTCCCTGGGCAACCTGTTCCAGTGCTCTGCCACCCTCAGTGTAAAGAAGTTCTTCCTTATGTTGAGGTGGAACTTGTCGTATTTTAGTTTGTGGCCACTGCTCCTTATCCTGTCAGTGGGCAGGAGTCTGAAAAGAGTCTGGCACCATCCTCTTGGCACCTGCCTTTGAGATATTTATATGTAATGATGAGATCCCCTCTCAGTCTTCTCTAATTCAGACTCAACTGGTCCAGCTCCTGCAGTCTCTCCTTGTAAGAGAGTGCTCCAGATCCCTCATCATCTCTGTGACCTCTGCTGGACCCTCTCCAGTAGCTCCTCGTGTTTTTCGTACCGAGGAGCCCAGACCTGCACACAGGACTCCAGATGTGCCTCACTAGGGCTGAGCAGAGGAGGCTGATCACCCCTCTCGACTTGCTGGCCACCCGAGGCACCCCAGGACTCCTTCCTGACCCTCCTCTACCTCCCTTCCTGCCATTCCCGGGGGATCGCGGCCGATCCACGCGGCGGGGTTCGGGAGCAAAGGGCGCGGGCACCGTCCCAGCCCTCGGCCGGCTCCGTGTCCGCGTTCCCCCCGCTGCAGGCCGGCTCCGTGCCCGCGTTCCCCCCGCTGCAGGCCGGCTGAGCCCCGCGGGTGGGAGCGAGCAGCGCACCTGTTCAGCAGAGGCTGCCCAGCGAGGCTGGAGGCACAGGGTCAGCGGGATCAGCGTCAGCGCCGTGCTGGGAACACGGGTCCGCTTCGAGCGCTCCCGGGCAGGGCAGGTCCGGAGAGGTGTCGGAGAGGGTGAGCTGCGGAGAGCGAGCAAAGAGCTGGACTTGAGAGAGGATGCGACAGGCGACAGAGGAGCAGAGCTGTCCCTGCCAGCAATGAAGACCGCTAGCAGACAACTCCCGTTTCCCCAGGTGCAAGGACACCAAAGCGCAAAGCTCGGTGGGTGTCCCGCGGGCAGGGAGCAGTCTGAGGAAGCGACAGCTTTAGTAACACCGGGCATTCACCCCGCCACCCCACCAGCGCTGGCACTGCCCGCGCCATCCCCCGGCCCCTCACGCCCGCTCCCCTCACCTCGGGTCCGGCTCGGCGCTGCCACGGTGCCGGCTGCGCTGGGGGAGCCGCGCGCCCGAGTGCGCATGCGCGGGGGCGGGCCGGGGGCGTTCCCGGGCTGTGGGCGCGTCACGTGACTTCTGGGAAAGGCGGCGAAGGCGAAAGCGAAACCAGCGCGGGGCCCTGAGGGCAGCGGGGCCGGGCCGGGGGGGCTGCGCGGCTCGGGCCTCTTTGCCAGCCTGGGCGCCGATAAACTGCAGCCGGCTGAGCGTTCCTCCCCATCCCAAGCCCTGCTCGCAGGAACACCGTCGCTGTCTCTTGGTCCAGCGTAGCCTTTTTGGGTTTTGTCTGGTGTTTGAAGCAGACAAAGAGCGGGATGTAGAAGTCCAGGCTTTGCTGCGGGTCTCCAGGGTAGTCTGTGCCCCTTCCCTCCTTCGATGGAGGAGGCAGGTCTTACTTCATGAAAAAAATGAAGTAGATCTGTTTGGTAAGCTTTGTGGTGTGAAATACTAGGAAGCAGTAGGTCTATAAATATGGGTATGAATAAAAGCTATGGAAGAAGGTAACTGACAGGTTTTATGTTTTTTAATTAGGATCGTTACAGTGTGGCACCAAGACAAAGCACAAAACAAGCACATTTTTTTTTTACTTTGCTGTTGCAAAACACAGCAAAAGCACAAGCACAGTTAGTAGAACTACTTAAAAGCACTTTTTTTTTTTCTGGTAGTATCTAGGCACCCCTTTTTTTGTGTTTTTCCTCCACACCATCGTTTCACTGGAGAGCTGTGTTCTTACTCATTGTGGCATAAGGACAAAATTTTCACTTTTTTAATGGAAGGAGGCTTGGGCTGTATGTATTCATCCTACAGATAAATTATTCCAGTGTTCCTTTAAAGCACTGAAATGATCTCAAGGCAAATCTTTTCAACAAAATGTTAAGTCTACCCCATGCAGAAATCTGTTCTGAAGCAACAGCAGGAAGTGTCACGCCAAAACCTGATCCGTGATGCTGTTCAGAAACTCCAGTTACATTGGGCTGAAATTAATACTTGAGAGTCTTGAAGGGTTGCCTTGCATGGAGAGCAGGGAAGAAAGAAAAAGGAGACTGGTTCTCATTCCATGTCTGATCTTGTCTTACAGGACTTCTCATGAACTTTAGATGGTCAAAAATAAAACGTATCCCCCATTTTGTTTGTATTACGATTGTGAGAAGAGGTTAGAATGAAAAGGCATGTAACAGTTGATGTTAGGGGAGGTCATGTTTCCTGCTTTAGAATTCTGTGTTACTGTCTGTAGCTCAGTTTGAGGTCAACCAAAAGGCAGCAAGACTGTTTTTGTTGTGCCTTGAAAAAAATCCACAGAGGTCCAGGTATGCAACTTGAAGCCAAAATCTGATTTTATTCATGCTGGTTATATAAATTACAGATACTACCAAGCTATATACAGAATTGCTCTTGTTGTTTTTTATTTTATATGTGATTCTTGCTGAACTTACGTGCAGCTTGCTTTGAATCACTCAGCGTAATGAACAGAGATGTGTTTGTTTCTTTGAAATCTACTTCTATGTATCACAAAAATACCTCATTACTTTGTTTCCGCTCACTCACTTTCAACTAATATAAATAGCATGGATGAAAGGAGAAATGAAAGTAAAATCTATGTCTTACTGATTCAAGGAGGTTATGTTTTCATCAGAGAAGTCTCATTTATACCTGCTTGAGAAAGCAGTAAGGTGCAAATGTTCAAGGGTTTGTGTTTTAAGAACTTTGCATGCATTAACCATGTGCTCTGCAGGGAAGGCTTGCATCCTGATTGAACCTGAATTTGTGAAATACAGTGGCCTTGGAGTTGCCTGTTTATTATTCTGTTAACAGAGATTTTAGGGATACCACTGGGGGAAATAAAACCAAACAACAAAACCAATCAACCCAAACTCAGCAGTAAACATGCCTGCAAGAAAAAAAGAGTATTTAAAGAGGGCAATTTACCATTTTTACAAAAACTAGTTGTCCTGCTTAGTAAGTGAGCCTGTGACAGGCATGTAATATCCTGTCACGCAGCACAGGTTTCCAGGTGGTCAGCAAATGCTGCAGCTCTTCAGTAACTGTTTTTTAAAACTGCTTCCCTGTTGCCATTGACCAATTAGCATCCAAACTGTGTCAGATCAGGATTTTTTATTTGTAGAATTTCTGACAGTACTTGCTGGAGTATCTGAGTGCCTCCTGCCCAAACAGATTTACTTCTGCAACTATTTTGTGAGAGGGGAAGTTTTACTGACCGTCTCTTCCAGTGTAGGAATGGAGACAGCCTTTTTAACACCACAAGTTTTATGTCTGCTTCCTTTCTGGAACTCCCTTCTCTCCCCAGCCTTGCCTACCTGCCTTCCACAACTTCTGCTGTGGTGTCAGATAAAAATCTATCTTGAAGGCAATTCATCTTTGGAGAAAAGCAAACCTCAGATACCTCTGGAACATTCAAAGTCAGGGAACAAGAATCTTTGCTTTGAAACAGTATCTACATCAGTGGTGTATAAGATTATGAACAAGCAGAAACTATTTAACATAATAAATCCTAATTTCTCCAAACACATTAATGTCTTTAGTTATCTTTATATGCTGTCTTCAGAAGCAAAACATTTTGTTCTTATGCTCTCATATTTACAGCAATTCTATGGAAATTAGTTAAATTAGCAAGTAAAATTTATCTCTACTGGGACCCCACTGAAGTCAAATGACTCCCAAGCCAGGAAGGATTTGGTCTTTTTTCAGTGACAACACCAAATCTGACTTGGAAAAGGCTGTTTGAATCCCTAGGGAGAAAACTCCTTGTTTATGTGTTACTGATAACAGAAAGAGGTCTAAGAATAACATAATGGTTTCCAGAAAAGCTGACTTTCAGAGGTGACAGGAAAAAAACAATTACAACTTCTTTAACCCATCCAATGTTCACACAATTACTGATTTTTCCAGTATGTGCACTTCAGTCAGTTGAGTAAGGAGAACTCAGCTAGAAGAAAAGAAGGAAAAGATTAGTCTCATGGCACTCACAGCTGTTCATTCAAAAGAAACTGCAGATGAAACCTTCTCTGGCTCAAGGTAACTGCACAGTCACTTTGACAATGTCATACAAACTGATAAGGATCTGAAAATCCTGACTCCAGTTGTTTATAAAATGCTCTTTAGCAGACACTGTGTAGGAAACTATTGCAATAAGAATAAGCATGGTATTTACTTTTGTATAAACTTTTGTGGTTCTTGAAGCCTGTGGATATGTATTGCAGGGCCCTTCCTGCAGTCTTGTTTTTTTTTTTTTTTGATGGGTAAAGGAAGCTAGATTGGGGGGAATAGAAGGGAATTCAGCAAGACTGCAGAAAGTATATCTTGCTGAGACTGAGTTAGTCAGTTGCAGGATATTTTGTCCTGCTGCAGATTTCACTCTTGTTTTCTGTATCTCACACAATGCTTTTTTTATTGGCATTTCATGGATAAAAAGTATTGCTTTAATAGTGCAGATTGCTTGCTATACTAAACCAGCTCTTCAGTGGGGTAGATTGTTGTGTGAATTTGATAAAGAAAAAACCTCCCTATTTTCTTCATTTCCATTTTGCAAGGTAAATTGAATGGAAAAGGGAAGGAAAGAATTCTTTAAAAATCTTCTAAAACTATTTTTCTCATGCAGCTTCTAGCAGAACCTGAAAACATTTCTAGTAAGAGCCTACAGAAATATCACTTGCCATCTAGCAGCACTGAACCACTCATCTTGGTACCTTTAAAATTGTATTTAACACTTGCAGTTTGCTACCAGGCACATCATTTTTGTCAGGTTATGCCCTTAAATGATGGCCATGGTCATAGCTTATTTTGAAGCTCTGAATAGAGCTGGTTTGAGATTTACTGTGCATACAAGAAGAAACCAAAAGTGTTTGGAGGCTGATGTTAACTGAAAGTGAATCCATTTATTCTTTATTCTGACGAAAGTTCAGGAAAGCAAATACGTGCATTGTTCATAAGTGCAGTTGAGGAGGTCAGGACCATTTCTACATGTTATAAACCAAAATAGAAATTAGTGGGGACATATCTTAAGATTAGGTGGGGTAGGTTTTAATGCAGAATTTTAATTCAGGCTGGTTATTTCTTTTCAGCTAAAGAATTAGTTTGTCACAAGGGCTATCGGAGAAAAAAGTGAAGAATAAAAAAAGATATCTTGTTCTTGATTGGATTTTCAGGTTGATGTATTAAAGAAATCATCTATTTGAATATAAAGTTTAACTGTACTTCTAATCACAATCAGGATTCTGGTTTAGTTTTGTTCTGTTTGTGAGTAAGGAGAAGTGTTTACAGAGAGGCATTTGAAGGGAGTTGGCAGGCTTTTAAATATATAACCATTTGAAGGTAATAAATCATTGAACATACAGAAAGTTAAGGGCTAGTATTAAAAAAGGAGATTTTCTTCTAAAGCTGTTAGAGCCAAACCACTGCTGTGTTTCCTGAGAAAAGTCTACTGGACAAATTCCCACCTGGCTATATATCATTGCTCTAAGGATTCTGAGCCACAATGATTCAGAACATCATTTCTAGTCAATAAGGAAAAGAGGAATTTAAAAAAAAAATATGATGTTCATAGAGTATTTTCCCAATCTTTCCATATACTAAGCTAATATTACTTTTCTTTGCTGAAAGTGTTTTAGTTGACTTTTAATTTTGCACTTCGTAACCCCATGTAAAATCTTGCAGTGTGGAAAAAGTTGTGCAAGTTTGCTGAATTGGAAATGATCATATTCCTTGGGCAGCTACTCTGAGCAAGTTCAGGCCTTTGTGCTGTCCAGAGAATTAGTATAGGTGGCATGTATTTGTCAGTGTAAAGCCTTCATTTGTGCAAGAACTCTGGGATCTTTGTGTTCTGACATTCATGATTCATTGGCCAGCATGTCAGGCAATTACAGTGCTTTCAATATGCTTGCAGTATCATGCACCATTTAGAATAGAAAATATGTGCACCTTTGTTCAGAATGTAATGCAGCAAGTGATGAAAGAGCTCTGATTCAAAGTTGTAACAAGCAGCCTTTTATTAACCAGCATCTGTGCTGTATCCTGTTTCCTTAATATTTACTTATGAATGGGAAAGTTTACAACTTACAGCAGTTTCAATGGCTGTGGGACTCAGGTGTTCTCTCAGCACAGCATAAACGCTTGGAGACATTGGAAGAAGATCTGATGGAGAATGTGGTTCTGTAGAGTCATTTAAGCTAAAAAGAACAAAAAAAAAGCAAAAAATATGCAAAAATAATCTTAGAAAAAACTTGAATCCCAATGTGCATATCAGTGAAGCATGATGAATGTTTTTTAAGTTTGTTAACCCTGTCCTCAGGCTTGCTGGTGGCCCTGTAAGCTCATGCCAACAACCTGGTATACACTTAAAATGTAGGAGATTGAGTCAGGTTTGTCCTCTTTCCTTGCCCCTAATATCAGCTGCTGGGGACAAAAAGGAAACAGTGAAAGAAAAGTAAATCAGAGTACCATAAAATCTGCATTTGATTTTTACAAATGGTTTGCCCCATGAATAGAAAAAGCACTCTACAGGTGAAGTCCTTTACTTCCCTTTCTTGTCTTTAGCAGCCCTTGCCAAACTATTTTCAAATAGTTTGGGGAAAGGAGGCAGGGGAAACTCTGAAATAGGATGTAAATTAATAAAATAAATAAAAATAAAACAGTTATAAAAATAACAGTTAAATAAAATAATAAATAAAAATGAAAAATAAAAATAACAGTTAAAGTGTAATACACCTGTGAGGATACTTACATTTTGGAGACTGGGATAAATACAGAAGGAACATAACCTTTCCCTCCTCCATCCGAGGGCTTTGAGACTAGAATAAATAGTAGAGAAATTAAATATTGTCTAGTCATTTTATTATCTATTTGAAATGGATTATTTGCTGGAAGTGCAGCAGACAATAATAAATTGTAAAGTCCCTGCATAAATAAATAGCCATGAAAGTGAGGGGAATTCCTGAGATTAGTCCTTGAGTTCAGATCTTAGTCACAGAATTGCCTGTGCTCCCTTGATATGAATCACAATATAATACTGCAACTGATGAAAGAGATTTCATTAGGCCTTCAAAGCAAATATACAGTTCTTTAAGTTTGGTACTCTGAGCCTGCAGATTTCAGTTCTGCAAATGCTTGGAGCTCTGTCTCTATAGATACAGCTTCAGCCATGTATTCTGAATTCTAATTCTTTTGCACGAAATTAAGCATATATGTAAGATTTTAGATGACTGGAGTATTAGGCAGAGTCCACTGAATTAAAATGACGAGAGAGAAAAATACTGTAGCCTCCAAATATTTTTGAGTTCTGTAGGAATTTGAGTTCAAATGGAATTGTAACCTTTGATACTGAAATTCTAGAAGAATGTGTTTTATCTATTAAAAAATTAAGGCTTAGAGGCTTTCTTTAAGTGAGAATGAGTTTGATCTAAAAATGAGCTGACTTGTAACTTGGACAAAAAAAGAACGTGGGCCTGAACATATTTGGAACCATCCTTGTTTAGCCTTTTTGCATTTTCCAGTGCAGTTGCCAAGAGTTTTCAGAAACATTGTCTGCCATAATAACTTTGTAATTGTGCAGTATATTGGGAAAAGGTGGTGCAGATAAACAGCCTGTGTTTTAGGGTTCCATTGCATGAAATGAAACAAAGTAGGGCTTCCAAGCTGTTTGGGAAATACTGAGTTTTCTTGAAATTAAAGAGACAGCATGCTACAGTGTAACACAACTATGAAACCAACAAGCAGGATGACTTTTCAGTTTCCTCTCCATTAAACACCCAAGCACTGAATTTTGTGGTGCATCAGTCAGGGGGAAAAAAAATCCATTTCTTAGCTTTTTTTTTAATATTGTCATCACCTCTAATGTAACCTCTAAGACTAGGGATGTATTTGCAAAATGAAGCTGTCTAAATGACAGACATGTTAGAACAGTTCTCTGGAAGATGACTATTAAAGGAGGCATCTTAATCTGTTCTCTCCCTCCTCTCCCTACAGTCCTCAAATTGCCTCTTGACTTTGCAGCTGCTGTGCAGGAAGGGTAAATAGAGAAGTGGAGCCTAACCTTCGTTTGGCTGACAGCTGTAGTGTTTGCCAAAGGCCTTATCTTTGGGGATATCTGGATACAGGTACTTCAGGGGGTTTTCGGGAACGTTGTCGGCCATGATGACTTTGTAATCGCGCAGTATGTCGGCGAAAGGCAGGGCAGATAAGCGACCTTTGTTGTAGGGTTCCACCGAATGAAATGTTACATCTCCTGCAAAAACACAAAGGCACCATAACCTGTAGATGAGCAACTGCAGCTGGAACACATTTTTGCCTTTCCTTTGAGGTTTACACTTGCACAGGCATTACCTGTTCTTACCTATGTTAGTATCTTTCAATATTTCTGCATATTTGGAAACAAATCTAAAGCCTACAGTTAGCAGGTACACCTCACAGAGAGCTTTGTTAATATAAAGAGCTCAGAGGTAGAATGTCAGAGTTTTGGTTTGTGTTTGAGAAATTATGATCCTTGTATCTTGTCCAAAACCATACTATGACATGATACATGTGAATTTTACTTTCAAACCAAACAAAACTTGACTCCTGTATTGCAGGTATATTGCAGAGTTTGAGTGCAGTGATTTAGTTGTTGGCTTGGTTTTTTAAAATTTTAATTATACTTACCATTTTCTAGCTGATCCACCCAAGTAAAGGTAATTCCACCCAGATTGCTCTCACTAAATCTTAATAAAAATGTTCCCGGTGTCTTGTCTTTCAGCAGAATTCGTTCCTTTTCTTTGCTTACAAATCCCATTACGTACCTGAGGTATAACAGGAAATCACGGGTTTACTTTTGGAAAAAAATACAGACTTCGATCTGTGCAATGTGTAGAATCATAGAAGGGCCTGGGTTGGAAGGGACCTGAAAGTTCACCTGGTTCCAAACCCCCTGCTGTGGACAGGGACATCTTTCACCAGACCAGGTTGCTCAGAACTATCCAGCCTGGCCTTGATCTGGCCAGACTTTATACAGGTGTTCAAAACCTGGTTACAAAGCTTTATAAGGCATGGGCACTGTGACCAAAGCTTTGTGTGGTTACACATGGAGTATGGCATTGAGCTCAAAGTACTATGAAGCCTGGTGAAATTTATCCCAGTACTTGATTGCATGGATAGAACTGAAGAATAGATCTAAACCTGCATTTCTAAGAGATGCCATGTTGTTCCCCTTTGGCAGCAATTTCCAAAAGTTATGAATGGGAGAAGGGAGACAGAAGTGTTAAACTCGTTGCTCATTGTTAAACTCAATACTCCTCTGCATGGCTAAAACTGAGATGAGTAAAGGACAGAGAAAATGTGGGGAGAGATCAATATACAGCAGTTCCCTTGTTGCTCACCCATCAATCCAAAGAGGAAGAATGTGTTTTTTAATCAAGTCCAGGATTGCTTCAAGCCAAACCCAAAAGGTAAAAGACTTCCCAGGCAAATGTTCCTAACAGTTAAAAAGCAACCACAAAACACAAACAAAACCAACACACACGAGAGGAGAATCATGAGAGTGATGTTACCCAACGTTCACATGACAGTTTCTTCTCAGTTTCTTAAGAATAAGCTACTTTTCTCAAGTGAGAATTACAATTTGAGCTGTGGTTTTGAGTAACATCTCTCTTTCAACCTGACATAAAACCAACTGATTTTTAAGATATGCATTGGAAGCATCTCATTTTTCAAGGAGAATAAAAATCACATCTGTTGTTTCTTCCGAGTTATACATTTATATTTTGAGTGAAAAGAAGATGAGAAAGTTGAACTTCTCTCCAAGGTTCTGCACTTGTTCAAATAACGTAGTTAATATGAATTAAAAGAGCTTACCCTTCTTTATCAATACATTCTCTCTTCCTCATCAAAGTTATTGCATATATTGACTGTCTTGAAATAATTTAGGTCAAAACTAAACATATGAAAAATCTTACTTACGTTTTATGAAAAATGTATTGCAAGCTTTGGTAAGACTTTCAACTGATCATATACAGAAATATATAAGGCACACTATAATGGCAGTTTCTGATATCTGAAGCAATATAACTAAGTAGATCCCTAATCCCAAGCTTTATGCTTCTGGAAGTGTTTTCTTCCTAGTTAAATTTTTACAAGGGATGTGATTATGCTGAGCTGAAAGTCCCACATATGGTAACTGGAATCTTATCAGCAGCATCAGAGAAACAAAGATAGGCATGGCTGTGGGTGTTATCAGAAATAAGAATTTAATGTTACTTTTGGAACAGTACCTTGCAAAACTTTGCCCAGGATAGTTGATAATCATTGTAACTGACTTGCTGTCCTGAAAGAGGAAAAAAAAAAAAGCCCAAATGGTGCATGTATTATTCTGAAGTTATGAAATAGATATTGCTTGATATCTGTATAGTTGGATGGGGGGGTGAGGGGAGAAATACAATACATCCTGACTTGGGGAGGGAGGGATAGGGGCATGCTAAGGGACTGTAGATCTGGTTTTCTGTATTCTTTTGAAGCAGGTGATAATAGTTTTGGAAATATTTGCCTAAAGTAGCCTGTGACTTGGTTTTTGCAACACTACGTGCTCAGTTTCGGTTTTTAGCCTAAATGTTACTTCTCAGCTTTCCCCAGGGCCTCTCCCTTCTGGGGCACACTTGGGTCCTAGAGTACTCAATAGTTCATCTTGCTGAGGTTACAGGGCCTCTTTGCTGTGCTGACACCAGTGAAGCATCTCTGGTGAGGTCCTAGAAATGAACAGACCCACAAGGACCGATACTTAAAATGAAAAAACCCCAAACCAAAGCTCATAAGCAAGCAAAAATACTTCCTTTTGATTTCAGATGTATGAGATAATTGTTAAGAAAGCAAAATAACATAACAGTTCAGTGTGACTTTGATGCCATCTTCCTTCAGTTGAGCAGCCTGGAAGTTCAAAAGTTGAATTACTTTGTGATAAGAATAAGCTGATGCCTGCTTTTCTTTACAGAAAAAAAATGTCATTGTGACATTTTTGACATCAGCTCTGGAAGTGGAGGTCATGCCATGCTGGTTTTGGCTGGGGTGGAGTTCATTTTCTTCACAGCAGCCAGTGTGTTTTGGATTTCTGCTGGAAACAGCGTTGGTAATACAGGGATGTTTTAGATCTTTCTGAGCAGGGATTACACACAGTGAAGGTCTTTCCTGCCTCTCAACCCTCCCATGAGCAAAGGGGCTGGGAGTGCTGGAAGCTGGGGGAGGACACAGCTAGGACAGCTGATCCTAACTGGCCAAAAGGATATTCTGCACCATATGGTGACGTGCTCAGCATGTAAACTTAGGGGTAAGAAGGAGGAAGGAGGGGATGTTTGGGGTGATGGCATCTGTCTTCCCAAGTAACTCCTTTGTGTGATGAATCCAGCCCTGATTTCCAGGCTGAACACTTGCCTGCAGATGGGAGGTAGTGAATGAATTCCTTGTTTGCCTTGTGTGCACGTGTGGCTTTTGCTTTGTGTGTTAAACTGTCTTTAGCTTGACCCATGAGTTTTCTCACTTTACGCTTTTCTCACTTCACCCTTCCAATTCTCTCCCCAGTTCTTCCCCCACACAGCCTGTGTGGGGCTTAGTTTCCAGCTGGTACTAAACCACAACGTGTACTTAAAGCCCCTACCTGTAGCTACCAAATATAAGAAACCCCAAAGCAAATAAAATCTCTATATTTCTACATACTTACCCACAAGTTTCTCTGCCAGCATGTTGAGCTGTTCAGAATTGAGTCCACGACCAACGTATGATGAAAATTGCCAGCTCAGTACTTCTAAGAGCTGGCTTAAAGTGGCAGCAGGGGGGTTGTTGAAGAAAGACAAATTCTGCAACAGGATGAATGCTTTGTTTAGATAGCAACCATGAAATACATATCAGGCTGTAAGAGGAGGCTGCAAGTACTTGAGCAGAATCTGGAAGTGTTGAAAGTGAGCTCTGTGTGTGGGGAAGCATTGAGGCAAACATGTGTGGGCCCTCCCGCTTGCAGGCGCCCAGCAAGGTCCAGTGGGGTGCCTCAGCAGGGTTGTAGGATGAGACTCTTGGAGAGAGCTAAAGTCCCTGTGTGCATCTTGGATGTTAAAATACCTTGCTATGCCTCTGGTAGTGTCCTGTGTAAAGACAGTGAAAATATGTGACAGCTTAAATCCTGTCCAAAAAAATTCTAGATAGCATCACTATATTTTAATGTTTAGTGCATGGAAACTTTAAACCATTGCATACTGATATGGTGACATGCTGTTGAATCATTTGGCTTATCTTACTTTTTTCATTTGTGGTTTTTTTTTTTTTTGATTGTACACACAATGGACATACTGAATACTGTACAAAAACTCTTTGGAGTATCACAGAGTGATAATGCAGTCCAGCCTGCTGGTTAGCTGGCCTGACACCATGGCAGACTGCCCCTTCCCCTACTCTGAGCATCTGTGTGACTGCACTAATCCCCAGCTGAAAGCCTGAGAGTCACTGACAGCCCTGTTCTACAGTCCACAAATACAGTAACAGTGACTGAATCTAAAATATGTGCTGAGACAGCTGGAGCCTTAGAAAGAATGATTCTGCCTTTGCTCAGGGTTAAAGCCACTAGAAGTTGCTACTTAACATTTATAATCTCCATAGAAAGCACAAATTCCTATAAAGTCCATGGGGGAAAGCAGCACTTAAGTACATTACAGATTCACCTATATGCTTGCTTTCATGGTTTGGAGTTGTACTGGTAGAATTATTTTCTAACAAGTCTAGTTTTAGTCAGCCACATGCAAGAAAGATAAATTAAAACCAGTGAAGTTAGAGAAGTTGTGGAGAATGCCTGTCACCTTTGCTTAGTTCAAGAACTACTACTTTAGGCTACAAAAAGAAAAGCTAAGGGTGCATGTGGTTTTATATCTGGGGAGGGGAAGAAAGATAAAGAGAACAACAATAAAGTGTGATGTTGTTAACTGTGTACGTGACAAAAATAAGGCCAGTTCAAAAGGGAAATACATCTTTTTTACACTTAATGTATTTAGTAACCAAATAATAGAAATGTGAAAATGCAGAAAGTCAGTATTTGCATACTGAAGACCTACCTGAGGATCATTGGTTGACAGGTTGTACCAAATAATAGAGGCCCATGCGTTGGGCAGTTGGCTGACATTGGAAATCATCACCACAGGCAAAGAGCTGGTCTGGTGGAGAGAATGAATGCCCTGTGTAAATGCTGCTGAGGAAAGGATTAGTGCTGTGCTGTGCTTTGGGTTTTTAGCTTCTCATTCTTCCCAAAGCCCAGACTTCTTTTCCAGAAGTTCTGGAAATCTTGTGTCAGCTTGTGGTTACTGCTGGGGGCCTCACCGAGGGTAGGCAGACCTGTGGTGTGGCCCAGCACAATTGTACTTCTATAAACTGCTGGAAAATGGCTTTTTCTCCTGCCCCAGATAATCTGTCCTGAATACTCACTTCCAAATTTATGGTCAATCCATACAGGCAGACCTGTGTTTCAAAGCTGATGGAGTGCAGTTCCTCGGTCACCATGTGAGAGCCCTGAGGGAATAAGGAGGTTATAAAGCTGGGAGTGCACAGCTGGCATTTAACACTGTTTTAGTGATCCAGCTGCTGAGGTTACACTTGGAAAGAAAACTCATATCAAAAATATAAGCAGAACAGGAAAAGAAGGAAGTGAAGGAAACAATTTGTTTGTTCAACTCTGACATTAAATTAGTCCAGAAGTCTGGTATTTTTTCTGATGAATCTAAAAGAACCCCTTAATATTGTTAAAGCAGTACTTCTAAACTTTTATCTTTTTCTAAAATGGTACTTTTAAACACAGATTTGCACACAAGAAGTTAACAGATAATTTTGTGTGTCTGATAAAGGTTGTCTCCAACTTTCCTTTTCCTAAAGTTTCCTTACTGATTGACTATTGGACTTTGAATAGGGATGTTCAACTTCAAGGAGAAACAAGCTAGAAACAAAGCAAATATCCACAGCTTTAATGACAAATAGGCCTTCATCCAGATTTGCTGTGGGTACTAGTTGAAGGACTAGAGGCCTAAAATCATTAATCTGAAGTAAATCTGGTATTAAAACCCCAAGCTTTTCTTGAATGGAAAAAAACTAAAATCTGTTTGTCATTGTTGATTAAAGCTTGTAGTATTAGCGTTTATTTTGATTACAAAGCAGCATAGCTCTGTAAAGATCCAAATCTCTGCCCCTTAGGAAAGAGATTTCTTGAAATACATTTCCATCTCTAGAACTCAAAGTATAAAATTATATTTGCTCTTTTCCAGTTTTCCTTATTGTTGGTCTTTCCCTCCCCATCATGCATTTGTTTTGTCAGACTTTTCTTTTAAAAAAAATTTAAAATTGCAAATCAAAATGCTTTCCCTTACTGAAATATCCAGCTCAACCTGTATTTCTGACACAAAGTTGAAAAGGGTTGGTGAAACAATCTTTCTTTCCCCCATTATGATTTTGCAGAAGCAAATTTTTCTCATGGAAAAATCATCTAGGCAAAAAGGTACATCTGCATGAAAGGACAAAATAGAGAACTTCCACTTTTTTTTTAATGAGGCCAGTTATATTTAACTACACTTTTAGGATACTGAACGTCCTATAACAAACCAAGTTTTGAAAGCATTATAGTTGCTGTTAACAAAGAAAATCCCAACTCTTGTTCTGCTAACAACCACTTTCACAGGCTGACTTGACCAAGGAGAGGCTCTGTTTGAGGAAATCAGCAGTGAACCAGGTCACAGTTCAGCTGTCCCAATTCTCCACGGCACTGTGATAGCTTTATATAGTTTTAAAAGCACAATGTGTAGAAGTGGGAGGGAAAGGCTGCCAAAACTGGAGTGCCAACATTTCTTAACCTACATTTTTGCATTTGCTTGTTGTGGTGTCAGTGATTTTGTAAGCAGCAAAGTAACTGGGAGGTGAGCCTTGAGTTTCAGTCTTGCTAATCGGGTGGTGAGTTGTTCCGTTCAGAAATGCGTGTGAAACGGGCACACGTATCTTCTGCTTTAGGTTTTGGTCAAATTCCTCATGCTGATCACACCTTTTGCTTTGTACTTAAAAAATACTTCAAATAACTCTTGTGCTTCTATAACTACAGCTATCTGTGCTGTGCTGTGATTTTATTTATATATTTTTTAAAATTTTTTTTTAAACTTGTGAATACAACTTTATCCTCAGTTATGCTGGTTTTAGTGCTGTAATGCCATACACAGAGTCACCACGAGAGGGGAACCTATGACCAGGCTGGGACAAGTGCAAGCAAATTAAGCACATTTTTGGTCCTGGCTGAGGCGGCAAACCCCTTTGATGCAAAGATAATCACACCCTGGCTTCAGGTGTGAACCTGACCAGCAGAACATATATTTAAAGGACCTTTCCTGTAGGAAACAATTATTTCAACAACAACAACAACAACTCTAAAAGCTTTTTTTTTTTTTTTCCCCCAAAATGTAAATGACCAAGTAGGTAACCTTTGAGTGGAATGCACACATTTGAATTATTACTCTCTACCTTTTATTGTAACTTTTTCAATATAGACTTCAGGCATGCATAACTCTTTGATTTAAATAAAATCAAATCTGAAATACTTGTGAGAGTATGCAAAAACAACATGTAAAATAAATGCACAAACCTCATTTCCCTTGCTTCCAGCACTTGTTTTCATTTCTTTGGGTTGCTGTATAAAGCAAAGCAATAGTTATGTGTCAGAGAAACTACAGACAGAAATACATATAAAGAACATAATTTATAACCAGGATATTCTTAGTTATAATAAGATTTTATTTGCAATATACAAATGAAGTCTAATGAAGACTCTGACACTGCACATTGAAAATTCTATTCAGTGAGGAGTCTTTTGATTTTTCTGAAGAATTTTTAGGAAACTAAGTTAATGCAACAAAGCATTAATTAGGGTGCTTGCCAAGTGTATCCCACAAAAAAAAAGACCACGCTAAAAACCATTGATCTCAATTTCCTTTTGCCAAACTACACTGATGCACTGCACCTGTGGTTAAGCCCTGAAATTACCACAGGCAAGAGAGTGTTAGTCAGAAAGCAGGACTCACTGGGCTCTCAGAGAAGTTACACAAGCAGTGCTCTAATCTCTCATGAGGCTTTATCACAGGTATTAATTTCCGATAGATTTCAAGCATTCAATTCTATCTCCCCTAGAAAATTGTGGTGTGGTTTAGGTTTTTTGTTTGTTTGTTCTGTGCGTTGGGTTTTTCTGCTTGGTTTGGTTTTTTTTGCTGTTGTTGGTTTGGTGTTTGGGGTTTTTTTAACCAAACTCAGTTTCTGTGAAGCTTTTTAATTCAGCATGATTACTCTTTCCTTTTCTGGTGGTAATTAGGATTTGCTTTGTCATTTCTGTGAAAATATATAGTCTTATTTTATGGAATGGATGAAGTATGGAATGGCATAAAGAGGTTCTAGGAGTAATCTTTTTGTACAAATAGGAAGAAAATGAGTCCGGCCTTGACAATAATACAGTTCTCCCTCCAGAGTTTCTAAAGAATCTTTTATCTCTTTACACACAACAGTAAAAAAAGTGTCAAACCTACCAAATGTCGAAATTCTACCGACAAGCTTCCGTTTGCAGACTCATCCATGTTCATGGCTTTCACATGTGTTCCACACAGAACAAATCTACGGTTACTGCAGAGGACATGACAGTTATGTACCCAAATACCATTGTATTGGAAAAAATTAATAAATATGATATTTTATTGTCTTACCTTACAGTTGAAACATTCCTAAAAGAGAAGAGGGGTGGGGGAGAGGAAACGGGTTGTGAATCAGTAAATGCGTAAGACAGAGCTTGTACTGAGAAGCGTATCTGAGATGGTAGATTTTGCTTGCTCAAAGTAGGTTTGTATTGACCCTACAACTACAGTTTTTAAGCTGAAGAACTGAAATTCATACTGCCCACTTAGACTTTTGCATTGGGCCATATGTAGGTAGTGTACTTTATCTTGCTATTTATTATCACACGGTACACGGCTTCTGAGAGAAGCAGCCCTGGCTTCTCTCTTGCTCCCTCCTCACTGGGTGTTTTCCCTCTTTCTTGTGGGCCCACATCTATGTCCATGCAGCCAAGGTGGTTTTTAGGGGCTTGCAGAAGCACAACAAGCAGGAGGAGGGAGGTAGCTGGTACCTAGGGCTGGGGATGTTGCACCGTGAGAGCTCAGAGCTGTTTCAAAACTAACTATCCCATAAATGCAATACAGTTTGATTTCAAACTTTTGTGTAATGCTGCTGTATCAGTCTGATGATTTTTTTTCTAAGTCTTGAGACAAATCTTAAAGGGACTTCTCGCCTCTAATTTAAAACCATCAATTAGACTTAGCAGCTTTGTTTTCAGAAAAGAAGTCTTCCACATAAAAAAGAAGTGTTACTCTGATCTTTTAACTGGTGGGTTTTTACAATTTTTTTTTTCCTTTTCCTTTTAAAAGCAGTTTAAAAATCAGATAGGGTAGCCACTGAAAAAATCTGCGTTGTCTCTGTAGGGAGCAAGAGAATATCTTCACTTTTAAGTTTCTTACTTGTCAATAGTTGCTTTCACTCTGATCTGGTAGTTCAACTCTGGCAATTTAATTAGCAACCTTCAAAACAGAAAATAAGAGAGTGGATATTAATAAATGTCTCACCAGAAAACACTAGACAGGTTGCTCCAGATTAAAGTATCAGAAATTATTATAATCTGAAAACAGATTAGGCATCTAGGATTACAACACAATTTACAGGGTTGAATTCTCAGAAAGAGGAGCTGGGCCGTTCCAGTGGTGGGTGCCCCTACCCTCCCCCTAAGTGTGTGGAAAAGTTAGCATGTGTTTGAGGGAATGGCTGGAGTGACACCAGAGTAATTAGGGAATGGATTTGTATAATCTCTGGCTGCATCACAGATGTGTGTGTGCTTTCCTTCATGTACCTCTTCTCACCCCCAGCCCTCCATGAACTTTGTGCTGCAAGGTGGAAATGAAATTATAGTTCCTCTCCAATCTTTGCTCTTTCACAAAGTCAGGGAAGGAGCTTCTGGGAGAGAAATAACTTGTCTGTGATTCACTCAAGACCCCCAAAATGCAGCAGTTTCTCTTTCCTTTGTGCAGAAGTGGCTGTGAGTATTCTGATTTTGGTTTGTATGATAAGGATCATTATTTACTCATTTGTAAAGTCATTAAAACAAGAATTTGATGCATACAGAACCCTAAAGATTCTGCCTTTAGCCACAATGTGACTTTCTTCCTCATGTTTTACTCTTTACTGCCACTTGCTCTGCGTGACAGATTCTGTGGACTTTATATCCCCATTCCAGAAAATTTCCCTGCAGTTGAATGGATCCCTAACACAGGTTGGTTTGCTTTGTTTTCTAGATTCTCCTAGGATAAAATACTGTACATGAATGAAGGAGTTTATATCAGATTTTTTCCCTTACCTTAATTTAACAGTGAACTGTATTAAAGTTTTGAGAACCATTGGCCTCTGGGGGTGTGTTGGCATGCAGGGCTGCCTTTCAACCACAAAGGAGCTGTGTGAGAAGTGAAACAAGAACATTTTTAGGAATATGTACGAACAAACGGATGGAGATTTTTTTTGTGAGGGGGAAAGGGGCTGATAACACTTAAAGACTTATTTCTCTGCAGATGCTGAAGTGGGAGCTATGCATTCCAATTCTCAGTTCTCAAACTGATCCAGTGGTCTTACTTTCCCTGAAATTGTTCCCATAAGAAACAGATATTTGAAAGACATTGAAAATTATAGCAAATTCTATAGTTCTAAAATACAATGATGATAAAAGTCTTGGTCTTCCAAAATTTTATCAGAGCCATAAAACAGAGTATGAAAATACACTGAGCATGGCTCCAATGAAATTAAATTATAATAATTAAATTATAATTTTTATTTTAATATATATGTAGAGCAAACAGTTGAGCCCCCTTTGCTTTCAGAGACTCACTTGTGGTATATCTCTAGTACAGCCTGTACAAAAGGCAAGAGAAATGATGCTAATATTTTATGTACTAAGAGAAGTGTGAGTTGGGAGTGCAGCAGGAAGTGTAGCTTGGGGGGACAGAGAAAAGAAAAGGAACATTAACTTTAAAAAAAGTAAATATTTCTCAGCATTCTTTCTCAGCAGAATGTAGATAACACCTCCTAGAATAAGGGGATTTCTGGCATTCATTTAAGAGTCAGAACTTGATGACAAACCCTTAAATGCTACTCATGAGAAGCTGCCTGGAACCTTCAGTTTCTATGAATTCTGATGACAGCTGTGCATACTTCTTATATTAGGAACCTCATCCTTAAAATCCTCGGACAT
Source organism: Ploceus nigricollis (assembly GCA_013399945.1). Lineage (NCBI taxonomy): Eukaryota > Metazoa > Chordata > Aves > Passeriformes > Ploceidae > Ploceus > Ploceus nigricollis. The sequence continues at coordinate 1,754,512 of VXBC01002294.1, forward strand.
TCAAACCTTTTTTTCCTTTTTTTTAACAGTGTGTTCTCACTGTTGTACCAGTTGAGGTAAAGTTCTGCACTTTGGCAGTGGCTTACGCACTTCCGGAAAAGGTTGTAGAGCAGAAAGTTGACTTTTTCCAGCAGCTGAGGTCTTTGCACAGGAATAGGGTCCCCATCGTAAGTCAGTCTGGTCAAGAGTTCATCCAGCTTTTCTAGTTGCCTTCTGACTTGAAAGAGACTCTCTGCCAACAGTGTAAAGCTACATCAAGACAAAGAATTAGTTTGCAATCTTTCTTGTAAACCATTTCTTAGAACGTAAGAACTGCTGAAGTTCTTGCTTGGGGAAAATCAGAATCTGTATTGAATGGTGCTTTCCAGCTTTGCCCAAACTCACATCCATTCATCTTTTGTTTACAGGAGTATATAAATACATTGGGCAAATCACCTGCTTTATCTTCAAAGATAAATATTTTCACAACAATGCAACACCGTCTGTGATATTTTGGAAGAAATATATACATGGTCCTGGTGTTGTACATGCAGGGCACTTGTGCCAACATTAATTATTTCCTACAGCTCAGGAGTTTTGAAAAATGTACTCTTTAAAAGGATAATATTTATATAGAATGAGCAAGTTAACAAGGCTAAAGAAGTGTAAAAGCAGTAAGGAAAAAAAATCCAAACACACTTGATAACAGTTCAGTAGGGTATGTGTGTATAAAATTATATTTTAAAGCTATTCTTAGAATGTTCGTTGGGAAAAAAAAGTACTTCAGTGAAAAAAAAAAAGAAACCTACACAGAAAAAAAAGAAGCAGAAAACCACTTTTTTGGTTTTTTTAAGTCCTAAAATTTTCTTGGTAATTTTCCTTCCTTTTTAATTCTTACTTTTCACTTCACCTTTTCCATATGAGAATTTTGATGGGAGAGTAATGACCATGATGTTGTGTTGACATTGTCTGGGTATGCTATCTTTTAAATATAATGCTATTTTCTTTTTATTTGCAATCACTTCCGAATTGCCATCACAGAGACTACTGCCATTCAATCCCTACAGAGTGTAAAGTCTGAAGGAGTGAGTCAAAGCATAAAGCCTCTACCCAGCTCCTGCCTAGACACAACTCCCACTGCCTTCAATGACAAACTCAGTCAGCACCATTCTTACTCAAGCAAAACTCCCAAGACGGTATGTCTCACTTATCTGGAGGATACAAACCCAAAAATTAGTGGCTGCCACGAGTCAGGCCAGTGTTCATTCTGAGTAGCAAATGTTGCTTTCAGTTAGCACTTTTAAATAACCTTTTAGTTATTTACTCTCTTAGCTGCTGGTGAATTTGCTGCTGTTGCAGCTGATCTAAAGGAATGATCATTTCAAGCGCAGCAGACTTCCTGTGGTTTTCAGTGGAAGCGCGGGGTCAGGGCTGGTTTACCAGTTCTGGAGCTGATCGAGCCCCCCGTGGAGGGGCCCCCCGATGCAGGCGATCTGTTGCCGTCTCTTCCAGTCCAGCAGCTCCTCGGTCAGCATGTTGCTCATCAGCATATCGATCTCATGGATCACACGCCCTATTTTACTGAGCACTTCCTGGAACATAGGAAAGGTGTCACTAACTGACCACAGGCAACAGCTGCAGAATTCACCAACTATCATGAAGCGCTTACTACGTTTTTTCAATTATTCTGAAAGTAACCATGTTTAGTTCCTATTGCTTGAGTGACAGGATTCATCACCCATTGTACATTCATAATGTACAATGTACCCATTGTACATTAATCCTGAATCTCTATGAACTCTTCTTCAGTAATTTTTTTTTTTTTTTTTTGGGAGGTAAGGAGGGAAGAGCGTTGCATTCTTTGTGGGCATAATATCTCCAAGATTTTGACACTTGCAAGCTCTGTCAAGTTCAAAAAGTTCTGCTTTTGTTTTGCATCATATAAAATGCATTGTGTTTTTGTTTGCTGGATTTAATCATAACCCTGCTCTCATGGACTCAAATTGCTTCACTCTTAAGGTGTGCAGAACCATATCCTTGACTGAGCTGTTACTTAATTGCCAATTTCTTAGTTAAAATGACCCAGACCCACCCAAACATTTTGCAAATTTTTAACTCCTGTGAAATGCATCTCTTCTTCTAAGACGAAAATTTAGAAAGGCACACATAGCATTGGAGTATTTGGTGTGAGAATAAGGGGAGAAAGCAGATTAACCACAAATGACAAAACATCGTCACTAACCTTTCTCTTGTAGTCTAAAGTATTGAGCATCGCCTGCAACGCCAACATTTCCTGTTTAATGAGGGCGCTGTTTTTGTCATTCTGTTCTGCAGGGGATGAAAAAAATCAGTATAAATACATGTGTGGGTGTGTGTGCCTGTTTATAAGGGGAGGAGAGGAAAAAAAACCACTACCAGACTCAAGCAAGAACGAGTGAAAAAATAAACTGTGGACATCAGTATATTACGTAACAGCGTATTTAATTTGAAAGGACTAGCTTTAGTAAAAGTTTAACATAAGGTTTTATGGATCCTGTCTGTAGATGTGTGTGTGCAGCAGGAAAAGGCAGAAAACATACAGATGATACCCAGAGTTCTCTAAATTTCTCATTCCTGTGCATACTCCTGTGTATTATGTATATCTGGCTTGGCTCAATGATTGATCTGTACACACAAACAGCTCGTGGTGTCAGCAGTTAGGCTAAAGCTCTTTGGACTCAATGTGAATTACAATGTCTGTCTGAGAGGCATTTGAAACAGAGATGAAGTGTTCATCACCAGGGGAATTTCAGCAGCCAGGAGCACTGATCAGTGGACATTTCCCCCTCTATCTAATGTTTGTCCTTCTCTGGGTCAGGCACTAGTTTCAAGAGTCCCCAGGCTCACCCATGCTCTTTCACATGCAGCTCTTTCCCACCCTCACTTTCCCTGACCTTTTGCATCTTTCATGCTGCATTCAAAAAAGAAATCGGTGCCAACTGTGTGCCTGCAAAGCTCTGGATGGATGCCTTCCTATTGAGTTAGGGTAGATGTTTCAGTAGAGGCAGACAAGTATAACCAGCACCACCTCAGCCACAGCAATTGCTCCCACACACTCTAAGCTAGCTGTGCTGGAGCAGAGCAGTGAAATTTTAAGCCCTGAAAGTAATTTACTGTCAGGATGTTTTATTTTGCAAGTGGGGCAGCTTTCAGGTATCTGTGTGGTTAGTAGTTATGACTGACCTGATGACTAGCAACTCATTAAACCGTGGCAACTCTTCTGATTGCTGGGTCATATCCAGCCTTCAACACTTAGGATTGATGTGCTTAAGGACTTGGATGTTCCAAGCCCAGCATCTTTGCATGTTCAAAGGAAGATAATATAAAGATATCTGAGAATATAAAGATATCTGAGCAGACACAAGCAGACCCCAGTTTCTTTTCTGAAAGAGATCATGCAAGGACTGTTCCACATGCAGATCTCAGCCATCACAGGCTGGTCAAACATGCAATTCAGAGTGCTTACCAGCTGGTTATCACCACTGTGGTCAAAAAAGAACAGAAAGCCAAGTTAGAGGCGAGAAAAATCAGTTCTGCACGACTCTGGGAAATAAGAGTCTCTTCCACATTCTCCCAAAGAAGGGCCATGTAAAAGGTGAGGATATTGAAAAATAGATTCTTTAAATTAAGAAATGTGCTACTTTATGTCCCATTAGGCAGCTTATCCATAGGAAATAACTATACTTTTTAATCATGATCCTCTTTACCCTCTTAATCCCAAAAGAGTCATTATGTTCCAGGACTATAACTTCATATAAACCAAAGATCCATTTTTATGTTTACATATATTATTTAAGTAATGCACAAAACTCCCCAGTGCTGGAGTCCAGCTGCAGAATCAGCCATTTTCTAGGAAATCTAAAAATTAGTATAAAAACTCTTACCTAAACTCTGTATTGTTTTGTACCTGAAGTCAAATTCCTCTTGCAAGTCTTCCAAGTATTTCACATCTTGGTCAGTCATCTTTCCCAGGAGAGAAATGAACAAATGCATAATGTAATGTTTTCCTTCTCAGCATTTGAAAACCCCTGAACAGTTCTGGGAACCCCTTGTTTACTATCTTGTAAACTTTATAAAGTATGATTGAATAATAAATTTATAGCTACAGATTTATTTTACTTGTTTAGAAAGTCAAATATTATCCTCTATCCTACATTTGACAGTGGTTGATTCAGATTTATCCCTTCTTGTTTACTAGTGCAACGACACAGAGGAAAGTAGGGATGATTGTGTTAGCCTGAGCTAAACTGAAATTGTTATGCCAATAATGCTATTCTCTTCTTGAAACTTTAAAGCAGGGCAAAGGGATAATTTTACATTTACTTAAATGGAAATTTAAGTGGGATGTGCAAAGCCAAAAAAGGTGGAGTCAGACACAGGAGTAGAGCTCACAGAATTTATTTACAGAAAAAATAAAGAAGAATTAGAATTTGGATAAAGAAATGAAACATTTTTCTGCTTTGGCATTTTGCACCTTTCTTTTCATATGTGCTTTAAAAAATATTAAAGATATTTTCTAGTAACCAAACAACGATAATTCAAAACACCCTATCAAAAGAAGGAAAATAAAACTGTAGGAAATTATCTGCTGTACTTTGAAGGTCTATTTCTGTGCTGTTTATAGGAAGCCTTGATTTTGCCAACAACTCATAAACAATCTTTTTTAGTTTCCTAAGATGTGCACATTAAGAGTGAAAATACAGAAACTTGTTTGCTAAATGAGCCCACACACAATTAGCCATTTTGGCTTACTCTTTATTTTGGAGACTAAAGTTTTAAATTATATGTCTAAAGTATAAAATTACATGCACGAGGAGCTGGCTAATTTCTGCGCTCAACTTAATTACCTACTAAAAAAAACTCAACCCTGCTATCTAGAAAATGTTCTCATTTTCACTGGTCCTTCAGGGGTAGCTGTGTTTCCCCACAAAGGCAGGAGGAGCAGCATGACAGGCTGCTGCTTTATCTCCTCTGCAACTCTTATCTTACAATTTTATGTGTATCTAGAGACCTAGTATTACATTCTTCTGAAACTACTTTACCCTTCTAAGGGTTTGATCTCTCTAACCCTTCTTCTTTGTGAAAGGAGACACTGATGAGAGAATGCTGCTAGGATCTCTTTCCAGCATACCAGAAGTGTTGCTCTTGAACAACATATGGACAGGTATTTCAAATATAGTTTCTACATTGAGACTGCTGCAAAGCTGAAAGTGGGGCTGGGATAGCAAAAAAGCCACGGTTGCTCTGAATCCTTATCCTACCTTGAACTGAATGGGCAGGTATTCTCTGAGCTTTCAGGGTCTCTGGGACATAGCTACAGGTTTGGCTCAGCCCAGCTCTGGCCTGCAATGGCATGATAAACTCCTGGAGAATGGCTACCATCAGCTGCCAGTGTTCTTGTCCCCTCATGACTCCAAAAACCACGTAATTATGTCACGTCGCCTTCGGCTCGACAAAGGTCTCGGTACATGACTCAGATGTTGTGAAGGTTAAGCTACTGCTGACCCAGCTAAAGGAGGTGAAATTGCAAAAATACATTTTCTGAACCTCGCATCTTTTTAGAGACTGTAGGTATGCTCTTACTGCACTCAGTGGTCTGCCTGCAGCTCACATAGGGATGAGCGTGACAGCTTTAAAAGAGGGACCTCTCACACTGAACCCAGACAGCTGCTAACACCCGAGGATCCAGGGATGTCCTGAGCTGTCAGTCTGGCCAGAGGTCCTTGGAATAATGGATGGTGTGTCTGTTGGCAGAAGTCTTTGTGCTACCCAGCTTAAAGATAGTTCAGGTGTGTCTGTATGAAAATCATGTGGGCAGAGACAGCACACAGGACAAAAAAGGTACCTGAGCACTGTTCTTGATCGCTGATACTTTGTGTTCTACATTTCTTTGACGTTCTGAAACCACAGAGCTCTGTAGAGACTTTTCCAGTGGCCCCTGGAACACATTGAACAGATAATTGGTGGGTGAGTAATAATACTACTAGGTGATAGAAATTGTACTGCAAGTTCCAGCACAGAGAGGGAATTCCGAAGCCAGTGTTCAACCATCTGGAGACTGCTGTAAACATACAGACAAGTTTAGTTCTACACATTTGAAAAACACGTAACATTTTAACTTTGAAATCCAAGAGATTAAAAGGTGTGGGTATACTGCAAGCATTAAACAGCTAGTAAATGAAATATAGATTATTAGATTTTTTTAAAAAGATCCATGGCACAAGACTCATATAGGAATACATACTACATCCATAAGTGATTAACAAGAACACATTTGTCTTAAAAATTCCCTCTGGGTTTTAATCATGTAACAATTTCCCCAAAATAAGTTTCATATGTAATTTGAATTATTTTTTTCTCCAAACAACATAAAAATTATCAATAACTCTATAAAATATTGGATGGAATGTCTTTTGCATTCCATAGTTAATATGAATTAATGCATTGCATAATTTAAAATACACACATCTGTTTTGCAAAGAATAATCTCTTTAAAACCTTTCCTACAGATTAAAGTCTTTGAAGATTAGCTGTGACATGGAAGTCCCTCATAGCAATGTTTCCAGCAGAAGAGCCACTAATGAAGTTCAAATGTGAGTTTAAAGGGCAACATTTTGCAACCCCTAGTGCACACAAATCACTTCAGTGGAATGAGGGGATAGGATTTGGTCTGAAAAGCATGTGAGCAGATTAACATGGAGCAGATTAATGAAATGTAATTCATTACCTGTACAGGCATGCTGGCTGCAGCCAATATTCTTCTTTCTTCTCTTAAGCAGTTTGAGACGATCACTGCTATATGCATGGGATTACCATGATATTTGCCCTGCAAGCACAAGTAAATACCACTCAAAAAAATTCCAGAATTCAGGATGTCCCTCTGGAAATCACAAACACCATGATGTATGAGTGTCTATGAGGTACAGATTAGTGTGGGTGGAAGAGTCCCCTTCTCATGTGCTGGTTCAGCCTTTCAGGGCAGCATCACTTAGTGCCACCATCATAAAATATTCTTAACAATGTTCCACAGAGATTATAAAGATACAATTCTGAGATGTATATAATTTGGAGATCAAGTTGCTCCCCTGCTAACACAGCTGTTTTGAAAGGGCTTTCCTGTCAGCCTATTCTGGGCACGATTTTATCACGTCTTCGATTTTCAATAGGATGTTGCTGCTTAGCATGTAGCACTTCTGCCAACAAAAAAGTTTGTAAGCATATCAATATGGTAATGATGCAAGCAGGAAAGCTTCCTCAGCATAAAGCAGAAGACTTACATTTTAATGTCTATGAACAATTTTTCTCTTTCAAAAAATAACATACCTGAGATGAAGGAATAAGTAACTTTTGTCCCAAGCCAAAGAACCAAAAAAATCTATATTTTTACACCACCATAAATAAAGTGCTGAATCGCTGATGTGTGACTGAGGACTGGGCACAATTTGAACTAATATTGGTTTATGCTGTATTTATAAAACTGGAATGATTCAGGACTCTCAAGCAGCTTCCTTTATGGTGATGTATTCATTCAGTGTTTCTCACTATCCTTCATGCCTTTCATTCAGTATCATTCATTCAGATACCCTTCATTCTATGCTCATAGTGTTTGTCCATTCATCAGAGTTAATCCATTTAATTTCTTTTCCTGTACAGTTTCCAGTTCTGGGCTTACTCTATTTTCTCGTCTTTATCATTAGTCTTTATTTTCATCATACCTCCCTGCTGCTCAGAACCTCTTTTATTCCAGCTGTCTCTGTGGCACAATAAGTTTATATATACTTTAATTGATGCCACATCTTCCTTTGATATCTCATACCAATTGTTATGTTAGACACAAGGGTGTGAATGCATCTGACAGAAATGTGAGCACATTGCTTCCCTATGCAACAAGTACCGTGGCATTAAACATACCTTTCTAATGCTTTTCACTAAACATTTCCTGTGAGCTTATGCATGAAATGTGTAATCTGAAATATGTTTTGACTTCAATTTCAAAGTAAAGAAATACCATATTAAAAATGGTAGTTTTGATCATGGCAACTTGGTTTGAGTTGCTTGGTATTAAATACCATGTGTACTGTGGTTCCAGGTATGGACTAAGGTGAAAGATACAGGGCTCTTAAAACTAAATAACCAAGGTACCAAATGTTCCCTTCCAAGGAAGCTTTGACTGCCCTGGCATTGTTAGCAATGAAATGAAACTTTGTTTCTACGGTTTCTGAAGTCTTTTCAGAACAGGAATAAGTACATGCCCCACAGTGCAACCAGTGCACATCCAGAGTAGCCCCAGTGCTGTGCCTCCTTTGATCTCCTTAAAAGCAGTTCAGGATGCTACTTTACTCCAGCCACCATCTGTATCAATTACCCTGAGGACCAGGAGTTATGAACCTGACTGGTTTTAGGAGCTTCTCTGTAAACGAGAAGTGGTGAGTAATACTACCCAGGACGCACTATGCCTCAGATGAAGCACCAAGCACTCCCTCCCTGCCTGCTCCTTCCTGGGCAGTGGGAGGAGACTTGATTAAGGATACCTTGCTGATTTCCCTGTCAAATAACAGTGCCAAAGATCTGTCACTACACATTTCTCCCTGGCAGCTCCATGGCTGTAAGGATAGTAACTATGATGTCGCTGCATGCTTCCTTCAACACCACTGCACTTCAGGTCCAGCAATATATTCACAGTCCCCTTTATTGGGCATATTCCATATCTCTCTCTGTAGTGTCGGGATGTATCTTTGGGAAGGGAATAGAGCAAGGTGAGAAATGGCTGTGATCTTCCTGCAAAGGATTGAGTGGGGTGTCATGTGGAACTGAGGTCCAACAGCAACAGCCAGGGCAAATTAACTGCTGCAAAGAGTGGTTGTGCTCCTGGCTGTGCTCCAGCCCACTGCCTGACTCCTTAGAGAGCCAATCTTGGTTGCTAACTGCCATGGAAATGACTCATGCTTTTTTTACTGACTGGGTTTCCTGCTCCTTGGTGGACTGAAACTGCTCAGCAAAGGATCAGTTTATTGTTAAGGACGAGCACATGTGAAGTTGGGAGGGGGGGGAACAGTCCTGCCTTGTTTCAGCTGTTATGGTTAAGCCTGTCTCATCCATCTGTACCTTGATTAGAGGGGGAAAAGTCCTGTTACTAATAAGGTTTGGGATGAAAGCTGTGGGGAGAAATCTGCCACTGCTCTAAGTCCACTGATGGGCATATGAATTCCTCTGTTAATTTCTGCTTGTGGCTATTACTTCTTTTTAGTAGTAAAACAGGGTTTCACCTTCCCCCTAGATGGCCAGTAAGTGGCCATACCATATGTTGGTACCTGAAGAAGCTTATCTTAGTCCCAGCTTACCACTGCCCAACAGAATTCCAGCACTGCAAGGGTTTAAAGGGGTCCAAAAAAGCTATTTAACCAAGTCAAGAAGAAGTAAATATCCTCTCTTGGAGCTGGAAAAATGCATTTACATAGAAGAGGCTCTTAAAATTCTGACAGTGGGATGTGTTAAAATTCCCCACAAAAGATGCTGGTTATTAGGGACTTCCCTAGCGTTTCTAGACACGATTCATATGCAAAACTTTCAAAAACCTCTTTCTTTCTCTCCTTTTCTTTGTTTCATTAAGAGAAAAACATCTGAATCAAGAGATGCAGTGGAAATTCACTTTCCCCCCCCTCTCTTTCTTTCTTCTCTAATTCATAAATCTGTAGAAACAAGCTGGGTCCATAGTGATTCCCATACTTATGCCAGGCTGGTGCTTCTTCAACTTGATTCAGTTTGGGTAGACAACAAGAAGGTCAACAGAGAGCTGCCACCTGTGCTCCTGGAGCAGCCCCTTTTGCAATAAGGGAGCAGATGGATTGCAACTCATCAGTAATGAACTGATAAATGAATTGTAACACTAAATATCAAGAATTGCAACTTATTAAATAATGCTAGCTACTAAAAGTCACAATAACCATGTTTTTGACTCTGGAAAAATAATAACACTAAAAAATTTCTGCCTGTGTTTTGTACTTCTCAGCTCAGCTGTAATTACACTTTGGAATGTACTGCTTGGTATTCCCTTATTAGTCACTTACTGCCAGCTCTTGTTGCTCTGCACTTCCATTTTGTCTTTGGCTGAGGGCAGAAATTGCCCAACATGACCTTGATTTCTGAATGACTAATTGAAAACTATCTCCTATCAGCAAAGAGTAGTATAAGTTGGAAAATTAAGGAATTTTAACCAAAAATGGCTTGAGATGGGGGAATCCTAACTTAAAGTGACATGAACATTAGCAGCCAGAAGAGGAAGAAGAGTGTGGATTCTTTAGATATGCAAAATTGTATTAATAAGTTTAAACATGTAAGGAGAAAATTTATATTTGCCTTTTGACAAATACCAACACAGAGAAATTGAGGATTCACTTTTCTTCTTTCAAATCAAAAAATCTGCTAATATTACTGTAATTTTGTTGTTCTTAGAAGTTTTCTTTCCCCTCTCTTCTTTTCCAATGAGGTCTTTCCATGCCATGATTTACAACAAACAACAAATTATCTTGTTTGGACTGGATTCTTCTCAAGAACTACCAGCATGATGCTAAATTTAAGCAATCAGGGGAACTTGAACTTTCATTCTGAACAGGTGACAATTTTCTGAGAATGCTGATGACATTTCCTTGGAGAAAACCTTCCTACTGCCACCCAGAATGTACTCTTTCCACTCCAGGGACATCTGTTGTGACAGTATCTTACTAGATCATGAGAAAAACAAAGAGGCATTTCTGCAAAAACAATTTGTACATTATAGCATGCAGAGTTTATGCCCTTTAGCCAAATTTTAAAACAGCTTGAACTCTTTGGAGTATGTTAAAGGTGCATGAAACAGTGGCTGGGGAAATGCAAGGTTAGATTCTGTAAGCTGCAAGGTCATGGAGAAACTTTAAAATACTTATTATGACATTTTAAAATACATGTGCTTTCAAAAAGAACACCAAAAAACTGTCAGTTTTAATATCTGGAATTTTCTGCTTACTCTCTCAGAAATAAAGAAATCTAGACCAGAGTCATTCTCTTACTCTTCTTTTCTTCCCATTTTTAAAATTTCAAAATTTTAGCTGATTTTCCTGTGGGTGGCTCCATCACAAAGTGGATCACTCCCAGCCACACTAACACTGACTGCTTTTCATGTGTCAAAGGGCTCTGTACACACCTATCAGTGAATACTGGATGTGCACTACATGAGCAACTGGCTCTGTTTTCAGTGGGTAAAGCAGGGGATTAGGTGTTAGTTGGTCTCAACTTGTAATGTAGAAGGATGTGCTATGAAACCTTTAGAAAGTCAGTCAGGGGTTTGCCTGATTATCTCTGTGTTTTCAAGGTGACCTAAAAAAGGATTTGAGTAGGTTTTGGTGCTTTCCAATTCTGAAAATTGCTTCAGAATTTGGTCAGGTTTTCTCTTTTTTTCTCCTTTTTCTTTTCTTTTCCTTTCTTTTTTTTTTAACTCTCAAAGCCATCAGCTGTATTTATTCTCATTTCTGCTAGAAAAAGCCTTTCTTGAGCATTTAATTGTATATAATAGCAGCTTTACTTGGAGGTGTGGAAGGGTTATTTAGTATGACCATTGAAGTGTTTGTTCATACTGAATGAATATTTAAAGAAGCTGATGGAAGGGAGGAGAGATAGGAAACAGCAAGCAAAGTCAAGCAAAAATACATTTCCTTCCCTATTGCTCACTTGTGATATGATTATTTTACAAAGTCTGGTACTCAGCATCTTTCTGGATAAGCAAATATCTCATCTCATCTTTCATAAAATCCAAAACAGGGAGAAAAACCCCTTCTGTCTATCATTTTATTTTTTGAAAGGAAGAAAGATTTGGTTTAGCTGTGTATCTCGAATGTGTGGGTGGGAAGGCATAGCTGTACATACATATTTCCCGTTTTCACCTTCGAATATGACAAATAACACTTCACCTTGATTTGTTTTCTACCTTTGTTTATGCATCCAGGCAGAAAATCTAATGAAGACAACAGCAGAATACAAAGAAAGAGTTGATCCTTGTGTTAGCCTGATAAAGGTTAAGTGCTTGGGAGTTTTTTGAAAGCTTGTACTTAAACAGGCAGTATTCTTACTAAAAAATCTTCTACTAGAAAGATGTCTCTGTTTTATCTAGGTCTTTAAGAGGAAGTACCTGCAATGCTGTCTATTTAGACTGCTCTTGTACTTTTATTTTTAGATTTCTCCTTCCCCCTCTCAAAATATGTGAGAGAACTTAAAGGCAACCTCATTGCTTTAGAAAACTCCTATGATGTGTGGGAAGTCCTAATACACAGCTTTGTAGTCTTGTAGTTTTCTCATAGCGTATGATGCATAACTTCCAGATGATCATAATTTTTTGGGGGGGCACGTGCAACTAAACTGCAACAGGCAAAGCTGTAAAACCACAGAAATCAAGCTGTGAAGGCAGAGGTTTTTTTCTCCACCCCTCAAATTCCACTGCTGAGTCCCTCCCAGCAGCCACTAAAACCAGTCAAGGAATAATCTACAGAAACAGCAGATTTCTGTGCAGGTAGGGTGAGATAAAGCTACAGAAAATACATTTCTGTAGAAATCATCATCAGACAGCAGAACTGTATAGACAGAGAGGGGTGAATGATGTAGTGATGCTTCTTATCTGATATTTATTTAAGAATAAATTACTTCTTGTTTAAATGAGATTTATTTGAAAGTAAATAAAAATACCATGTTCCCTATGAAAAAGGGTAAAACATCAGAGGACAGAGAGGACTGATCTCCACATCCCCCTCCTCCTCTGGGCACAAAGACCTGAGTATTATTTACTAATCTCTCAGGCAGATGTTCAACTGCAACTGGGCTCTTAATACTTCAGAATGAACAAAGCCCACAAGAGGTTATTTAGTTTGCTTGTATTTTTACTTCTGTCTGCAAGTTAACTCTTTTTCATTCTATAAAAACAAACTGAAACATTTATAAACTTCTTTTGCATTCTTGAACTAATAACTAGAAGCCCCAAAGTATTTTACTTGTACCAAGTAACCTTCTTCAGTCTTGTACCAATAATTTTTAAAAACCTTTATTAGCTGCAGTCACCAGGCTGCAGTTGCTAGGAGCAGACACCTAGCTGCTTTAGCAAACAGATTTCTGTGTGGGGTTTCCCATTTGCACGCCAAAATTTTCTGTAAACAGCTTTAATGGTTGCACTGAAAAACTCACTGGGAGCAGTCTAATACAATCTGAATTGTGTTAGACAGCAGGACACGCTGGTTCAAAACACATCCTACTTTACCATGTTGAGTTGTTGATCTGGCAGGCTGCACGAGTGCTAAATATGTGTAAATAACATTTTGTAATGGATCTTCCGTGGTTTATTAGGAACTTTCTCTATTTTGTTCCATTCTCACCCTTTTTTAAGCTTTAACAGGAAACTGCAACTTAAACATCAGTGGCTGTTTCCACTCTTTGCAACTGTTTCTCAGCACAGGGCTTATTAGAATTGTTTGTTGAGCATCAACTGGAATGTTCTGTTTTGGATCTAATGCTGTTTTGTCCACGTTTTTTGATGTACTGAAATGAATAATCTTAGGATTCCTCGTGCATGTTCCTTTTTTGTGCAGAGGCTTTGGTAAACAGTCACTTGAACTAAGGAACTTAGTTCCTTATATGTTCACTTAGTTCTATCTGGAGAAGCACAGGAGTGTTCAGTGCCCATCGCAGATGGAAACAAACTGGGCAGTATAACCAGGAACATGACACAGAATCAGGAATGCACTGCTGTGTTACTGTTTTAAGCAGCATCATGTAAAGATGTATTTGTGGAAAAGAGTGCCTTAATATATGTTGTTTTAGATGACAGAAGATACTTTCAGAAGCTATTCCAGACCTTTCCATAAAAACAGTCAGAGCTGTGTAGGATAAAGTAATGTAAGTAAAGAACTGTTTCCCAACTACTTGCTATAACTTCCAAAAGCTTGTTTTTATATAACTGCTTGGTGTGAATCAGCAGATCTGGTGCTTCTGCCTGACCTCTCCCTTTGTAAACAGACCCTAAGGTGTTAATGGTGTGTGTGCCCACAGACCTGCTCATTCAGGCATAATCCCATTACCCTCCCTCCCCTCATCTCAGGCTCTAGCAGGGCTGGGGAGTTGGTAGAGTTCACCAGTACTGGAGAATCTGCTGTGACAATTAAATGAATTTCATGAATATACATAATTTACAGCAAATTGTTCCCCAGAGCACACAGTATACTCATTAACTCATGCTTCAATGGTAAATGAGCAGAGCAGCCCTTCATATTCCTGAAATCTGTTATTTCACTTTTATAAAGGAAAATTTATGTAATCAGATTTCACCCTGAATACCATAAATAGAGAAGTGACACAGATGCATGTTGCCATTAATGAGAAGGGATTGCTTTCAGAAGTTATCTTGAGACTAGAGCATAAATAAGGGCTTCAGTTATGAGTAGGATGATTCTGGGAATTTCTGCTTTTGTCCTGATGGGGTTGTCCTGCACCTGTCACAGAGCACAGCACAGACAGCGGCTCCTCCTAAGAGCTCATCTGAACCCACATTTGGGCCAGGCTGCATTCCATGGAGCTACTTCTTGTCTAGCAAGAGGAGTGCTCCAGGTTTCCAGCTTGGAGTGTGTGTGGGGAAGGACATCCCAGAGCTGAACAGGCAGTTGCCCACCACCATCATTCCTAAACGGAGCGGTGGGACACAGGGGCACAGTGCACATCTCTGATTCCCAGGCTCCTCTGAGCCTCCCCTGCCCTTGGCTCCCTGGCTGCACTGCAGCCTGGCTGCTCTCTTCCAACCCAGAATTTTGGCATGTGAGTCAGGAATGTGGACAGTGCCTGTCTTCCATGAGAGTCTCTGAGCACTAAATCCACTGGTGTACGGCACGGGGGCTTACATCAGGGACAGGTGTATGCTGTCACGTAGAAATGTTCCTTCTGAAAACTGGGATGTAATTGTCCACAGGCCAAGGTCATGCAGACTCCTACATCTGCAATTTGGTTCCTAAAAGTGCTAGGCAGCTCTTCAAAGCTTAACATCTGCCCTTTACATTTTGTTGTCATAACAACAGCACAAACCCTCTCCTTGTGACTAATCTGCTTTGCTTTTCTCCATCTAGATTTTAAGAAGCAGAAAGAACTATAAGCATAGTTTCCCTGCTCTTTCCCCCACTGCCTCTGAATGTTTTCTCCCTCTTCCCTTTCCAAGACTGCTTCTGAGGGGAGCAGGAGCTCTCTAGGAAGATGGACAGAGAATTTAACCTTAGAAAGTGACTGTGCTGTTCTGTCTCCCACTGAAGAGCACAGCAACAAAAGGCTGCTCTGCTATAAAAATGAATCCAATTTACTGACTAGAGAAGTAATAATAATGTAGGAAGCAAATATGAAGGATTTTAACCTGAAATGCTGACCCTGATTTTAATAGAGTATGTGCATTTATACCAGATTAATGTCAAGAAGAAGAGATGTTTCAATGAAAGCAAGAAATAGAGAAGCGAATTACAGAGAGCTAGCAGTGACCACAGCTGCTTAGCTAAGTTTCTTAACACTATTTTCAAGTGCTTATAACTTTTTCAAATTACATATTTCCTGAAACATTATTCAGTGTTTTTTTTGCCTGCAGATAATTTTGGAAATGTAAGCAGTCTAAGCAGGAATGCCACACTCCATAGTTATTTCTCTAATGGTGAGAGAATAGGGATGGTCTCTGTGTTCTAAAAGCAGGGATGCCAGGCAGACCCACCTTCCTGCTTGGACTTCTGCTCTTTGCCCTTCACAACTCCCAAGGTTGCCCAAAACTTTGTATTGCAACTGAGGCAGGCAAATTCTCTCTTCTTTCACTATTTCCATTCTTATTTTCACAGAACAACTAACATATTTATGTAAAGATGTTTCACTGAACAGTCAGAATAGAAGATTTTCTCAATTTTATAACAAAAATCTCAGGGGAATCTTTTAGGTGAGGTGTGTTTGGCTGAGGTGCTGGAGACTCCTAGAAATAACGCTCTCCAAACTCAGTAACAGCACCAGGAGTCTTGATCCTAAGGACTCCTTGTCTGTCTAGAAAACAGCTGCACAGGCCACTTAGGAAGCGTGCATTGCTTCCTCTTCTAAGGCTGCCTTTCACTAACCATCCAGTTGTATTTCTGATTAAATGTTAGTCTCTGAATTTGTGTTTTGTCAAGAACTGCAAGTTGCTTTTGAATAGCTTTTGTGTGTTATCTAATTGAATTTTTCTTAATTATTGCTATTGTCATAGCATTGAGGAACCTTTACCACAGCTCCACACACTATGCTGTGTACATAGTAATAAGTGCTGGTTTCCAGCATTATCTATTTTGTCAAGTATTACTCAACAGGGTAACACAATTTGGCTCAAAATAATGAACAAACATTGTACTCAGACCTTGTATTGTGGTTGGACAGTTTTGTGTGTGTGCACCATGCACAAGGGTCTGTGCATCTGTGTGTGGTTCAGAGGGGAAGGAAGAGGAGGGAACTGTGAAATTTCAAAGAAGTGCTTGCACTAGAGAGCGAAGCGGAGATAAAGGTGGGCTCATGGTAACTAACCTTCAGAGAAAGTCAAACCAACACTGCTCACATTGTCACCAGATAGGAAAAGATGTTTACAAAAGCAGCTTCCTCCCCTATTTAGGAACCCAGTCTTTCTTTCATCAGTCACTGAAAAACCTCATTAGTTTTACAGTGTATCATTCCAGCCTCCCATTCCCTAGGTGGTGTGCTGGGACAAAAAGGACCACGGCATCCTGCTCTCTACATCAGTCACATTTTTCTGGTCCTGTCTCATGAACCTGTCACAAACTAGCTCAAATTGCTAGTTAGGTATCTGCAAGGGCTTCCAGCTGTGGGTGGGAAGCCAAATGCCCATTTCAAATCTTCTCATATATTCAGCAATGAAATGCAACCAGCGATGCATTAACAAAAGATTAGACCCATAATTAGATAATTTGTATACTCAAAGTTAAGAACATTACAGAACATACTGTCCATGCTATGTGTCATATTCAGTCCATTAATAACACTTGACAGTTGATAACAAGGATAGGCTGTCAGCTGATTTCAGCTGCTATGGCATTTCTTTACTGATGTACTTACCTAATCAGTGAAAGAAATAACTTTAACAGCTGCAGCAGGAGACTACCTGTGCAGCTCTGCAGAACATCCAGCCCATACTTTGGCTGAAAATGCATTTATCCTCTGTGTCCTATACCTTATAAGTTGTAACATAGTGTTTTACACAAAAGTAAAAAATTCTGCTGTCACAGATTTCTTAAGACAGCATAAATTATTTTTCTTATCCAATAATAGGTTGTTATCAAGCATTGCAAGAACCTGGTCCTACTCCAGCCTATTCTAGTTATTTTGGAGATCAGAATATAGACTGTGGGTGATAGTGTTCAAGATCAGGAAAAGCTCCAACAGTGAAAGTGCCATCCAGTTTTTGGTGGTTTACATGTGTATTTTGAAAGTGAATGGATAGCTTTTTTTGTACAAATTCAGGTTATGTGCTGTCTTGATGCAATGAAGAAAGGTCAACATTACTAGTGATGGGGAGAGCTGTTGGTTTTTTTTTTTTTTCCTCACCTAGAAACATTCTATTACAATGCTCAAGATTCAGATCCTGTTTTATAAGCAGCATAATTCCAGTATCACACATGTCCTCTCAAGGAGTTCATAACACTGTTCAGCTGTAATGGGGATGCCTGAGCATTTTGGCTTTTTCTGGAATTGTGACTCAGACCCTAGCACCTGAGAAACCATTTAATCACAAATCATTTGAAACTCCTCTCCTCTTGCCTTTCTGGAATAAACCTCCTTTGCTTTGTGCTCTTCCTGAAGCACGTCATGATATAATTTCCAAATGTGACAGGACTTGAAAGAAAGGGTTTTCATTCAGGCCATTTTCACACTGATTATTACATGAACTCAGATGAGTTCACCCAAGGCCTGATTGCTTGGCTTGGTGTGTCCAATTTGGCAGAGCACACAGAGCTGATGCTTCAAGATTTGGTAAAAAATTTAGAATAAAATAAATGGGGCAAAGAGTAGAAGGAACAACAATGAGAGGCTTTAATTTTGTAGAGCTTGTATGTAAATATGTTCTAGTCCTTCTGCCTGTGCACATGGTGATGGTACAATCATAAATGCTTTGTCTTTTAAGGCAGGAACACACCAGTGTAACTGCTTGGCTCTTTCCATGCATCTGCCCCTGTGGAAGGATCTTT
Source organism: Ploceus nigricollis (assembly GCA_013399945.1). NCBI lineage: Eukaryota > Metazoa > Chordata > Aves > Passeriformes > Ploceidae > Ploceus > Ploceus nigricollis. Next base: position 1,772,784 of record VXBC01002294.1, read on the forward strand.
TACTAGGGTGATACAGCTTTGTGGTAAAATGTGCCAAGATCATTATGGAAACAACAGGATTTCTGCAGTTGAGTAAATTTGGTGTTTGAAGAGTATTGAAATTATGAAAAGTGCTGCTCCAAAAACCATAAAAGAAACAGAAAGTGACTTTATTTTTAAATTACAGGAGGCTGTTTGCATAACATAGGATGAAAAAGTAGCAGCGATGGAAATAGTGTCGTATTTTTAAGAGGCCACCATTAGGGATAAAGAGTAGGAAGACACAGCCATAAAGAGAAGAAAGTAATTGATGAAGTCATGCTAGGATTTTCCAGGCCAGTATGTGTCTGTACATATGTCTCAAATAAAGAAAATGTTTGGCAAGCAATATAATTATCATTTAAGTACTTATGGAAAACATCATCAAAGAAGATAAAAACCCCCAAACTTTCATTAAACTCCATGGCATATCTGCTTTATGCAGAAGACAGATAGATGTCAGGAAGTAGGTGACTAATGAAGTGGAACTCTGAGAATCCTTGCCTTAGATAAACAATTATTAGAGAAACATTCAGCCAATCAAAATAAATATCATTTTGCAGAAGCCTAACGGTAAATCCTGTAAGTAATTCATAACAAATAACCGCTGAAAAGCATGAAACAGCAAGCATGCTAATGATCTACAGAAGTTCCTTTTTCATGGTCCTGCCTTAAGCCCCAAGCATGTATTTTATTCCATAGTTAAATATCTGTAGGTGTCTGAAAGGTGGTAATTACATTTGTAATAAACATGAGCATCTATGAGCACTGTACAGTGTTATTTGTAAGAGCTCAGTGAAACACAGATATGCACAGAGCTAAGAAGTCACAGCATTTGTATCCAAGCTGCATGCATTGAAACAGGAATTACTGTTCCACAGAAAGACAGTGGAATTGTTATTTTGAATTATCTTGTTGAAGGCTCAGTTTTCCCATAGCTGCTCGGAGCTGGGCATTGGAACAAACTGCACTCGACAGAGCTCGAGCACTGCCTCCAGAGAGCAGTGAGAGTGTGCAGTGCAATTTGTCATTTGAAGTAATGACCCACCTGCAGCAGCTTCCTGACTCTTTTCAGGTTGTGGATCAAGAGCAGATTCTTCTCCTGCGAAACCCGGTCCAGCTGTTCGTCCACCTGTATTATCAAATTCTGTAAAAGGATCATTGCCATTGCTTCATTGTTGGCTGCAGCCTCCCTAAAGAGTCAATGAACAACAACAACAATACCTGTTTAAAACGCTGTATGATGTGTCAATCTAGCAGTACAGAAAATCATAATCTATTCAGAAATCTAGGCAGCAAAAAAAACCAAACTTTAAGTATATGTGACTTGCATATAGTTAGAGCTTGTGAATAATGATTTTTATGATTTTGTGGGGGTTTTTTTAATATTCCTATAGATATGCATAAAAAGAGGGTGAGGTATTAGCACAGACAGTAGAGTCAGCCAGAGGAGACAACCAGGGTTTTCTAGTCTCTGGTCCAGTGAATATTTAAATACTTCCAGCTCACTTGTCAGAGGAAATGGGGCTTATGCAAACTGTCCCTCTCACTCAGTCACACAGATATAATTTCTGAATTTGCTGCCCAGTTTCAGACAAAGTTGGCAACAGGCTTGAAGTCCAAAAGATAGAATGTTCTTACAAATTTCATGGCAATCTGGCAGGTTGGTAGAAGAAAGGAATCCAAATTAGGGCCTCCACTGAGGGAAACAGCAGCAATAACTTGCTCCAGGAGGCAACAGCCAGATGGTCAGGCAGAAGATACATCTCTTCCCACCAGGCAGCAGTTGAGCCTTCCCCCAGCCAAACTATTTGGGGATACAGGAGGACTCTGAGGCTACTGGTCAAGGGTATGTAGGGGACACAGGACACAGACAAAGCCAGGCTTTATTGGTTCTGCTGTTCGTGGTACAGCTTGGTATGTGCAGGGCAATGGCATTAGTGAGCAAAACTGAGGAGGAAAAAGCTTGGACAGCATGGCATCCTTGTCCTTGGGATAGCCTCTCTCCTTGCCTCACAAATAGCAGGTGCCTGTTTGAGATAATGCCTGCTAACTCTGGCAAAAAGGAGATTTTAATGTCACCCATGTTGCCACAGACCCATAAAGATGGAGCCGTAAAGAAAGATTCTATTCCTTAGCAGATTTTTCCCCCTCCGCACAATAGTCCTCCAATAGTCCTGTGGATTTAGCTTGAAAAATCAAGATGTCTCTTTCTGGTATGACTAATAATTTTTTTTTTTTCTTTTGCATTTTGTTTGGAATTTTCTTAAGATAACTCTCAAGTGAATTGAATCCAAATTTGGGCAGAAATTGACCTCCTAGAGAACAGTTCCTGTAAACAGCTGGCTTGTTCCCCAGAATTATCCAGCTTTAAGTGCAATTTTGGACAAGAGAATAATTTTATGCTGCAAGAGGTAAATGTATAACATTTCTATAGAAAATTAACTTGTGTTATTTTTTTAAATCCATTTTAATTGGATTTTGTTTAGGAGTAAGTTCAAATGTGAAACTTCACCTCACAGTATTCCCTAAGTTTAAATGGCTAAATCCATTACTAGTGAAATAGTATTACTGGAGTGTAGATACCTGCACAGTTTGTAAATGAGCACCCTAAAGCCTGCCAGCAAACAAAAGAATTGTTGGTGAGAGGAGACAGGATGAATGAAATCCTACCAGTCCTGGCTTTCTATCCATTGTGCTAGTAGGTGCCGGATTTCCATGGGGAAGTTATCATCGTAGAACTGGTCTACCTGCTCCAAAAACTTTATTTCCAGTTGTTGAACTTGACTCCATTGGGACATACTACAAAAGAAAGGAATTAAACATGTTTGCAACTGAAAAATGAATATGAATTACTAATCCAAAGTGCATAAGTTGGTTATTTTCATTGTAGCTCTTAAATACTTTGATATTTTATTCTGTCTTTCAAAACAGGCGGTATTTGAGTAAATTTAGTCCATTAAAGGGAAGAGGGAGAAAAGTGAGCAAGGCCATTAAAGAAGTTTCGGCTCTTACACTTAAATGGGCACCTCTGTAAAATTCCCTTCCTTTATGTAAATTTTTTGAGGTACTTTATGATGCTTATAAAGTGGCAACATTTACACACCATCTCTCATCAAGAGAAGAAGTTTAGGATTGTACTGTTCAAACCCAGGTAGAACTATTCTTATTGAAGGGTAGTGCAAAGCAATGATTTTGCTCTCTTCCCGGTGAATTCACTCTAATACTTCCTAAAGTCATCATGGTTGTGTGTTACTGTGCTGTTCCTAAAGCCCCACATTTTCTGTTAGGAGAGTACTGCTTTACAACGTAAATCTAGTACATCTCTACTTTAAATTGCCATAGAATTATATTTGATGTGCCCTGGGATCTCAGTCCTAGGGCTGAGATCAGTGGGCTCTGCCAACACCCTGATCCCATACCAGAGGTGGTTCTACATCTCATCTTAACAAAAGACACAAAACATATTCAGGGCTAAAGATTGAAGTGGGCCAACATCTATGAATCTGTTGGAACATTTTTGATAAAAACTTTTCCTGAAGAAAAAGACAAGATTTCATCAAAATGGACATTTTTGTAGAAAGCTGACCTTTTCATATGCAGCTTTTCTATTTCCAGTTCTGAATTGTAGCTTCAGAATGTCAACAGTTTCAAATAAAGATATCATATTTTAATGCTGTAGTCTTTCATTTCTGCATTTTTAAAGTCAGAAGGAAAAAAAAAAAGTAGTATCTGACGGTTTAATGGAGTCCTGAGCACTTACTCATGCAAAAGTAAAAGTGACAGGTTTTAGTTTCTCAGCGAAGGCTGATAGGATGATTCTGTGTGTGGTATGAAGAACACTGTATACAACATCAGTGGAAATGTGCCCAGCGACATTTCCCTCCTCTTTATTACTTCCATTCTGAGAGGAAAAAAATATTGCCTGGATATTTACTTTGTTTTTTTTTAATTGCTAAGGAGGAGTTAGGCACAGGCATGTTTCACTGTCTGTATTGACAGTTACAAAGAATCCCAAACTATTTCTTGTGATACATACAAGGAATCAAATTGTTATGCATTAATAATTTATAGAATAAAATCAGAGAATTGTTGAGGTTTGGAAGGGACCTCTAGGATCACTGAATCCGACTGTAACTTTTTTTCTGAACTCACACTCAGGAAAAAAAAAACCCAAACAGATTTTAAAGTCTGTTCACTTTCAGTGGGGGTTTTTATTGTAAATGCTAGTGTGTTCTGGTGATTATGATATCCTAACAAGATTAGTGAGGAAATTTAATATTTTTATCTAAAGTTAAAAAAAAATAAAAGGCAAGATTTTGTCTGGCCTGCAGTCCCCTTAGGCCTGCCATGTAAGTTGCAGGGATGCTCACATGCATAAACTGTTGCAAAGCACATGGGTGGCGTTTGTCCCTGGGATTTTTGTGATGTGCTCGTACAACCCATGTTCCCTTTGCACAAAAGGTTTTGCAGGGATGCAGGGACAGCTGAGAAGGTCGGGCAGTTGTAGCTCACTGTGAATGCCCCTGAAGGGAACTGAAAGAAAGTTTTCAGGAAAGATGGGGCAACACTGTCTACAAGAGAGGACAGGGGGAGTAGGCTCTAATTGAAAGGGAGTAGGTTGCGATTTGACATTAAAAAAAATTCTTTACTGTGAGAGTGGGAACAGGTTGCTCAGAGATGTGGACTCTCCATCCCAGGAGGTGCTCGAGGCCAGGTTGGATGGGGCTCTGAGCATCCCGATCTCTAGCGCATCCTAGGTCTCTGCCGCTGCCCGCGGCAGGGTGTTGGAACGACATGATCTTTGAGATCCCTTCCACCCCAAACCACCCTGTCCCTGCAAGGCGGCTGGCAAGGAGCGGGTGCGGCGGGGATGAAGCCGTGTCCAGCCGCACTCCGGACAGCGCAGATCAGCCCCGCTTTTCGGCTGCCCAGGCGGGTTTGCCCTGGAGCCCGCTCCCATCGGCCCCGCCCGTGCCGGGGGTCGGTGCGCGCCCCATCCCATCCCATCCCGTCCCGTCCCGTCCCGCTCGGAGCGCTGCCCCCGCCGCACTTGCCTGTGCCGGGTCCGGCCGAGCTCCGCCGCCGCCGCCCCCCCGGCCCGGTGGCTTTAAGCGGCCGTGCCCGCCCCCGGCCCGCGGCAGCAGCGCCTTCCTGTGCGTCAGCCCCGCGGGGCCCGGCACGGCCCTGCCGGCTGGCTATCGCGGGAGCCCCGGTCGCGACAGGTACCTGGGCAAAGCTCAGAGCGTGCAGGAAGTTGCTCGTCTTCAGGAAGCTGAAAAATACAGAAATCTTTCCCATTCGCGCTGTCAGGGCAGAGGGCTGGGTCCCGCCGCGCTGGGGGACCAATGGCATCCCTGGGGACTCAGGGTTCCGCTGCTCCCGCAAAAGCCGTGGAGACACCGGTGTCCCCGCTGCCCGAGCTCTGCTCAGTGAAGGCCAGTGAAAAGGCAAAGGGCAGTTCTTGGACGAGTTGGGCCGCGGAACAAACTCCGCAAAGTCTTGTGACTTAGATTCATAGAGGTTGGACCACACCTCCAAGAACATCGAGTCTTACATTTGGCTAAACATCACCGCATCAACGTAAGACCCACAGTCAATCTGTTTATTCAGCACCTCCAGGAATGGTGGCCCCACCACTTCCCTGGCCAGTCCATTCCAATGCTTAGCCACCCTTTCCACGAAAAAATTCTTCCTGATGTTCAACCTGAACATCCCCTGCTGCAGCTAAAGACGGTCTCTGCTCAGACCTGCCCTCTGTCGTCTAGGGTTCAGCAAGCACAGGAGGCTGATTAGCTTATCTGGACTACGTCAGGACAGCGAGTTAGTAATTTGAGGACCACCCAGGAAATAACATTGATTAGTAATGTGATTTTGTGCTGTCAGTAGGGGGAACTATTGCACTGTATTTCTTTTAAATAAATATTCGTAACTATTTATTTTTCTTTTTACATTAAGCATTCTTTTTCTGCGCATCCTTAAGCAACTGCTGTCTGTAATGATGAGAAGACAGGTAGTTCATACCATTGCAACAAAACAAGATAGTAACAGGTTTTCAATCCCCTTTTTGCCTGCTGTTTCTCTGCTTAACCTAGAAAATAATCTGCATGCTGGAGTGGTTGATATTAAGACAATACAATGTTTCCTATTATCTGATGGAAGCATTTGTTCAGGCTTGCTTTAGGAAGCCATTGCCCAGAAGGTTCACTTCTGAGCCTGAAGCATAGCTCAGCTCTGTGCTCTTGGACAGGTCAGGGGGCGTTTTAGCACACTGTGAATGATGTGGTGGTGTTTGGAGGTGTGAGGGAAACTGCTGTGGAGCAGGACTGAGGTAGGAAAGAGATGGTCTAGGTCAGTTCAGGTAAGCTCTGGAGGAGATCTGTGTGGATAGGATCCTGAAAGAGATGGCTCGAAGCATGTGGTGGATACTGCTGGTCTAGGGCAGGAGGAGACTCTGAAGGAGGCAGTGCCTGGGCAGAAAGGAGAAGTTTAGGGGCAAGGAGTTGTGGCTCACACTCATTGGAGGAGTTCAGTGAGTACAGATAGGGCAGGCCAGGAAAGGTTGAAACCACCATTGCGTTTGATGGGTCAAAGTTAATCTTCACTGTGTAATGTTTTATTCCACTTCAGCAGTGCTTCAGCACTGGTCAGAGCAGAGCACAAGAAGCAAGTGTCTACATTGTGTGGGCTGTTTAAGGGAAGTAAAGGTCTCAAGTGATGGAGAAGGAATTCAGGACATAGTAGTCTTCTCATCAAAAGTTCACAAAGTTTTTTCTAGGAACACTGAGCCAATTTATTGCTTTGATCTCTCTGACCAACCTGTAATCAAGATTACCATCTCTCATGTTTGGCCTCTAGTCATTATACTCCTTGACTAACCTTTAATTAGAGTATGTGTCATGTGTCTTTTACATAAAGGAGACACTCAGCTTGTACATGCTCTACATGTGTTATGTCTTGTATTTGAACTGTTCATAGCTTTTTTTCATGCATTCAGAACATGGACTTCTGGTCTCAGTGAGGCGAGTAAACACTGTAATTGTGAGAAGTTGTCCTGCTGACAGTGTAGTTCCTTCCAGTCAGCACAGCATAAATCAGTAGTTTTGTGTGCAGGTCACATCCCTTACTGTCCTCTGTTTGGAGAAAAAAGACAGAAGCTGTTGTAGGCACACAGTTTGTGGCGACTGGGAGTGGGGCTGGGGCCCAGCCTCATCCCAGTGGGCACAGCTGTGCAGGACAGGTGAATGATATTGAAGGTAATGAGCCATGGAGTGCCCAGGGGCACTGACCAACCACCAAAGGGAACAGAGGGCACACAGGTGCAGTGCATGGACATGAGGGGTATAAAAGGCTGGGCTGTAGAACAATAAAGAGCTGCAGACACTTGAAGCCTTCTGGAGTGGTATGTACGAGCTGATGCTTGAAGCCTTCTTTGGTGTTGGTCATTCCAATAAGGAACAGCAATGTTGATCTAAAGTTAAGTGTTATAATAATTTATTTATGAATACTGGAAAGAATTCTTATTTCTGTGTTTGTATGTAACTGAAGTAATGGTTATTATGCCTAGAAAAAGAGGGTTTTGGCTGTTTGGTTGTTCTTAACTGCTGAAATACTTACTGCTTTCCCCCTTCCAGTGATGAGTGAACTATATGTGCAGATGTTTAATCTATATAAAGATGCATATCTTGCCCAAATTCAGTGTGATATTGACTAGAAAAGAAATAACTTGCTACATGGAGAATAATGAGAAATGAGGAATTATAGAAATTGGTTTTCTCCTGGTGGCTTGGGTTCAGGTTTCTGCTTTCAGGGTGGTTTGGCCTTTTGGTACTGCAGTCTCTGTCTCTGCTTTTTTTGGTAGGTGCAGGTAGAGTGACCACTTGGCAGTGCACAAGCAGGTCAGGATGAGTGACCTGAAGGGAGATGACTTCTGTCCTTTTTGCTGCTCAGGCCCTAATGGAGGGTCCATGCCCATCCCTACCACAGGGGAGAGGAACTTCTACCCCAATTGATAGCAGGTGAGAGGTTCTGTTGAGCTGGGACAATAGGAGTTTTCATCTTTTATTGTCTGTTTTCTTTGAAAGACAGCAACAGGTGTGTTGTTTTGATGCATGCCTTTTCCATCACTTTACCTCTTGATGTCATATTTGCGATTTTGCACTGGGTGCTTCCATGTGTATCCTGGGAAAACTTGGAGGTGTTTAATTTCAAAAGAAAAGATTTGTGTAGTTCTGGAGAATTTTTTCTGAAGGAGAAAGAAGCCTGTGCATCTTGTGGAAGTTAAGGCCAGTGCCACTTGGGGTCCTACAGTCACCATACAAACTTCTCCACTGACAAAATTAAGGTAGGAAGAAATTACATGAAATGCCTCAGTTCCACCAGAGTGGCAATCTGCCATTCCTTATGGAAAGGACAAGTGCAGAGAAATGAAGGAAGCATGGAAAGGTGTGAGGGTAAAGACTGCAGTTTAGAAGAGGCAGAAGGAGAGAAACTCTGGGGGCCTTGTATTAATTACCTAGTAGTATAAATGAAGTATTGCATATGTGGAACACCACTGTACATAAACTTTGCCTTGTGTCTCTGCTCCAGTCATCATTTTTTCAGCAGTTTTCTCTCTTGCAATATGTGATTGATTTAACCTGTCCTCTTCCTGAATGATACAATGCAAATTTGAGTTTTACTGTTCCTGAATTACTCTAGAATCAGGTTTCCTTTTTTGGTTGTGATTATGTAAATTGTTAGGAATGCTGGTAGTGTTATTTTAACAAGCTTTTTCACTCAATATAGTCTCTGGGAGCTCAGGAAGCTTTTCACTTATACAACAGCTTCCCTGACAATTGGTAATGATCACTTCTTTTTTGTGCAGATCTTGAAGACTTTAAGATGAGCGGTTTCTAAAGCAGAGTGTGAGAAAGGAATACAAAATAACACTAACAAAATCAGTGTTAGTTGGTGAGTGCTGTGGGTTTTTATATGTGTGCCTGTGAGGTAGAGCTTGGAGGGTAAAATGGAGACCCTTGCTGGTAACTTGGTTAGTAAATAGGTCAGTGTTGGCTGGACAAGAGAAAAGACAATTTTTTCATAGTTAGCTCGCTTGGGATTTGTGCTGTCAATAGTTGCTCGAGTTCTTACTGCCTTCCTTGCCTAGGGTCAAGATGATCACGCATAATGGTAATTTCTGAGCTACTTAGGAATATTTTCATTTTTTAGTCTCTTAGGAGTCCTTGAGTTTTTTTTAAGCCTCCTAGTGTATGCTGATTGTAGAAACCAGTTTGATGCCAAGTGATGACTTACAAATGCAAAGATCAATAATTTTAGAGTTAGTAGTTTATTGTGGACTGAGAAGACAACTTGGTTAATTTAATAATGTATTTTCACAAAGAGAGCAATTAAACTGAAATCTGCCCATCTCTGCTTGATAATACTTAAAATATTATATACTGAAGTTACAGGTTTTAACTCTGATGGTACCAAGAGGACTTCTTGATTTATGTTATTCTCTGAAATGCCTTATTTTGGTGTTCTTTGTATAACAAAGCACACATATTCAGGAGTAATGTCAGCGTTTTTCTTGGCTGGGCAATAAGACACCAACAAATCTGAAGCAGTTGTATACAGTTGATCGTAATTGTGTTGTTGGATATCACAAGCAGGTTGGCAATGCCACACCTGTTATGGACTCATTGTCTTCCTTCTGGGCTGCACAAGAAATGGTATTTGGTTGGATTCTTCTGTTCTTGTCCAGCCTCCTATAAAAAACCCAGGTCAGATGAGATTTTATTTTATTTCTGTAAACCTGCTTTTTTTTTTTTCCCCTGGATCTCAGCATGTCATAGATAAGGACCCTTGTGGTGGGAAATTTAGCTGCAAATGTCATATTCCCTGTGTAGTGCAATTCCCACAGCAGCAGGGAAGGAGGAGCATTATGGATGGGTGTAGCCATACTTTATTTTGAAAATGTCTGGATTTCCTAGTGGCTTTTTATAGGATGTTTAAAATTTTCAGGTGAAGCAATTTTTCAGTCCAATCAGTTCGTACCAGAAACAAAAATGGTTCAATTCCTGTTTGTTTGGGATGAGAAAAAAAATAACTGAGACTGTATGTAGAAATTTAATGTTGCAAGTTGTTCTCTTGATGCAAGCAATACTCATATTGTTCCCTTGCCTTCACAAGGAGAAAGAAAAGTGATTTCTAGGACTGGCTAACATGAGATGAAGTGCCAGTACATGAGAAAGCAGCTTGTGGCCACAAAAGGACATGAGTAAAACAAAAGCTCAATTCTTTCATCAGTTTGTGGTTATCAAGTTCTTGTCTTGTGCTGCCCCTGAAATTGCTCTGGTCATGAGGCTCCTGTAGAGTGGAATGGGTGTTCTTCTATTTCTCCTGGAGAAACAGATTTGAGATTCAAGGAGACCATTTGCTTATTCACTGCTGCCTGGCCACTCAGACAGTCCAGCATCAGAATCCAAGGATTTTGTGCTTAACAGGAAGAAATTATGACGTCTGATACAAGCAGAAGGAATCAAAGCTCAGTTATCTTCCTAGTAAGAGCTGAGGGCCTTTGTCGTTGGGCATAATGACTCTTTCATTCCTGGTCTGGGTGAAGTGGCATAGCTTCAGCTGTGAGACAAAGTACATCCTCCCTCTGCAGTTTCAGGATTGCAGGAGTCTGCTGGGAGAGGAAAAGACAGAGTATGTCTGCATTCCCTCAGTCTGGTTGGGAAATTGAGTCCTGCTGAGTGCTTTAAATGTTGACTTAATGATTTATTTGCAATGCAGTGCATGAATTTGAAGGGAAGGGTGACGTTTGCAGCAGGAAATCCTCCCTGAGCCTGGAGCGTGTTGTGTTGTTTGGGATGTGCTCTGGATTAGAGCATGTTGAGAGTTCCAAGTCAGAACAGGGTTGGGGCTGAAGTGGGTAGCAGGCTCTGAACAAAGCTGAGTGTGGGCAGCCCAACTTGAGTGGCATCACTTGGACATCAACAAATTCTGGGTGTGAAAGACCGAACAGAAATTCCGAGGATGCGCTCCTCAGCTCGGCTCCTGAACGCTGCCTAGATTTCATTTTCAGTGCATTTAGGATCTTGTCTTGAAAGAAAAATGAGGCTAAGGTTTGTGTTGCTATGTTGCCTTGTGGCAGACAACCAGCTCCTGCCTTGCTGCTGCTCTGTGCGCGGGGCTGTGTTGGGTGGATGTGTCGCAGGAAGGAACTGCTCGAGTATTTCTGCATCTGTCCTTGTCAGACCTTTGTGTGCAGGGGAGCATCCCAGCAAGCAGCCTGCTCTTAGATTCCCACTGGTTAACAGCAATCCAACCAGGGCTTTTCCTCTTCCTCCCAAAGTGTCTACTAATGTAAATACAGCCAAAATATGAAAATGGTGGTACTATGTAGGTACTGTGTTAAAGTACAAACCATAAATCCTTATTTCCTGATGTCCTTTGAATCTTTTATCATTTCTAATACTTAATGACATGTATTTATTACAACTCTCGATGCTTTGAACACAGAATAAATAATTCCTTTCTGTATCATTTGTGTAATTGGTTCTAAAACCAACATGAGTGGAAATCTGTGATCTCAATTTCCCTCCTCTCCTTTAGTTCAGGGTCCCCTGCATCAACCTGGTGAGAATCTGCAAGTGACATTTTCAGACAGCCAGCATTGATGGTGAGGTCATCTAGACCTAGGTTTTTTTGTGGCCTTCTAAACTTCTTGGAAAAAATCTGAGACTTGCCTAACCTCTTTGAGGGAAAAATGAATCACAAATGCACTGTAGAGTGCTGCCACAGTAGTTATCATTTGCAATCAAAATAATGAGGCAAAGCTTTTGAATTATCATTTTTCCAGTGCTGATTTTGTTTAGTTCTTTCCATAAAAAGGAAGGTACAGAGATCTTCTAAAAACATCTTACTCTGAGTAGAGTTGTTTTGCAAACTGCTGAGTGAAGGTTTGTGACCTACTTGTGACCTGAGAAGTGCTGCACCAACACTACAGGAGTGCAGATAACTTACACCACTAGAACTATCTTTTGTCAAAAAAGAAACCACTGGGTTCTCTGAACTCCTGAGAACTGAGCAAGAGGTTCTCAGTTAAACTCTTGTGGTATTTTTTTTTCAAACTTTGTTTTACAAACCCTCTGTTGCTATTTTTTAAGGCGCTTTTCACTGAGAAGGAAATAACCTAATGCTGTATTTGAACACACAGCGCTGGGAGGTGCAGGGCACTGAGAGAGGCGAAAATTAGAAACATTATTGAGGGTTGAAGTATTTTGTAGCACGTGGCCCTGTTTTCAGCTTCTTCCCTTGATGCCCTGGAAATAAACCAGGCAGCTGAGGGGTTTTGAGAGGTGGCTGCCCGGTGGCTCTGTGACTGGCACAGCTGTGGGGACTGGAGCCCTGGGGTGCCTCAGAAGGGACCTGCACAAACCCTCGAGGGAGGGAGGCACAGCTGGAGTCTGTGTGCTGCACACTTTGAAGGCTGTGTCTTATAAAGTGCTGTTTCCTTTGTGTACAAGTGTTTTTTCTTTAAATGGAGGTTCTTGAAGCCAGCAGTGTAAGTGCACCCCTGTAACGAGGGGACTGCCCTGCCTGAGGCAGCCGGTGCTCTCTGCCCCTTGGTGGCTCCGGTGTCACCAGCTACGAGGACAAGCTGTACATATAAAAATAATAAACCCCCCACCCATTTCTTAGTTTTTAAAGAATATTTAGCAATAGGAATTAATTATGCATGCAAACTTAAATGGCCATCCTCAGCTGATGAGAAGGACAGTCTTGATGCGTACTGTTAAGTTTTGCATACTTCTGCAGTTAGATTTGAATCTTCTGTCTCAAGCTCACTGCCAGTGTTGTGTAAAGCATACCATATGTTAGGCATCTTCAAAAGGAAACTGAACGAACCACACAGTAATTAAAGTGGGTTTTTTGAAAAATCAGACTTTTTTTTGCTTATTTGAAGATTTGTTGTTTTGCAGTTCTGCTGAGAACAAGTATCTTTACATTGCTATGTGGACTGCATGTCTTTTTCTCAATAGGAGAATAATTTTTCTGAATAAATGCAGAATCTGTGGTCTTTGTGCTGTGCCCATTAGCATTAAGAGGGGAAACAAGTCTGAAGGGAATTCCCAAATTCAGCATATTATAACTAGGGGACAGCAAAGCCTGCTGCTGTCTCAAAACTCTTCCTGTTTCATCAGTCTGAAAAGATATGTGTGTTGATAAGTTTAATGAGGCTCTCAAATTACAGGAGGTTGTGTGCTGATGTGGGACTTGTGTGGTAACTCAGAGGTGGCAGCATTTTCGTGAATGCATTTGTTTTCAAGCGGTGTGGTTATGTTGCTGGGTTCACCAAGATAAACATTGTGTTCTCCATGTGGCTTTCTTTACCAAAACCTAGTGTTGTGCAAGGGAACAAGTAATTAGTAAGGAGGCAGCTATGAAGAGTTATCCTGATGTAATTACCAAAATTAAAAGAACCGTGTTGCTATTCAGAAAGATCCTGTTGAGAAAGACAGTACCTAAAATTAGGTCTACCTCATATTATGGAAAGGAAATAGTCAGGTACTGAATCACAGAATGATTTGGTTTGCCAGGGACATTAAAGACCATCTAGCTCCAATACCCTGCCATGGGCAGGGACAATTTGCATGAGACCAGGTTACTCAGAGCTCCAGCCAACCTGGCCTTGAACACTGCCAGGGATGGGGCATCCACAGCTTCTCTGGGCAGCCTGATCCAGCATCTCGCTGCCCTCACATGAAGAATTTCTTTTTATATCTCATCTATATCCACCTTCTTTCAGTTTAAAACTGTTACCCCTCATCCTATCACCACACTCCCTGATAGAGTCCTTCCCTATCTATTCTGTGGGCCCCCATAAGTGCTGGCAGGCTGCTATAGGCTCTGCCTGGAGCCTTTTCTTCTCTAGGCTACACAACCCCAGCTCTCTCTGCCTGTCCTCACAGAGAAAATGCTCCAGCCCCCTGATCATCTTTGTGGCACTCCTCTGGACCTGGTTGACATAGCTTTTTTCCAAACCAGATTTTCCTTCCATAGCTACTTCTACTTGCCTAAACATTGGCTTGGCTTGGCTTCCTCCTCTGCCAGCTGGGTAGGACATGGAGGATCTCTTGAAAGGAAGCCAAAGTAACGGGTGTTACGGGGTGTGTTTAATTCCAGCTTGTTGTAAAGCAAGCTGTGTCTCGCCCTGAGATTCAGACTATCCAAGGAGTTGTTGTCCATGAAAACATGAGATCAGTATTCCTTCCACCAGTTGCAAATAGCCTTTCTGAATATGGAAAATTGGTTAAAGAGGATGCTGCTTGGAAAAGGTGCTTCAAGCGGTCCAGGAGCAAAGGCAAGATTCAAATTGTAGAAGCCCATTTCTTTCATCAGCATTCAGGTTTGTCTGTGTCACAGTATCTGCCAGATCACAGCAGTAAGCACTTCTCCACTGCAGTAAAATATTTCAGTTTTTCTAGTACTTGCTTTACTGTTTTGGTATTGTCTGAAAAGGGATTTTTCTAATTATGGTTCCTTTTTTGTTCTTTTTTTAGCGTTTATATCTTAATCTCTAGTAGATACTCTTGTTTGACCTGGAGAAAAAAAAGCATGTTCATAACAAAGGTGCTCCAGAGTGGTGAGGTTGTGCATCAGTTTTGCAAAACAGAAGTATTAGATTAATATATAATGAGCTTTATTTCAGTAAAATGTCCCTCTTGCAGTTATTCTTTCCCATCCACCCTATAGCCAGCCTTAGGACTGTTGCCACTCTGAAAATGTGTGTGCAGTGATGATGCTTGGAGGCCCTGGCTGTATTTTGCTGAACATTGTGTGCATGTCTTAACCCAAGTGTGCACTATTCAGAGGGTGTGCAGTTGGATAAACACTAGAAATGCAGAGAGGGGAGTAGAAGGTGGAAGCAGAGCAATGATCAGCATTTGAAGCAGTAGTCAAGTTGCTCAGCTGAGTCTCTAACCCAAATTTGAGGTAAAGCCCCTTAGGGTGGAGCTTTTGGCTTTCAGTGGCTCTATTTCCCTATCTGTAAATTGCATGGAGCTATATCCATCTGGAAAGTGTGTTTCCTTGCAAAGTTCTTGGTTTTGCATAAGAATGCCATTGTGATGGCACTGGCATTTTTTTTTGTTAATAGGAGCATATAGCATGATTAGAACTGTCTTATCAGACTTTTTTTTTCAAGGAAACTGTGTTATTAAAATCATCATTATATAAATAAATAAGGATATTTGGGTACAGTATAGGTAATTTTAAAGATCACCTCTATCTTTATCTGTTAACTTATGTTCTTTCCTTCTTTATTTTATTTGGATCCCTGTTACTCTTTTTGGTTTTTTGGGGAGGTGTGCTGTGGCCCTGACACATGGATCCCAAATAGCCCAGGTTTCTATTGAAATTGACATTCCGGGGTATTATATGTAACAAACCAAGGGAATACTGGTGAGATGAGACCAACAAGTGACTGTAGGTGTAATTTGGCAGGTTTAGTACTAGAAATGTTCACAGGCATCTTCTAAACTAAGTTATTTATTATTCTTTGTGTTCACACTGTAGTTTCTACTCAGTGATTGTCTCTCATGGATTCCAAGATTTCAAGCCTTAATAAACTAAGACATTCAAAAAAGTTATGGATTTGAGTCCTGCTAAAATTAGCATTGAAATGAACTCCTTGTGCAGAGTTTTCTTAATCCTTCTGTGCAATTTTAATAATTCAGTTTTTCCTGCTTCCTCCCCATTGACCTTGACTATATGCAAAGTATCTTTGAAAAATATATGTTTAAAACAGGATTTAGAGTCAGGAGCAGACACCCACATATGCTCATCGTCTGGAATTTAGTACTTTCATGACAAAACAGGGTGTAGCGTAAATCTGTTTGGATATTGTACTTTAATTGAGCAAGAGCTGCTTGTAGAAACACTGGTCAGGTTGTGTTGGGGTTTTTTAATAAGGGAAAAGATGATGCAAGTGCAAATTGCTGTAATGCTGAAATACTGTAGGTGTAGTTTCAGTGGAGGAGTAATACAGTCAGGGCTAATGTCTCTGATATCTCACCCTGCTAGTTATTTGAAGGTAGTGAAATACCATGCCACTGCACACGTTAAAACTTGCCACTGGATTGTTTAACTACTATCGGATGAATATTTAATTTAAAGGAAATATTAAAAAACCCCAAAGGCTTATTTTTCAGAGCTTTGTCAAACTATGCTCACCCAGAAATTGTGCCTGAGTTCCCTTTAAATTCTCTTGAAGTTCAGTAAGATAAAGCTTGTCAGGATTTTGAGGCTTGCTATGTCTTTAGATGGCTCAGCTCACAACTGTGGCTTGGAGGTATACTGAAGTCCATTGCCTATCTTTGTGCTGCTCCTCAGCAAGAATTGATCTAGCCTGGTACCGTGGCACAACTATGTCTTTCAGTACTGCACTGTAAGGTAGTAAAAAGGCTGTGCTAGCCTCTTTATGAGCAGGTAGTCTTATTTGCAGTAAAATCACTTCTTAAAAAACAATGTAGTGAAATAACGATGAAGTCACAAATCTGCAGGTATGTCAAAATGAGAGCAGTGGACAGCCCTCTGCTATAGGAGTGTTTGCAGCATGATATTGAGCTTCTCAGTAGGGACTCCTAAACTGGGAAAACCAACACATACAGTACGGTATTTATAAATCTAGGCCATGTCAGAGTTCCTGTTGTGGAACGGAAAGTGCGGGATTTGCTAAATCACGTTATTGCTGTGAAGCCTGGTAATGGCTTTTTCTTGTTTCTTTTCTTTCATCACTACTCTAAATGCCCTGAGCTATCTGTATAATTATTTCAGGCAGCAATCCACATTGTTAGCTTATTTCCCCTGGGTATGTTTGGTGCATTTTTGAAAGTCGATTTAAAAATTGCATGGATCCATTTGGAAGGAATACAGCAGTTTCCATTCAGTTTTGCCTTGTGGGTGTCTCTAGCAGTCTGAATTACCAGAGGCACACAGCTTCTTGGAAGCCTACTGTGGAGTGGTAGAGCACAGTCCCACAGGAAAGGTGGTGTTAACACATCATGGCTCTGGTATTTGATGCTCCAGGTGAAGAATTGCAGGACCGGGAAAAGAAAATCACGTACAAGTAATACCTGCACTTAGTCACTGAGTCTGTATAGACACATACCACCGCTTCCACTCCATGCATTTGCAGGTGATTGAGCAAGGCAATGAGCACAGGCAGCCTTTGCCACATTTTCAGCTCTTAAATTCACTGAAACTTTAGCTGAGACTGAACCTCTGATTTTTCCTTGCCATTAAATAAAAGCACCTGGAGATTAGAAAGCTGGGTAAAAGCTGATTTACTAATTTTGTATTTTCCAAACCTCAAATCTGCAAAGGTCAAGGCTGCACAGTGTGCTGAGCTCTGCAAATGGCAACTCAATGGCAGTGGCAACTGCATTGAGCACCCTCCTGGACCTCTGTGCCCTGATGTGTGACTGGTAGCTACAAAGATCCTGGACTGTGCCCAGTGGCTTGTGTCACAGCAGCACAACTCCTTGGCCACCCAAAGGCTTGGAGAGCAATTCCCTAAATCCTGGGAGCACTTGTGTTCAGCCTTGCTGACTCTTATAACTGCTGAGCTCAGTGATGGCTGTGCTGCTTCCCTCCCACCTTTGTTTCCTTTCCCAGCTACGAGTTCTGAATCCGAAAATGTGGCATCATTAGAGATGTTCCTGCCAGAGCTACTGTCCCTTGAGGCTTTGCCATCTGTAAGGACAAGTCCTGTGCCATTCTGGGTTCAGAGAGAGAACTTCTCTGAACAGCTGCTCTCATCTTGCCAATCCTCAAACACTTCTCCCAGCATTAACTGCTTAGACGAAAAGCTTCCCCCTGTTGCTGTTGTGTGCATTCCCCTTTCAGATTGCAGCTCCCTGGTGCTTGCTGCTTATGTCTCATGTCACACCTTGCTAGGGAACAGGTGCTGGTTTCTTTCTTTCCTCTCAGTTACTCAGGTGCTTGTGTCTAAAGGCCACCATGGTGGTACCATTCAGATGCTTTCCTCTCCCTTAAATGTGTCTACAGCTGGTGGATGCTTTGATCTGCATTTCCATATCAGGATTTCTAATGGATTTTTCATATCTGTTTAACCATGGCCTCAGCATTTAGCTTGGGTCTTACCCCTTACTAAAACCAGAACTTTTTTTCATCTTCTGCCAGGGAATAGTGATTTAACATCAGGCTTTTCATTTGTTGAAGCTCTTCTTGTGATAGCTGTGGAAATGCTGTTATGCTGAGCAGAAAACATAGGTAAATATGTTTGGTCCAGACATCTATGCTCTGTTTTTCTGCTGTTACTCTAGAAGACATGTTCTGATTTTAATTAAACTCCTTGTTTAATTTTAGAAGAAAATGTTTGCCTGTGATCTAATTGTTATAATACCAAATTGCCTCAATCAATAAGTAAGAGGAGGAATTCAGGGGCTCTGCCTACTGTGCGTATTGCAATGTGCTAAATGCAAGGAATTGTCCTCTTTACTGGGTTTACATTTCCTGCAGACACTTGAAGTACAGACCACCTCAACTGTTTATCCAGGGTAAAGCTGGAGTATCACTGCCTTGCCTGAGGAAAGAGATAATAAGACTGCACTTTAAAAATATGTGATGATTACTTAATCTTACAA
Organism: Ploceus nigricollis; assembly: GCA_013399945.1. Taxonomy (NCBI): domain Eukaryota; kingdom Metazoa; phylum Chordata; class Aves; order Passeriformes; family Ploceidae; genus Ploceus; species Ploceus nigricollis. The sequence continues at coordinate 1,791,461 of VXBC01002294.1, forward strand.
AAGAATATTAGCAAGCCTCCTGCTGCCCAAGTGTGAGGAACTCCATAGAAATATTTGATTTGATTGTGTGTGTGGTATAGATGATATTACTGCTGAAATTGGCATCCAGCTTTCTGCTAAATTCCTGCACAACTCTGAACAAAGCTGTTCATGAATGCACAGAGTCTGGGCTAGCAGACTGTACAATTGAACGCTTCTGCTGATTTACAGGCTTCTAACTCTTGATCAAGATGCATGACATCTCAGATAATGCCAGATGTCTTGCTGATTGACTGTCAGATAAACACTTCATAAGGATTATTGCTTGGTTTTCATAGTACCTTGTGTGTTTGACAAACATCCAATCTATGGACCTTGGGATGCTCTCGAAATTTGCCTCTCTAGTGGCTTGGGCTGACTTTGAACTTCAGAGAAACAAGTTTTCCTTTGTGTGCAGGTGGTGGAAAGATTTTACTGTTTGGTCCACTCTCAGGCTTGTACATTTAGTGAAAAATGTAAGGTCTTCATATTTACAAAGGTATCTATTTTTAAAGCCATTTGTAGAATCAAGGAAAATTTTGTGGGAAATTTAATTTCATTGCATTGCCATGTTGAGGATAGACTGACTCATGGGTGATAAAACTTTGGATGTGTTTGTAATTCAGATAGAGTTGTAATCCAGGCTCGTATGATCCCATTGGAACAGAGGTGATGTGATTTCTTCTAGTAAATGAGACATCTAAATGGAGTCCACTTTTGAGGAATACATAGCACCAGAGGATACTGCAGGTGTGAAGCCACACACTCCTGCAGCTCATGCCAAGTAATGCTTCTTAAATGATACACTGGGGCACTATTTTATGTAACTTTCCATCAGATGACATAAATTCTCTGACAACTCCTAACTACACTGAAGCAAGCATTCTTGGAGTAGGTTGCAGTACTGGAGCCAAGCAGTTAATCAGGTGTAACATGAGGTTTTGAGTGATTTACTGCCTGCTGGTAGCTTGTACTGGGACTGTATTGTCCTTCTGTATGTACTGTATAATAGTTTTAAGGTGTCCTTAGACAGGACCCTATTGTAAACATGCTGCCTGGCTTAACTGGGATGTCCTGTAAAAATATGTTAATAAAGACTAAAGTAATTTTAAAGGATCTTATTCCTACTATTTCTGTTGCCCAAACTATTCCCCCCAGTAACATACAGGCCATGCTCTTAACTCTTGCTGTGCTGATGCCTTGTTAATGCCTGCTAGAGTTGTAATTCTTGTTTCAAAGCTGATCAATCATTGTGTACCTTCTCCTCTGCCTGCTGCTGTGCCTGAGTTCTCTGCTGCTGTGGCTTGCACAGTGCAGAAGTTACCAGAGAAATAAAGCTTGTGCTCAAGGGGGTCATATAAATTTATTAAGACTTAATTTATTTCATGTCCCTTTTTGTCTCGGCTTACTCAGGTCCATGGAGTGAGTTCTGAGGTAATGCTTTATTTAAGTTAAAGGAGTTTTTAAAACAAGGTAACTTGTGTTTGATATCTGTATTTGCCAGGTCCTTGTAACCTGGAGCTAGCAGGTCATGGTACAGCAGTAAACCCTTCATGGGGTGCAATTTTCAGAAGGACATGCTGAAAAACATCATTCACTTGGACAACTTTTACTAGACTTTCTGCCTGGGGACAGATCCTGAAACTGTGAGTTCTTGCAAAGTGTTCTGGAGGTGTTCCTTTAAACAGAAAGATGCACTCTGGTGGGTTTAGACATGCTGAATTTTTTAAGGAAACAGATGCAGAGAGGTGCATACTGAGGGGCTGATCAGAGAAACCACTGCATTTTATAGGCAGGGTGGGACATTCAGGAGACAGTGACCTGCATGAAGGGCTCTTGTTTCCTGACCTGCCTGCAGTTTCTGCAGGGCCAATGCCTCAGTTAGAGGGACTTGCAAACAGTAGCAGTAAGCAGAGAATGATGCTTTGGAGGGATTTCTGGTTCCTCTCTCTTCTTCCCCTCACCTGGAGCTCTGCAAAGTACAATTCCTCTGGAATATGGCCACCAGGATTTTAGCAGGACTTCAGAGGGACCTGCTGGCAACTCTAGAGGAATGCATCAATCCCAGTTTAAAATAGCCCCCTCCCACCCCAGCCATTTTTTGTAAAGAAAAAATTGTGGTATCCTTCCTTTTGTGAATTAATATGTAATTCTGAACGTAAAGAAGGCATCAAATGTTTTTGGTAAGGATTTGAATTGCCCCCATAGTTGGAAACAATAGTTGAATGTTGGGTGGTGGTTTGGGAAGGGAGGAGGGTTGTGTGTGTGCAGCTGTTGAAGGCCATTAAAAAGTGACCTGAGCCCCCCTGAGAGCAAGCCTGGCATTAACTGTAAATTGATATACTGGGTCTCCAACACTAATTTCAGATTTCTGCATGGCAGGGTTTTGCTAAATGTTCTTATTCTAGGTATTCTGGTTACACTAATCTTTCATGTACTTTTAAAAATAGACTGCACAGCAAGTGATCAGCTGTTGGTACAACTTAATAATTGAAGAGTTAATCCTTCAAATCTGAAACACAAGAATGAATTCCCCTGATGTATTTCCAGCATAGCAGTTAATTTAAATTTTATCTTAAAAAAATAAGGAAATAAAGAAAGTTTTGATTTTTATCTTACTAAAGGAAAAATTATTTTTCTTGGTTGATTTTTAAATTAAGAAATTTATGTTGTCTTTGCTCTGGTAAGTGCTTATCACAGAATGATACAAGACCTACTATTGTGATTGTGCTGCTTAAAGTTTTAGCAGAGCTTGGGAAAAAAACTGGCAGAAAAAAGATGGTCCTGATTTAGATTTGAAAGAAGCTTGCAAGCAAACGTCCCATGATGCAAACACTGCTTCCTTAGTTCTGGCATTTTTTTTTTTCTTGCCCTTGATCTGACTAATTTAAAGTTGCTGCAGTGAACTTTAAAAGATGGGTGTGTTCTAGGCATCAGTAACAAAACTGAAGTTACTTGATCAAAACAGGGGAGCTGGGTATCTGAGAGAACATGTTTGCAGGGAGACAATTCCTTGTGAAATCCCAGACACGGTGCCTCAATGTTGCAGTGAGACAAAGCAGAGGTGTTTACCTCCCCTAACAGGGATATGGTGCTTGTGTGGGGCTGAGGGGACAGTGGCAGAGACCCAGCACCAGGGCAATTCATCAGGAAAAAATTAACAGTTTGAGGTGGCAGAGAGCTACAAGGAGCTAAATGCTTCAGGCAGCCTGAAGATGGTGGCAGCTGGCTGGCTGGTAAGGCTGGCTCTGTAGCTTGCTGTGTTTGCAGTCGCCTGAGTGCTGCCATGTGAAAAAGAGCTGCCAGAAAGATTTGGAGGATAAAAAGCCATATTCTTGAGTTAATGGAAGTGCTTAATTTTTTTTAAGGCCACAGTTATTGTTTCTTTTGATTCCTGTGAGTAGGGTAAGTTCCAATGGCTCTGGAAGGAGCTGTGCAGGAGAGTGTTCACCTCTTTTCAGTGGGCATATAGAGCTGATGGGTTCGTGTGTACCTTTTGTGTCTGCTTATGAGATGTTTATATTACTATTATTATAAATTATTTTTCTTTTTGATGCTGTTTTTTTTTGGCTGTTAGCTTAATGAATACACAAAGAACAGAACCTAATTTTTTACCATCTGTCTTTAAAGCAATCGTGTAACATTCTTTGTAAATGTGCATCAATGAACTTTGAGGCGAAATGCAGCCAAATTGCTTGTTTTCAGTAAAAAAGGCTCTTGCTCTCCCTTAACTCCTTTTTATTTTTCAGCTCCTGTCTGCAGCAGTTTGTGTGGGAGTTGCACAACTTATTTCCAGCAAGGTAAAGCTGAATGGTTTCCTGATCACGTTGAAAGGTGACGAACCATGGCCCTCACAACACCATATATTCACTCAAATGTGTTGGTCACGGTAGTCACGTCTTGCAAAACTTTTTGCCCTAACTTGTCTCTAAATTTTTCATTGTTGCAGTTCAGATTCATCATTTGTTTCCCTCCCCAAGCCAGTGAGATTCAGGAAGGAGTCATGGCAGAAGGTTAAAACCTGTTGAATAACTCGGTATTTAAGCTGCGTGCCTTTTGCATACAGTAAAAGCATCAGGGATTAATGCAAGCATTTTAATGGATTTCTATGTTCCTGAATCATAGCAGAACCATGAGATCACCATGGATAACCTGACTACCAGATTTTCAGGCTGGGTTGTGGTCCTCTATATTTGAGTAGAGTTTTTCAATGCATTTGAAAAATTACCTGAATGAATGGTGGTTTTATGTTCCCCTTTGGTTTTTTTTTATACTGTATAAGATGCATGTTAAGGCTAATCAAAAGAACTTTGACAAATACAGAATTAATCTTACATTTATTACAGATTGATATGCTTTCTATACTTTTTCTGAAGAAGTGAAGCCACTCTAAAATGTCATTTCACACCACCTGTACTCTCTGGATTCACATTCATTCCCAAGTGATGATAAAAAAGTGCCTATAAGCACATTGAAGAAACAACACCAAAGTAAAACAATCATCTGTTTATTTGAAGGTAAGATCAGAAGACCAGTTACATCTGTCTATGACTTGTAGATTTTCTCTTAGCATGTGGAACAATTGCTCTGTGTGATGCCTGGAGCCAGACTGCTCAGTGCACTTAAAGATGATGTAAAAAATGGCTGGGAGGGTAGGGCAGGGCATGGTCTTGGCCATGAGCAGTTTGTGATGCCTTTGCAGCTACTGTGCTTCAGTAAAGCAATTTAGACTAAGCTGAATTGCAAATAAGTTAATATTTCTAGTCATTCTTTTAACAGCCTTAATATATTGACCTAATTTGTGATCCCCATCAGATTTCTCAAAGGAGAAACTGTAGGGAGCTTCCTTTACCATGGATCTTGAGGAGTACAGGGACCATGTTGCAGGCTGGACAAAGAGGGTTTCTTTTATCTTGTATACCATACCTGTATCCTATCCATGTGGCTTTACACAGCCTGATTAGAAAAATGCTGCAATCTGAATTACCTTTATTCTGCCAGCAAATTACCAGTGCCAAAGGCTTGGAAGTCAAAGATTCTTACAACTTCCTTGCCACAAGTCCACTGTAGCATTTTGAGTACAGTGGGCATCAATTCTGAACACAAGACTAGAAAGCTGTTGCTTAATGTTGCAAGTAAATTTATTGATGAAATGTCACCATATGGATCACTGTCATGCATGCAAAAAATAAAATCAGTGTGTATAGCTTGTAGTTCTCTTTCACTCTCCATTCAAGTGCTGGGGGACCCCAGCTTCTCCCCTGGTAATGAGACCCCAGCTTCTCCCCTGGTAATGAGACCCCTTGACTTCGTTCTGGCATTGTCCCTGGGCCTTAGGCTGAGTTTCATATGGTTCCTTGAAAGTGCTGTGCACTGCTGGAGGGAGCCATAAGGAGTATTTAATGCAGATGTAAATGAGATGCAGCAGAACACAATAGCCCTCTTCATTGCTCTGTTTATAAAGTCATTAAAAAAAATGAGAAGAGTGACTTCAAAATAGCAGAATGAGCAGAGCATGTCCAAACTCCATTAGAAATTGGACAAACTGGACAGAAATTCACATTTTCTTATCAAGTGATAATTGTTATAGGGACCATATGGAGCTTGACAAGAATAGCTGAGATGAGACTAAAAGTTTTAGACATGAGCTTTCTTTAACCAATCAAATTGGTTAATGGCTTTTTCCCCCACCATAATCAAGATAAAGCAGCTGCAGTGAAAGCACTGCTGTGAATAATGCTATGAAAGACTTTCCATGTGGGTGTAAGTTTGTCCATTTTGCAATGACAGCAAAATGTCCAACGTTGTTCTAAAGAAAAGGGCGACACCTGCCTTTAAGCAGGCTTTGGTTAGTGGAGTGCAATTCTTTGTACAATCTCTGACTGTGTGCAAAAATGCAGGCCTGGAGCACGCAGGATTTAATACATAGCACTGTTCCAAACAGGCTGTTTTAGGGAGCTGGGGAGAATTCATATCTAATTACTACTATGCATGTCTGTCTTTTTTTTCAATTTTCCTGATTTAGTTTCAAAGCATAGAAAACACCATTTTCCCTGTCCTTTGATTGCCCAAGTAATGTTGATTGTTAAAATACATTTTGTATAATTTCTCCACTTAGCCTTACAGTGCCCCCTTTGAGCATCTCTTTTAATTATACTGAATCAAGCTATGATTTTGCTGGCTTAAAATATCCAAGACTGAATGCCAGCAGCAATGTGTTTGGCTACTGCCTTACTCAAGTTCTGCCAAAGCAGAAACTCCCTAGGCTATTCACTCCTGATTTTTTAAAAATGTTTTTTTGGGGGGTATCAAACCTTAAAACAAGAGATGCATGATTCAGTGTTGGTTTTGATTGACTTTCAGACTCATTTATCAACACACATTTTTTCTTCTATGCAACAATTGTACATAGGAGATCCAAAATAATGGAAAAAAGAAACAGTGCTTGCTTTAGCAATGAGAAGAGAAGGGATTGGAATTGGCTCAGCGTGGAAATGTAATGGTGGTGAATAGTAAGCCTTGCAGATAGTGTTTACAGCTGTAGAGGATGTTTTCTTGTAATCTCATTCTTGCCTTTATAGTTATTACACAGAATAACTTATTCTGTTTGCTCAGGAGACGTCTGTGTTCGGCATCCTGCAGAGTGGGAATACGTAATGCTTTTTTCATTTCCTAGGAAGCATACACTGAAGGAAGAGAACAAGACAATGTTTAGCACATCCTTTGTGACAATAAAATGAGCTACCATGCATTACTGTTGTAATGTAGAAAGCAGCTATAGCTAAGTGATTAACAAGGGAAGGGGCAGGGGAAGGAAATGCTGCTCAAGATTTCTTAACACAGATGCTGGAAGGGAACTAGCAAATGAGCAAGATTTTTCTTTTTTAAACAAACAAAAAAACCAAACAAACCTGTTTTTTGATTTACTTTAAGTGCCCAAACTGAAAAAATATGATATCTAAGATCAGTCATCAGCCTTACTTAAAAAAAAATTAAGGCAAGACTCTAGGTATGTATGGTGTCCCTAGTTAAAATTACAAACTGTTCTAATATTAAATTAAATGGGTGATTATGTCTCAAAACACCAACTCTAAGGGAACACTTGCAGTGAGGATTAAAAGATGACTTCAGCTCATGGTAGGAGTCCTTGTTATGCTCCCTTCCACCCTGACTGTGCTTTTGGCCCTGTCAAAGGTGGTTCAAGAGTCAATCTGGGGCTCCCAGCCAGAGTTTCAGCTGCTGTAGCTGGTATTCTCCTAAGTGCACAAGTTTAGCTGGCATCTGGAAAAAGGGATGCTCTTCCTTTCTTTTATTTTTTTTTTCAGCTTCAGCTTTATTTCTGTGAATACTTGTAGGCACACAGTTTGTGGTGATTGGGAGGGGCACTACGGCTGTGAGCAGCAGGTGAGCAGCATTGACAGCAATGAGCCATGGAGTGCCCAGGGGCACTGACCAACCACCAAAGGGAACAGAGGCACACAGGTGCAGTGCATGTGGGATGAAGGGTATAAAAGAAGAGAACATGCAGCAATAAAGAAGAGCCTTTGATACATTACTCAGTGTGTCTCTGTCTGTCTTGACTGCAACAAATATTATGGGAAAATACAAGTTGAAGGGAGCAGTTTTCTCAGCTGTGCCATGGTCTCCTGCTAAAGAGGACAGAGGAACTGTGTGTCCTAAAGGAAAAATTTGCTTTTTCAGTGGTAAGTGGGTGTTCTTTTGTTGGATAACAGTGTGGTGGTGAGTTTAACCCTGTATGAAGCTGTGGCATGATCCTGCACTGTGCTTGGGCTTCAGGAAGTTGGCCTTGCTATATGCTTTTTCTGAAGTACAGGGGTAAAATTGTTCTAAACAGAATGCCCTGAAACATGTGTCTGTTTTAAAATATCCATGTAATGTGGACAAGGGACAATTATGGTAACAATGATGTTTTCATCACATCTTTTTTTAAGTAGCTTGGAATCTGAGCTTTGTGATGTGTTGTATTTGGAGTGGTGGCAGATAAGAGCATCAGAAAGAAACCCGGGTTTTCCTGAGGAAGTGTTAATGCAGCCACAGGATCAAGCTAAAAGGTGATGTCCTTCATCACCTGATACCTGCAAAGCTCCAGGGTAAGTGCATGATTTGCAGAAAGCAATTTATTCCCTGAGTAGGAATTCTACCAAATTTCCTGAAAGTTTGTTTGGAGTGAGGACTGAAAAAGCAAGAAGGATAACAGGCTGCAGAAGTAGCTGGAGTATCAGTGGCAAGAAAGAGTGTGCTTGTCCCCTAATTAGTTGAATCTTGCTTGCAGAGGATAGGGTTTTGTTTCTGCAGATTGCTGAACATATTAATTGCTAGTTCATACCCCTTTCTGTACACATTTTTCTGTTGCAGCTCTTTTTGAAAAGCTTCCAAGATTAAACTGCAGTATTGCTGCAAAAGTGAAAAATACAGATGCTGTATTGGATAATACAGAGCTGGTGCAGTAAGAAAGGATTCTGCCCGGAGGGGAGGAGTGGGAAGCTCTGGTGTAACATATTGAATGCTTCAACAGTGATATGTCCAGGATTAATACGTTCATGAGGGGCTGGGGTGTGTGTGTGGACACTGAACAGGTCAGTGAGTAAGCATTTGAAAAGCTTTCCTTCAGCAGACTGACAATTATGCAGGGCTATTATAATTTCACAGGAGGTATTTCACTGGATCAGCTAAACCAATAGATATGAAAAGTTCAAAAGGCTTCATAAAAATCTAATGCTAGTAGAAATAGTTTCATTATTAAAAAATTGCACAAAAGCCTTTTTATTTTAAATTAAACACCTGTATGCTTTTTGTAACGATATCACACCTGTAGACTCCTGGCATAATCAAAAGACAATAAAATAACTAATCAATGGATAAAAGGAATCTGTATAAATTCACCTCATAAATGAGGTGAAGGGACTAGTTTTCTGAAGGGTTTGTTTTTAAAACCAATGGGATATTTGGTTTCTGGTTTCCAGTATGGCTTTTAATTTGGAATCCTCTCTCCTAGCATGAATAAGAAATAGCAAATCAGTACATCCAGTTGTGTTTGACTTCCTACCTTTGGCACAAAGCTTCAGCATCTCTTTTTAGCTTTTAGATACACAAGCCTTTTGGAGTGAGGATATGCCTGTCTGTTTTCAAGTCAGACTCCAGGACAGCTTCCTTTAGTCTCTGGGTTTACAATGACAGCCCAAAACTCAGCATAGCTGGCTGAGGCAAAATTGCATCAAATCCTAAACATTTTGCAATCTAAAGTCCAGAATTCAAGTCCAGCCACTGCCACTCAGGATAAGCTCATTCCTTCTGGCCTGATCAATGCTTAGCAAATAAAACCTGGCTGTTCAAAAGATTGAGGACATGATAAACTCAGACACTTGCCCATATCACAGTGTGGATGTTTAAAGAACACAGAGTTGTTCATTAACATTGATAGCTTTTAAAAGAAATCCTTCCTTGTGTCTGAGCTTGATTAAGGCCTCTTGCCTCTCAAACTGCACTGTCTAAGGGTGAGCAACTGTAAAGTAATCAGAATTGATATCCTAGTTTCTGCTCTGGGGAAAAAAAAAACCCCAATTTTCTTTGTGAGCTTTGAAATCTCCAAGTGGCAACAGTTGGTGAGTGTTTGTATGAAATGTGCAGTGGTCTCTGCAGTGCTTGTTCATTCCTCTGAGCCCCTGTTTGCTGGAATTTCTCACATGGAGAAGTTGTCTGTTCTTTAAACAAGAAAATGTAAATTAATGTCTTTTGTAGGAAATGTGCTGAATAAGGATCTCCTACAGACCTAGTTCTGTATGTAGGCTGAGACAGTTCCTGGATTTGAGCCATGCATTTTTCTCCCTACAGTCAAAAACATTCATTATAGCCTACGTAGCTTTACTGAAGTCTACCAGCTTTGTTTGCAGTAAAGATTCCAGCCTTTTGGAGACTTTGCTATCTTTTCTGCTTTGCTATCTTGATATAGATACCTACTCTAATTCTTCCAATGAGACAAATTTTTAGCCATCCTGTCACCAGATCACAGAATCTCTCTTGCTAGAAATGGAGCAATACATCAAGAATTTTGATCAGTCTGGACTCTTAGTATTTTTGTATTAAGTAAATGGGCTGGGTAAGAGGAGCAGGCATTGTTTCCTCATCAGGTTTCCAGTATTTATAAAATAAATGGCAGGAACAATCCTTGTGATCTCAGTACACTGCATCTGACTCTCACTGGGACAGGTGATGTGCAGGAGGAAAGGTTTGGTTTTTTTCTCATTCCTTCATGGCCCCCACTAGCTTAATTTTTTTAAGGCAAAAAAATCTAATTCATCCCTTAAGCAGGCACTACAGGGCTCATGGAGAAATTATGCAGAGGAACAGGCAGCTTTTAGCTGTTTTCTCTCTCATCTGTGCTTTCCTAAAGAGAATAATCATAGAAACCATAGGGTCATGGTTGAGCCCTTTATAGTTGTGTGTGTTATATTAAAACAGTAAATCACTTTCATGAATGTGCTTTTTCTGTGTGGAAGCTGTTGGGTAATTTAGTCTAAAGTCAGCTGAACATCTCTAGTTACTTCAGAGATAGCGCATCCTGCAGATGGTTTCAATTAGTCCTTGTTCAGGGTTGTCTAAAGAAAGTAGCCAGTCTGATTGTTTAGTAAGTGTCAGAAATATCTCTATATATGCCCATGAAATGTGGCCTTCAGACGTGTTGTGGTCTGCTGGGTAATACCCCCAAAATATCTTGGCATGGGGTTTTAATCTATGTTGTTCTCTCTTCACCTTTTTTACCCCATATTGGAAATGGGCACATTTTGTGGGATTGTCAGCCCCAAACCTGTGCATCTGTTTGAAGAAAAAAAGCAGTAATATGTGTTAAGCAGTTATTATGGATTTTACAGAGAGTATTTTCTGTTCAAAGCCTGGCTCAGGCCAATTCTTCTGCTTCAAATTAGCATGCATTTAGGAATAGCACTTAAACATGAACATGGTTTAGGAACCTCACTGGCTGCAGCCCTCTGAGAATTAGCAGAAGGGCCTTTTTAGTTAAACCAGTATTGGAGGTAAATATGGTTTATTACTTGCTCAATAAAGATGTTTCTTAATAAGTGAATACGAAATAAAGTGAATGTTTTGAAGAAAAGACAGGCTGTAAGCATTAATTGAGGTGACCTATGAAAGCAAATGATTTGTAATACATGTGACAGGACATGCATAGGACCAAACACCATAAATATGTAGAATTTAATAATAATATGAGAGTGAGAATCTATATATTTCACAGAATAATAATCACAGAATAGCTAAATCATACAGAATCAGTGAATCAAAGGAAATGTTCCTATAAATTACACTTTTTACAGAGAGAGGCTGTTTAATCTGGTGACATTTAATAAAGTATATTCTTGGATTCAAACAGGCAGTGGAACAGCTTGGTAGCAGCATTGGTGAGGCAGCAGCTTCATCTCTGTTGCCTTGCTTCTTTCAGCAGAACCTGCAGCTGGTTCCCACTGGCCTGGCTGGGCTGGGTTCAAAATCCTTGCCTAAAGAAAGCTGTAAATATCTTCTCTTACAAGCACTGTGTTCACCTGTGGTGGAAGCAGAAACACACCACATACATATGTTATTAATTTGCTGCTTCTTGGCAAAAATTTGCACTCCCAAAGAGTTCACGATGTTGTAATAAAGCTGGAGAACAAAGAAATTGCTCTTTGCCCACATATAAGACATGCATAATCCCCAGTGAGGAGTTAACATTTGGGGAACATAGGAAGAACTCTGGTGCTGGCAACATCTGCCTGGCATGTGCAGTCACATCCTTCACAGCTGGGTTACCTTTCATGGGCATTTCTTGCAATTAAGGTGGAAGAAATAATTGCTCTTATGTGCCCTAGATAAGTTGATCCCTTTTCTTTAGCTGGCAGGTAAAGTGGAAGGCTCTCAGGTTTACAGAATTAGTAAGAAGGAACTTCCAGGAACATCTAATTTTGAAGTTCTTTAGTCATTGATTTTTCCATGCTGTGATTCTCTCTTATTCCTGCTGCTTCCATCATTGCTGCCATTTATAGACTGGTGCATAGCCAGCAAAGAGCCTGGCTGAATTTGTCTGCACTTTTGCTTGGACTCAAAAAGGGTTTGGATCCACAGCTTAAAACTTGCATAAGTCAGTTTCCTTTTAAACCCTTCTTTAGGGGAATCGTACATTAAAGAAAACATGTGCATCATAATTTCTTTGTCTGTAAACTGCCTGGATGCTGTGCAGTATTAGTATTTAGGATAAGACCTCTTAAAAAGTCATTCCCTTTTCAATTTCTGTTGGCTAAAGTGGTGCAACTCCTATCCTAACACCACCTTCTGTCAATTACTTATGTAAGGAGTGGGCATGCATTTAAAAATTTCTAGTGGAAATTGCAGACCAGTTTTAAATAGTGTGAAAAATAATAATACTAAAACATAACTCCTCAATAGAGTTTCACATCTTTTCACAGTACCACACAGGGATGGTCATTCCCAGACACCAGCAACTTGTTACACCTCAGAATGTGGCATGGGAGATGTAGTATTATAAAATATACTTGGGTTTATTCTGAAAGTAAACTTGTATATACCTAGAGTACAATTTCAATGCCTTTGTGTTGGGTGATTTTTTTTGCAAGAGGAGACATTTCCCTGATGCTGTGTGGATTCCAGCTGAGGATTTTTCTCTCACTACTAAATGTGCTGAGTAATCTGATATGAACTTTTGGGTCTCACAGGACACTGGGCCTTTCCCTTTCCTAATTACAGTTTCTATGACTTGCTTGAGGGGATACTTGTGAAGTGATGCATGCAGCTATGTCTTAAAAATACTTCTTTTGCAGAGGGAGGAAAGATTAATTTGTTCTACTAGGAAAAATAGGACTTTGTCCTCTTCTGTAACATCAATGATAAAATCCTTCGGGAGAGTGGGGAAATATTACTTAGGAAGTCTGCAATTTCAAGACTTACCTCTGATCAGACTCTTCCTTGAACTCTTGAAATATATTCCAAGTTTGCAGAATTAGTAAGATGGCAGTTTAGAAGGTTCTTGCAGCTCTCATGTTTGTAATTCTTTATTGTTTTGTTTTTCTTAATTGTAACGGGTGTACTTACTGTTGAACTGAAAAGCAGAATTACAAAGTGAACACTGCTTCTCGGATCCTGTGCTTAATCCTAACACACAATGTAAAATCTCCCCTGGGGTGACCTCTTCCCTTAAATTCTAGGTCTAGACCTTCAAGCTGTCTTATGCAGGTCTTTGCTGAAAGGAAAAGAATACTTTGGTAATTGGAGGCATATTTCTGCCTCTGGACAAAAAGCCAAAGTCCCTCCTTGGCAAAATGAGGAGACATTAGGGCAAAATGGAAAGCTGATGGTGTTTTGTCAGGTGGAAATACAAGTCCTGTGTAAGATCCATCTTGGGGAAGGCAGATGATCTGTCTCAGTACTGAATGAACTGATGTTTTCCGAAGCACCTGAGGACAATTCCACTGAGTGGCTGTACAGAGCCACTGCTTGCTCTCCTAATTGTGTGCAGTTTAATTAGCACAGGTGGGTGAAGGAAGGATGAGCTGTGCTTTCTGGGTTTTTTAGTCTAAAACCTGGAATTCTCTGGACCACTGGCAGCTTGTTTGTTGAATCACTCACTTGTGTACAGGCAGAGCTCAAACCTGTAGCCATTTCCCATGGCAAAGAAGCCAGAGACTGTTATTGTTAAATCTCCTGCTCAGTCTGAGAGTAAAATTTTCTGTTGTTTTACGAGTACTGGGGTTTTTTTTGCCTGCAGTAGAAAAGTGTTCTAACTACTGGAAAGTATATTCCCACAACTCCTGGTACACTTAGAACAGAGGTAGAGCTGCCACATTTAATGAACATGCAGAATTTTCTCACTGAGTATAGGAAAAATGGCTGAGAATGTTCTTGTGGCTAAGAAACATTGACATCTAAAGTGTCTTCCACTCTGTCAAGGAAATGCTGTATTTATGGGGTTTTTTTTGGTTGGGTTTTTCTTGCTGACTCAATTTCTTCATTTATGAATAGGAAAAATTTTGATCTTGCCTAGTTAATCTCTCCATATATGAAAATTGTATATCCAAAGAAATATGAAATAATAAAATAATGATAATTAGTAAATATCCTTCAGTATGAAAGATTAAGAAAAAACAAGGGTTGATATATTTTTCTTTCCTTTTTAGCTATTGCAAACTAATTTTAAGTTATAAATAATAATACCTGTCTTAAGTACTGATTTGTTAATTCTGGTATTTAAATCCATGGTTCAACCAACTCAATGCATTTGAGAAACCTCCCATCCTGTTTTAATTGATACCAACAGGTGTCTCTGTATTTCTGGTGAGCTATCCTCATCCTAGCACCATGAACTGGGACTAGATTCCTCTCCTGCCTTGCTGCAAATCCTGACAGGCTGTGCAAATTGCAGTTCACAGTAGTTTTGTTCTGTCAAGTGGTTGGGTCAGCTCTTCTTTGCCTCTCTTCCTTGCAAGGTTGGCTAGGAGGTGCTTCCAGCCCCTGACTAGCACTCTTCTGATTGCCAGGGACTGTCACAGGCCACTCCAAGGGCTGTTGTGTGTTTGATTCATGGTCCCTAAATCTCCACAGTTTGGCCCTTCCAGTCTCAGCAACAGCCAGTTTCACAGTGGGTTTTGTACCCAGCTTCTCAGCTTGTGAAGCTGTAGACTGTAAGGCTGCAATCAAGAAACTCTAATTCATCCTGTGGAAACATCCAGAAAAACTAAGGAAAGTGAAAGGTCATTTGCAAATAAGCAGCTCTTAAACTGCTCTGATGTACGTGGATATCTGTCACAGCTTTTGGTAAATTGTGATGCAGGACCTGCAAAAAAGGGATGCAGACACATTCCCATTTTCTTCTCTGAAGTGGCTGTAGGCTGTTGATGGGCAAAGCCTCTGCCCCTTGAGGGTGACATCTGTGTGCTAAAGAGAGCATATTTAACGATTCAGTAGTTGAAAATTCCCCTTAAATATCCTCCAGGTTATACCTCGTGTTTGAGAGAGACCTGAATGTGTGCTGAATACTGATTATCCCTGATATCTTATATGGCCCAGGATATACTATTTGCCTTTAAGAACTGAGCCATATTTTACAGAAAATAATTCTTGATGTCTGACTGATCATCTGTGATCAGGCATGTCTTTTAGTCTGTTTTAGATTTTTAAAAAATTATTATTATTTACTGCAGAGCATTTCAGTGGTAATTATGTAGTCCAGTTGATGTAGTAAAATGAAAAACATTCTAGATTGAATTGGATAGTCTTTGCATTGCACTTAGTTGCTTTAGGGAAAGAAGACAGGTTTTGGGACTAATGTTTCTTCCTTTGCTTGCTCTACAAAGCAATGAATGTAAGATACAGTGACAAGCTGCTAATTCACATTTTATAGTGAAATTGGAAAATTGCCTGAGAATAGGGATGGATAATGAGAGATCTTCTTTTACACAAACCTGAAACAAGGTGGGGAATAGAGTGCTGGAAGGCTGGGAAAAACTCTGGGTAATTTTTGTTTGTCTCCTGGAGGACAAGGCAGCTTCATGAAGATTTATTATTATATAATATAATAATATTAATATTATCTGTGTTATAAATGCTACCAAATATCACCAGTGGTCATGGATGGAAGTTCTATTTACAGGAATATAAGCATCAAATGGGCATGAAGAGAGCACCTGAGAAGTAACCAGTGTTACCCCTTTTGAAGCACTGTGGTAGGACCATGGAAGGAAAGCTGCACTGCTTTATTCTCCTGTGACCCTTCTCTTTGGATCAAATGCAGAATTTTAACCTCTGAGGTAAAAAATTTTGTATTTCAATGCCATGACAATGGCTTATGATAATTTCAATGTGTTAAGTTGAAATATGTACTTTCTCAGTGAAATTCTTGCAGTCACTGTCTTGGGCTGTTTCTTTTTGTGCTGTGTGTATTGTAGAAAATTAGTGTTGACTAGACAGTAGTTGCTTTCCTTACTGAAACTTATTTTCATTTAGATTTGGAGTAAAAGGAAATTCTTTTTTAATATATTAATATTGTTTCCCTTTGTTGTCTGGGAAAGAATGCAATAACTATCTCCCTGAAAGTAAGTTGAGTCATGAGCAAAACAGTTACCTGAAGCAAGAAAGAGGTGAAAAGACAGGGTCATGGTGCTGCTCAGGAATAGTTCTTGGCTGTGCCTTTTTCTTAAAGAAAAGTTAAGCTAAAAGCTAAATTATCCTCCTGGGAATACCTGCATCAGTCTGCCACTGTTTCCATACAACTGAGTTTTGACCAAGCCCTCAGTTCTTCAGCAGGAAAAATATTTTGTTGAAGTAGTTTTTGACCTCTTCTAATGAATGCAGTAATCAATTTCACAGATAGAAAAAAAATAAGGGCAAGAAAAATCTTAGGAGCTAAGCATATGCGCTGAAAATAATAAAACAGTGATGAGTCTGTGAATCAGCAGGGCTTCAAGGCTCTGATTCCTGGGATTCACCTGAGAGCTGTCTCCAACACTTCTACAGTTACAGATTTGAAAATTGTGTGAGAAAGCATTCTCTTTCTATAAACAGAAGAATTACCGAGGAGATGTGTATCTGAAAGTGTAGTATTGACTTTGAAATATCTGAAGTGTTTTAATGAGGAAGGGTTTTAGAATGCGTTTTGCATCTTCAGTGTGCGGCTCCAATCGCATTGCATCTCGCGATATAAGCTGGATTTCTTCCACATCCCAAAGAGTTCTGGTTGTGTATCTGCACTTCAGGTCCTCTTCTCACTGTTATCTAGCGAATGTAGGTTTAGCTTGGGGTTGAATGGAAGCTTATTGCTGTTTAAAAAACAACCCAGCTTGGGAAAAGCCTGCTTGCAAACACGAGACAGTAACAAAATGTGCTAATTGGTTTCTTAGGAAAAAAGCACCAGCAGTGAAACTTTTCACACGGGGTATTTCGCCAGGAAGTGTGTCAGTGTAATATACAGACCTACGTTCTCCATCTCATCTGTGAATGGGGAATTTTCACGGGGGTGGGGAGAAACCTCAGTTCCAGAAACACAGTAGGAGCCCTTTAGGGCTTTTTCTTTTTTGCCCCTCTTCTCACACAATAGGGCAGTCGGTCTCCATTGTTGATGGCTCCTGCGCTTATCAGGGGCAGGACTGGGCAGATAAGCTATGTTATGTCAAAGCTTGCTGTAAATACTTTCGGTGCTTACACTTAGTTGAGAAACCACTGAAAACATTATTGCAGAAACCGAGTGGGAGACGCTGGGTTTCACACCAAAACAAGCCAATTTCTCTTTTCCCTTAGTTTTTGACGGCTTAAGGTGAGGGTGAAAGAAATGAACTGGCGAACTGCAGAGCAGGCGGGTCTGAAGCGCAGGAGACCAGGTGAGGAGGGCAGCGGCTCGGGGGTCGCGGGGGTTCGGCGCAGCCCCGGGAGCGGGTGCAGCCCGCACCCCGCGCAGNTTGAGGCATGAACGCGGTGTGCACACACGCAGGGACGGTCCGGGGCTCCCTCCCTCAAATATGAGTGTGTGTGTGTGCGTGCTCTTTCTGGGAAGAGAGCGTGGCATCTGTTTCTTCTTGTCTAAAATAATTACCCTGTGTGCGAGGCTTCCCTCAATGGGAAGGAACGGGCCCGGCTGTGGGGCTCGGGGGAGCCGTGGGAAGAGTGCTGGTAACTTGGAGCAGGATGATGGATTCTGCTGTCGGGTAGCACTTGGAGAGGAGGCTTGAGGAAGGGCTTTCCAGGGCAGGGTCATTGTCCCAGAGAACTTCCCTGAGGGAACGGGTTGGTGTAGCCTCCCACGGAAGACCGCCTGTCTGCGCCCATGGAGGCTGTGGGGATTCGGTGTGGGACATCTGCTGCCGCTGTTTTGGGAAGGGCATCCCTTTGTTCCTCGGAGTGGCCAGACTCCCGGCTGGAAAACAATGGCCATCCTAGCAGAGCCACGGGGAGTGGGGCTGGCGGTGCAGTCACGAAGTGGTCCAGCGCTCACTTGCCTTGCCCCCGGTAGCTCTGTGCTCACGCGTCCGCGCTCACACGTGCTGTTTGCTTTTTCGAGTAATTGAAAGCTTTGAAATTTCAGACCATGTCATTAAATCAGTTGCTGTGTATTTAGTCAGGACCACTATTCTAAGGGACTAACGTAACAGTAACGAAATAAAAGCTAACTACTCTTAAAATTTATGTCAGAGAAACTATTTTAAATATATCCAGATTGGAAATGACCACTGGCATAAAGGTCAGGTAAAACTCCTGACTTTGCGATTTTTGTGCGGAATCGTGAGCCTTCCATATCCGTCTGTCCTATTGTTAATTGTGAATTAAGGCTGGCAACAAGCTGCCCATCCTTCCCTGCATGAATCATCACTTTGTCAAGCCCTGTGTCAAAAACAAGGCTTTCCCCAAAAGTGTGCAGTGTTAGAGGACAGAAATAGTCCAGCCCATCTGTTAAAGTACAGTTCAGTCCCTGGCTGCTTTTAAACATATGAAAGGTAAAGACCTTCTTCTCATCATGTGCTTTTATTTCCAGTTGTCCCAGGCTTGAGTTAAAGAATGTCTTCAATTTAGTGCTTAAAGTACTGCGCTGCCTCTGGCTTAATTTTGTGTGAAGGTGTGAGGGTTGGAGCGTTCCCATTCTTCCCAAAGTAACATAAAGTGCTCACTGCTTTTGTTGGCTTTTAGCAGTTACTGGTGTGTTAGGCTGCCACAAGTTCCTCCATATCCTTAGGATGGTTCTGAAACACCTATGTGGTGTTGGATATCTAAAAGGCTTCTGGCTCCTTATGAGCACCAAGGACAGATTGAGTGCTCAGCAAAGTGAAGGTGAAAGGACTCATGAAAGCATCTTAAATCACAGAAGCTTGCCTTTTTAGTTTTTTTTTATTTTTTTATTTTTATTTTATTTTTTTTTTTTTTTTTTTTTTTTTTTTTTTTGGTAAGACCTTGTTAAATCACACCTGTGGGGAGGAACTCTGTGTGGAAATGATGCCAGGGGCCGGCAGTTTAGCTCTGCTGTGTTAGCCCTTTCAGGCATTGTGCAAGACTTGATGTGATTGCCTTTAGAAGGGCAAATGTACATTGCAAGCCTACTAGTGCTTCTGGGGGAAGGGAAAATAAAAGTCTGGCAAATGAGGAGAGGAAGTGGGAGAGAGCAATTGGAAACATAAGCAAAGTCATTAATTTTTCCCACTGTGCACTCTTAAGAAACTGCTGGCAACGTACTGGAGATACTCTGCCTCATGGAAGTGTCAGGGACTTGCTTCACATGATTCTCTGAGATCATCTGGTTTCCCTGAGCTCTGTGGGAACAGAAATTCCTCATGTTGGAGTCTGATCTCATCTTCCTTCGGCAGCAGTAGTAGCAGTAGCTTGGGAATTGGAGAGGAAGGTGAAGAAAGTGCCGGTGGGACGGTTTGGAGAAAAGCTCAGTTCTGGTGTAGGCCAAGCTGGACACTGTTCCCTCCTTTCATTTGCCTTGTGTGGTCAGAGCTGGGACAAATGCTGACATACCCACCAAAGTTCAGTGCCCTTTCAGACTGCTGAGCTTATTTAGCACAGCTTGTGTACCAGACCGCCCTTCAAATCTTACCCTATATTTCATTCATCTTTTTTTACTGTACTAATGAACAGCAAACTGAAATGGAAAGTGGTGACTTGAGTGACTGTATGCATCAAGCTTGGGGAATTTCCTGAGGTCGATGAAAGACAAAAATAAAGGGTTTTTCCCTCCCTTATAGCTATGTAGTTAGTCTGTTAAATTCACAGAGCCTTCTAAGTAGCCTCTTCTGTTTGTTGTGGGAATACTGGCAAAAATTTTAGGAAGATTGGAGTAGCAATGACCAGCCCTGGAGTCTGTAACTTGATCTACAGCTTTTTTTTCTTAAACTGGGAAAGGAAGTAGCAGCTCTTGTTACACCCTTATGTAACCTCTCCATTCATAACCTCCCAAAAAGAAGGAAACCAGAGCTTGATTTCTGGTGTATAAGCTAACATCAAGGCATGCTTTGTCATAATGAAACAGTAAAGAATAACATTAATTTTCTTCTGTTTTGCAGTTCCCAGAATGGAAAAAAAAACCCCCTAAATCCACAACCCTACCAAAAGTTAAACATTTTAATTTTGCGCTGATGGGATAGTGGAAATCTCTGCAACTCTTTGTCATATGCTGTGAAGTAGCTGTTAAAGAGGATACTGGAACTATAACAAGGGTCTTTTTGTGCATCTTTTCTGGTGTGTTTGAGCATTAGTCTCAAAACATTCATCCTTTGCAGTTGTGCCCCAGTTTGCTTGTGGTTTGGAAAAGCTTTGTTCTTTTGGTGTGTATTACTCCAGATTTTGGTTCTAAACAGCGTGAAGACCAGGATCTCTTTTTTTTTTATTTTGTTTGGTTTGGTTTTTTGTTTCCTGATAGTGGCATAGCTTTTGAAAGGTAATCTTTTTGCCTCTCCCAACTCCATTTTACTGGGAGATTTCCCATTTGGTATCACCAAGGAAACTTGTATCCATTTCTTGATATATATTTTAAGTCTGATAGCGAAGTCACCGTGGTGATGAGAGAGTTTCAGTGAGAAAGACTAGTCCTTAAAAATACAGTTTCAGAGGTGAAGAAGAATTATCAAGTCCCCTTTCTGGGTGCAAACTGGTTGGGGAATTCTTCTATGCGGACAGTAAAGGAGTAATGGACCCCAGGGGCCAGAACAACATCTTTTTTCCAGTGCCCCAGCTTTTGGGAGGAAAGCAATCGAGAGGTGGTCTGCAGCCTAAGTGACCAGATTTAACACTTCAGCAAACAAGCTGAAGGCTCAAGATGAGGAATCCAAATATCCAGAGTCCCAAGGAGTAAGGGCAGAAATGTTTACTGTCACTAAGATTTTCTTTCCTTTGCAGGGGTGGGGAGTGGTAATTGCCTTGTTTCTGGCTTTGTGAGGTGCTGCCTTGAAATTGCTTCTTCAGTGCGGGTGTACTGGTAAACTTTTCCTTGTTCTCCCTGTCCTGGAGAGGCAGAAACCCTTCCAAGGGTCTTATATTGGCAGAAATCTTTATGTTGTTGGGCAGGAGGACCATGAGAGCAAAAGACAGCAGGAGGAAAGTAAGAGCATATATCAAGGAGAAAAAGAGGAGATCATTGTGAGGAATAAGTGCTGAGTAACAGCAGGATTGGTGGGTGTTGTACTATCAGAAGTGCTTCTTGTAGATTTCTTTATTTTCTACGTGGAGGCAGCAAGGAAAGACTCATTTTTCCCTACTGTAAGCAGAAACCAGTGTGTAAAAGTGTGTGACCACAGCCTGGTCAGCAGTGGTACAAGTTTCCTGGGCCCACAAATATGCTTTGTATGTGAGCTCTCTTGCTGTTTGCTTTATGCTTCTTTTTCTGTAATATTCTATAATTTTCATAGTTTGTACACTCCAAAGTGCTACTGGGGGTACTTTGAATTGCAATAAGAGTACAAATATAAAATTACAAATAAGAATAATTAAACCGTAGGCTGCTACAATGGAAGGAAAACCAGGTAGCAAGCTGTGACATCCTGAAATGTTTCGTCACATCCCGAAGAGTTTCTACTCTTTTATATGCATTTTCTCTATGGAGCCTGTTCTCCTTTTGTCTACAAGAGTGTACTGGTGTCTGAAGATCTTTGAAATCCTGGGCCTTAAGGTAACCACCAGTTTTTATGCACAATGGAGCATATGCAATGTCCTGACACTGTGCTTAAATCCTTGCCAGTAACCTTTGAGAACCTGCACCTCAGAAATGAGGAAACTGCTGGGTGATGAAGGGTTGAATTCTGAATCTTGGGAAAGCACAAGCAAAGGAAGTAACTCTCTGTGTTTTAATGCCTTTGTGTTAAAACAATGTGAAGCACAGTTAAGGGTATCCTTTTAGACCAGAGGTATCCTTAAAGTCCTTATTGCATAAGGACTCCGTGGATGGCACTGTAGTGAGAAGTCAGCCCTGCTGTTAGGAGAGCTGTTAAAGGGAGTGAGTTGCTATTAATCCTCTCCACTGTTTCTCTATGGAAACAAACAAGCAACTTAACATAGAGACACTGGTGAAGAGATGAAGGGGTGCATTTTTTTCTGGGACTCTGGGAACCAGTTCACTGTCCACTTAATAGCTTGGCTACAGCTTCATGTTTGAGGGCTGAGAAGAAAGCTCCTCCTAGCAGAGCTCATGCTTACCTGATGTGAAAGGATACCTGGGATGTCTAACTTCCAGCAAAAATAACAGCTGCTCTACCTTTTCATCAAGAGAGGCTTGGGCAGCAGAAAGGTGGCAGGTTAGAGGTTAAAAGGCAGATTATATTTGGGAATAGTTAAGCCTGCAAGATAAACACATGGTTGCTGTAGTGTCTGGAGACCCTTCCTGACTTTTATGTGTGTGAGTAGGTCTGTGACTGATGGAGCACTTGAAGTTTGTTGTGCAGAGTAAGCTAGGGAAGTGCTAACTCCCTGTGAACCTTAGGAGAAGGAAAAAGAGTTGTGGAAGGGGTGAAAATGGATCCCTCTCTCTATGAAGGAATATTCCTGGTAGTGGTGAGGAAATATTGCTGTCATGATGTACCAGGAATCCTCTGTACAGCCTAGTTTAAATCCTGCTCGGCCAGGATGGGCTCAAATAGGAGAGGAAGCAGAAAAGGGTGATTGGGATGGAAAAGCCACTGAGAGGGAAATGGGCAATACTGGCTATGCATTATTTGGAATAAATCTATTGAAATGAACCTCTGTCAATACTTCCCTGTGAGGGAGAAAACACATTTAAATTTAAAACCAAAGCCAAACCCCAGCAGCATTAGCAAAAGCAAGAAGTGGATATTAGCTGATCAGGAATAAATTTAGTCTGTGAATAAGGCACACCATAAGAACTGTTTCTCATGGAGGAGGCTGAAAAATGGCACTCTGGAGCAGTGCAGTGCAGTGGTCGTGGCTGCAGGATGCGGTGGGTTTGGAGCACACAGAACAGACACCGCTTCAATTGCCATTGTTCAGCTCACCGGCTGTCAGGCTGCCGGAGTGAGAAGGGCTCTGGAGATTACCTTCAGTGATCAAAGAGCGCAGGGCTCTGTTGAAACAAAGTTCACTCCAGGAGAAATCCTGGAAAATCTTTTGGCAAGCAAGGGCAGAGCTGGAGCTCCTTGTGCTTTGTAACATTTCTGGAACACAGGGAGCTTGCCTGTATCTCGTGTGAATAGAACTTTTTGCTTCCTAGAAACTGCCAGATGATAGTTCTCACTGGAGCACAGCGAGGGGAAGCTTAGTAGCTGTGAGTGTGTGCTGAGTTTGCCTGCCACGGCACCGGCTGGTTTCCGTCTGTGCAAGGGAGTTGCTTTCTATTGGTGTTTTAAGAAGGTGTCCCTCTCTAAATCTGTGAAGTGTTATATTTTATTTGGAAAATCTCTGTTTATCGTGCTAGTTGTTAATAAAAACACACCGTCTGCTGGCTTTTAACTTCATGGACATCTGGACAAGAGTGGTTACCGTGTGTTGAAATGCAACTTCATGAACTGCTCCCACTGTCTGAAATATCTCTTGATACAGTACACAGGAAGAGCTGGAGATGGCTGGATTTAGCAATTGATGACTTTTATCCTCTAATTCCAGGTGTCTATCTGAAAATTACCGTTGAAGATGAAAATGACCAAATAGTGGATATAGGTCAACTGCTTGAGATGGGCAAACCTGTCTTAGTACATATAATTTATTTAAGCCTTACCTTCTCTTAGATTTTTTTTTTTATCTTATGTTTGGGCAAATAATGCTTCCTCTTCCCATAACACTTGCATCCAAATGCATTTATTCCCTGCCTTTATTAAAAAATAGCAGTGTCTTGCTGGACAGAAATTGATGTGCAGAATAAACAGGGATGGCAAGTGGTGGGGTGAAACCTTGCACTACTGTTTTACCTTGGCAGCTACTCCAGGGAGAAATGGGACTAGTCGGGTCTGACTTCCTGCAGGTTTTTCTCTTGTGATGGATTGACTTGCAAAGAAGTAATAATTTCCACTTGAAGCTTTTTCTGTAGCTAGGGAATTTTGCAGAGCAATTTTTCTGCTCTGTGGTACTTAATAAGGGGTTTGTTCTCCTTGCAGCCCATGTCTCTGATGGAATGCTTGTGCTCAGATCTCCTCTCCTGCCTGCTTTAGTGTGCAAAATCAGCTGTTCTGTTGTCCTTTACTCTGTCCTTTTGAATGAAATTCAACATTAGACATGTCTGAGAGAGTAGATGCGTAGACCAAGAGATGAACAGCTGGCATGATTTGTCTTTTTTTCATAAAATACTAGGGTAAAAACATTCCAAACCTTATTTTCAAATATCTCAAGGACCCCGTCAGTGAGGTTTTCAGGAGGGGAAATTGCAATGGGCTAGAATGAGATCTTTGGGGTGGTATTTGGGTGACTTCTTTTCCTCCTGTTTTAAATGGAAAAGGACAGGGAAATTTTTGCTTTACCCAGACTTTTACTGCATGGAAGACGATATGGGTGCATGGAAACTGTGAAACCTGTGAGTGCCAACTGCTCTAGGGGTTAGGGTGTATGCTCAGTTATTGTGGCTGGCTGATGCTGGGTAGATAAAGGCACCAATGCTCCTTCTGGGATCTGGATTTCCTGAAGCTCCTGATTAGGTTTGTGTTCATCTGTGACCGGTTTTAAGCCTGGTTCACTGACTGTTGTGATGACTTTCTGTGGCTGCTTTTCCTTCTGCTGCTGGCAGCTGAGTGAAGCTGTGGTGTTACCTGGCCTTTTATTTCGTTTTCTGCATATCTTCAGGGCTTATCACCGGCTGCTCAACAGGCAACAAAGCATTTGAGCAGAAGATTAGCGTGTACTCTGATATTTTAACCCTGTAGTATTAGGACATCTCTTAGTACCTACCTTACCAACGACGTAAATTTCTGTTTGCTCCAGTTGCTCCACCTTGAGCAGTTCTTTTGCCTGTGTCAGGGGTGTGTGGTTCCCGTGCTGACTGCAGGAAAGCAAGGCTTGCATTCTGCCCATGTGCTTGTGTGGAATAGAAAATAAAAATCCTATTTTGGTCGAGGATCTCGATTACAGCTGGTTGCTGGATTGCTCCCAAGGGACTGAAACCTCAGGTGAAAGAAGTGATCTGGCTTTGTGAGGGCTGATTTATTGTAAAAATGTTTTGTGGGGATCTGCTACTGAGAGCTCTTTTGAACCCAAGCTCTGGTGAGGTGGCAAGCTGCTGGTGTGTGACATACAGCAAACAAAGAAGATGCCGTAATATAAATAAATGCTGCCTTGTTTTTTGTACCCCTGTTCTGCAAATGTAACCTTTGGATTGGGCAGGATCCCCCAAAATTGGCAGAAAACTTTAAGCGGCAGGTTGAAAGATTGAGATAATCAGTTTAAAAGGGCACCCACTGCTTAGTGGAGTTTGGCTATCCAGTAGTAAAAGATTTTTTGGTTTCTTTTCTGAAAGAATGAGGGTGTTTCCTATGTGTCCATATCCCTTACTGACAACTTTTTCAACGTTGTGTTGTCCAAACACTGTCAGTCTGAAATCTAGTCTTTGGTTTAGGGGGAGAAGGTAGGACCTTTGGCAACTTTTGGCTTTGCAGTCACATTTTGTTCCTTATTTTGAAAAAGACTCAAGGAAGCCTTAGCAAGGTGTATGTGCCAAAAATTGACGTCCTTTGTTACTGAATACTTTATCCCTTTCTGTAGATGTGGACCTGGAATGATGATAAAACTCTGTGGCTAGGCAATGACTAAGAAAAGCCTAAATATAAGAAACCACCATGGATCCTGTTTCTGCTGAACTCAGTGGGAATTTAACCAGAATTTTGGACTGTAAATAGCCTTGGTAGTGAAGAGCTATTTCTAGATGCATTGAAAACACCCAAGGTGTTATCCCTATTAAACCAATTAAAGAAAAAAAGACTCCAGAATAACCATTTACATAATGCCACTTCACACCTATAATTTTTGAAGCCTGTCAATATAATCCAAAATGTAAAGGAACATTTTATGGGTAAAAATGGAGTAGCAGACATATTTTGACTGTATTTGCACAGCTGCTAAAGAGAAGAGCGCCTTAGCAACGTTGAAAAACCCAAATGATTTTCCCAAAACCTGGTGTGACTGTATGACTGACCCAGATGAGTTAAAGCAAGGCAGAAAGTTGACTTAGGAAATAGATCAGCCCCAGAGTGCGGTTACTGGTGGCAGTTATTGTGTTGTGGTTGCAAAATAATTATCAGAAGTAATTTGAAGCCATGTACTGCTGGGACTGTAAAGTAGGAATAATAGAATAGATATACCCCATGGTCTCATAGAGCAGGTAATATCCATGCTAATGTTATTCAAACCACTGGGAAAAAAATAACAGAAAGTAGCCTTAGAGAAATGCAAACACAGCCCCCTCAGGCTGCTGAATTAGTTGGTTTTGGTTTTTTTAAGGAAGAGAAGGAGGGCAAAGCTGTATCTTCTGCATACATGGCTCATGTGATTTTGGTTTTGTGGTAAGGTACTGTGCACCTTTTTGGTGATACCAGAGCTGTTCATAGTCTCATCATAACGAGAACAGAAGCATGAGAGAGGCATCTCTCTCACTTCAGGGGGAGATTACTGCTTAGTGTAGGTTGTAATCAAGCTGATGTAAAAACAAAACAGAAAACACCCCACCCCTACACCAAAACAAAAACCTCAACACCCCCCCAACAAGCCCCAAAGAACTTCAGCATCAAGCAAACCTCTCACTTCTGCGTTTATGAAGAACCTGAGTCCTGGTGATGAAGGAAGTTTCATCCACTGTTTACATCAGGAGGAGATGATGTCCCAGCAAACACTTCGTACATGTCCTAATGCAGTCTAATTATCAAACTAGCAGTTTTTCTAAACTGCAGTTAAGTCTCCATTGTTAAACTCTTAAAAGATGATATTGCCTCAGTGGTTGCAGCTGTTTGTTCAACAGTACCTTAAGTGGCTTGATTCTTTCTTGAAAATTACCCAATCTTTAGATAAATGCGTGGTGTTTGGTAGCAGGGGCCAGTGGAGCATTCGTTTCTCCTGTGGAATTCTCTGGTCAGATCTTCTGTCATCTAAATTGCAGTCACTGGTGCGAAACTGCCCTAATCTGATGTTGCTGAAGGGCTGTTCCCATTTAGCTGATGCTGAATGCAAACATTCCTGCGGTCCCAGGACAAATACACCCCGTAATGCCGCATTTTACTTTTGTAATTCACCAGAGCTGTTTGTTGTTAAGTGCTCAAGGAATCCAGTACACGTGTGTGATGTTCGGTGCCCATGGAAATTTAAGAGAGGTTGCACAAGGCTTCAAATAACAGCTCTTGCTTGGTAGATAAGATGTGAGAAACATTAGCTAATTCAAAAGCTCCGAATTATAAAATTTTCCACTTTGGAAAACACTGATTTGTACAGTAGGACTGTGAGAAAGGAAGGAATTCAGAAGCCCTTCAGACACTGGTGAAACCAAAAGGAAAGATGGAGAGTCAGAGGAAGCCTTTTAGTTCTTTGAGTGCTTTTTCTGATGTTGTGATATCCATTAACATTCCTTCCTGAAATTCGTCTGTCAAGTTCCTCAAGTCCATTTTCTTGCAGGAAAAACAGTGGGCTGCAACATCGAGCTGTTTTCTGCATGCTCTTTTCCACAGGACATGGATGTGTCAGAGCAACAATTGAGAGCGGTCACAGCTGGGAAGGAGGGTGCAGGTGTTCCTGGCAGAGCAGATGGGAGGGGTCTGGAGGGAAAGCAGGGGTTTCCTCTGGATGATATCAACGTTTTTCACACGTGCTGATGTCGGGAAATGTAGCTCTGAGTGAAAAGGGCATTGTAACAGCTCAGCTGCAGAGTCTGCCTCAGTTTGCCCGGTGAACCAGCACAGGGTGTTTCCAATGAGCTTGCACCTTTGGGGGATCAGCCAGAGGCTGGTGAGACACAAGGTTTGCTGGCCAGCAGAACAGGATAAGTTTAAATCCTGCCTCTTGCCAAATTGGTACTTAGGCTTGTCATGAGCAGCAGCACGAGATGATGGTTGCAGCCCCTTTTGGTTTTGTTTTCTTCAAGTAATGACATTGTGTCCTTAGCTGCTTTTTGCAGCAGTGGTCTGTCAGTGTCCCCACTTCTGTGTGGGCTGATTGCTCCTGGACTGAGAAAACAGGGAAGGGGTGGGCAGGCATAATTACAGCCTGACAGGGGCTCAGGATCAGACCTGGAACATGAAATCACTTTGAGCTGCACTATTGAATTACTGATGTTGCACATTGTCCCTGTTAAGACTTAGAAAAAGGGGGTTGTCTTCTACAGCAAGCTGGTTGTCGTGAAACCAAAGGCTTGTGTTTTTTTTTTTTTAATTTTTTTTTAACCTGTTTTTGTTTTGTTTTTGAATAATCAGAGCTTGAAGCATATGTGAGTACATCTATGTTGGTTTTGATGGTAGGGAAATTGTCCTCTTGCTACAATGTCTGGAAAGAAGAAAAACCAAGCCACCTCTGCAGCCAGTGGTAGTTCCAGTGCACCAAACTCTTGAGTGTGAGCTAAGGACTGCACAGCTGTAGGAAGCTGCTGACAATTGTTGCTGTTCTGCTCTTGGACGGTGATGTGGAAAACCTTGGACAATTCCGTAAGGTGCTGTATGCCAGTAACAGGGCATTACTTCATTTCCCCTGTGGAGAATGTGTGCATTTAATTGTACAAAGCTTTGGGGGTTTTGCCTATTCTCTGCATTCTCTTCTATTTATAGTTGTCATTAGCTCTTTTTCCAGAATGGCCAATGATAGGGTTGCTGTGGCTGTGGGATGCTGTGATTTTTCATTTGCCATCCTTGTGGCCAAGAGGGGCAAGAAGGTTTTAGGTTCAACTGAAAATGTAAATTTTATCCCAGTCCCAGGCACTGCAAGCAATGGATACAACAGTCTGTGTTTTAAAAGGCTCTGTGTGGCGTGGGAGTGTGTGGATAAAAGCATTTTAAAGACACAGCCTGCCCAGCACTTCTCCTCCCAAGCATGTTGTCCAACATAAAACAGATCAAACTGTGAAGGATTACTGAATTGACTTTTAAAATATTTTTCTGAGAATGGAAACATGTTGCAAATGTTCTCACTCCATTGAATTTAAGGCTTAGATATGAGACTTAAGGGAGGAAGAACGGATTTGACAACTGCCTACAGAAAAAGGAGATATTTTGAAATGCTGCTGATCTTTCCTTTAGGGACAAGAAGGGTAAATTTGGGAGAAGCCTCAAGTGGTAAGTGGATATGGGTGAGACCAGAGAATGTTGAAGAAAGGATCTGATCCTCTGATCTCTCAGGCACTGGGAGCAGGTTCTGGTCCCATCCCTCTCATAGATCTGGCTCTTGAAAATGGTTCTTGAGTAGCATTCATCTTTTGAAAGGTGTGTGAATACATCCAAAAGTAGAAGCCACTTGCTTTTATGTTTGCCACTGCTCTCCAAACTGTGGTGAGCACACTGTCAGCAGTGCTGATGGGAAATATTAACAGCTGCAAGACATCTTTGAGTGTATGGCAAATACTTGGACATGGATTTGGATTGAGTTTCTGAGCTTTTTCTGAAGTTCAGCCATGTAATGTTGCAAGGGTTTGATTTTTTTTTTTTCTGTGTAGTGTGCTGATTTTTGACTTTTTTTATAAAGCTACTTCTAAAATTAGCGTTTGGTATTTTGAAAGTGCTGTATATTGATCTTCTATTACACTCTTCTAGTAGATTAATTTCAGTTATTAAGTCCTAGTTAGTTGTTTAATGTATGTTTAAACATTGTTGGTTTCTCTTAGCAGTGCTTTTTTCCCCCCACTTTTTACCTCAGACAACCAAATTATCCCACAGGCTGGATTTTCCTTTGTTAGCTAAACCAGAGCAGGGATTATGATTGGATTCCACCAAAGCAAAGGCTAACAATGCTGCTATGGCAGAATACTCTTGAAGCATACATAAGTGTAGGAAGTAACCTTTAATGGATTTTTGCAAAGGCTATTGAAAATGGCTTTGAGCAATCAATGTTAAATAAGTAGTTTCAGCCTGTTCAATTTTTTCATCATTTGGGTTTTTTGTATTTTCTAGCTCGCAAGTTGATGAAAAATATTTTAATCATAGAATGCTGTCAATTATTGTAGAAAAAACCAAGCTGAAAATTAACTTTGACCATAAAGTGGAACTTATCCAATATATTGATAAGTCAATATCTGTGTACAACTTCTTGATCCAACTTATAATAGTAGATGTAGTGTCTTCCTGCCCCTCTTCTGCAAAACATGGCACTGAATTTGGGAGCACATGGATGTTTTTGATGGGTTTGGCTGCTCTTGCTCTTGAAATTCCCAAGCAGTGATGCATGAAGTGTGGTAGGTGGTATGTAATTTCACAATGGTAAATGAGGTATTGTACTTAGAACTTAAATTTTAGGTTTAAATTGCCCTTATTAAGATTTTGTGTTGGCTTTTTTTATATATTTGGCCACAAACGCATTATTTAATAAGTTCCATACTTGAGAAGGGCTTTATTTTTTCAGCCTTCAAAAGTTATTTGAGCATTAGTTGATGTATGGGAAGTAATTAGGTCACTGGAACAAGATTGGTAGTTTAAAGAATTTGTCTTAATGGGATGCAGAAGTTGAAGTGATACCTCTGAAAAGATTCTATGAATGTTCAAAATTTTTTTTTGGTGATTCAGAGAGGTGGGCTTTTAAGAATAAAAGTATCTTTCTCTACAAAAATATTTGTGCAGTGTTTCTGTTTAAAATAAATGCTCTTTTGTTTGTTTAGCAGAGTTGACTCAGCTTTGGTTGGTTATCATAGTTCAGCACTGTTTTTGCATTTCCATGTGAATTTCTAGTAATTCCCAGGCTTGGTTCAGGTTTTGGGGATCTTTTTGTATCGCTTTGTTAGCTGCCTGTGGAGCTGTGCTTCTCTTCGTTGAATTTGGAGAAACATCAAGCATGACTTAAGTCTTGATCTAAAATCCCTCCAATGTCAGTCCCTGGTGAAAAACATTGAATAACTTGTAGTAAGTAGTGGCTGCAGGGAGAAGGGAGAGATAAAAGACTTAGCTTGTTTTAAATTAGTGATCTCATGGAGAGGCACTATGGCAAGGTAGCACTGATTATATACGGTAATAGCTGCTCAATGGCATTTTGGGAAACAAGAAAAAATATTTAGAACTAAAATGTGCAGCAGTGGTAGAGGGACCAAGGACAGCCTGATAGCATTCTGTAGCTGGGAGGTGACAGCTGGCTGGTGAAGTTGAGCTGCTGTTTTGTGTGTGTAGCTGTGCAGTAGCTGGTCCTTGGTTTGTGTGGTCAGCAAAGCTGTTCTCTCACCTCTGGTTCCCTGTTTGCGGCCGCCGCTCTGAATCCGTCCATTTTTCAGTCTCCTCGTGGAAGCTGAAGGCAGTAACTGTGTGCCCTGAGTTCTTGAGAAGCTCAGTAATCTCCAGCGTTTGGATTGGAGGGATAAAAGGCTAGGAGGATCAAATAAGTGCCAAGTTTTGGCCTGACCTTGACTTCTTTGTCTAAATGACTTCCTTTATCAGACTTGCTTACTTTCTTTTGTTTGATCCTGGTCTCCTGTTCAAGCCCAGCTTCTGGCTTTTGCCACTCCGGTTATATTTGTGCAGTGTCTCCACTTGTCAGCTGGATTGTTGCTGCCCTGTGAAAATGTTCTCTTGAGCAACAAAATTACAAGTAAATGGAGTAATTTGGTAGCTTCATGTAGCCAGTACCAGCACTGTACTGCAATATAGGCACTTAAGAGTCCGGGGTTTATGAACTAAGATGAAATAGTGTGTTTTTTGTCTCTGAGTGGGTTCACTGAGTTGGTTTCCATTTCAATATTCATGGAGTTGGAGAAATGCAAGTAATGGTGAAAAAGAAATTCAGATTAGGATTATTGACAAATTTAAACCCTAGTTTGGAGATCTTGATGAAGCTTTTGATAAAACACAGACTTAAATGCACTTGAACATTGTGTTGAAGTCATCCAAATACTCTGGTTTTGATGCCCATTAGAATCTTCATTCCTGTTTCTAAGAGTTTCATGTTTAATGTAAAGTGGACCAGAAGGCATTGTTGACTATTGGAAGTTAAATTTTAGAATCATGTGGACTACCTGGGTAGATGGAATGACTTTGAGAATGTTCCTTGGAAATATAATTTTAATGTAGTATTCCTTCAACTTATATTTATGAAGTCGTGTTACTGGATAATGCCTGTGAATGATTAGAATAACCTTGAGCTAACCTTTGCTGTTTGTTTTATTCTTGTTTCTTTTGTTTTCCCCAGGACACAATGGCCAAAATGGAGGTCAAGACATCGCTTTTAGACGACATGATTGGAGTGGGAGATATGGTTCTTTTAGAGCCACTTAATGAAGATTCCTTCATCAATAACCTGAAGAAGCGCTTTGATCACAATGAAGTTTATGTGAGTATATGTTGAGAAATAACATCCTATGGGGAGCTATGCTGTCATTCCTAAGATATGTGTTTATTTATAAGGATACACACAGACTGAGTGCCTGAACATTATCTATTGTATTAGGGATGTTTTAAACCTTACTTGTGCTGTAGTCTTTCCTGTACTGCATTCTTTGCATTTGATCTTCCCCATCTGGGATATTTTTCCTTTTTCTCTTTCCCCATTACACGACATGGGAGACCTCTGATTTTCATAAAGAACAGTTCCAGAACTGCTGCTGGCAGTGACTTTGATGCTCCTGTTGCCAGAGGGCATCGCAGTTATAAATAATTCACTTACAGGGAAGGCACTTCCAGGATGTTAGAGTGGGCTGAAGCAGAAACAATACATGCTCAGAATATGCTAAGGGTAACTTAAATATTGCCTGCTATCTTTGATTTGCAAAAAGGTTGTGTTTATTGCCATGGTTGGGTTTTAAACTAAATACAATGAGCTTGGATATATGTGGAAGTAATCAAAGTCTTCAGGCATACTAATCTCTGAGTGATGATCAACAGGAGGGATGTTGTGAACTGGCAGTTGAAACACAGGCAGGGAATGAAGAGGCAAATGGTGATTCCAGTTAAGCCTTTCATTTCCTGCTTCATCTCTTTGTTCCACTTTTGCTAAAATGTGCACAGTATTGTATCTGTTTTATTGCTTAGGGTGTGTGAACTTAATGGTTTGTAGAGACTTTCCAAGGCTGCTGGCGAGCCTAAATATTTAAGCCAAAGTATATCTATGATCTGCAAGCAATTGTGTCTGCAGCTTACTCAAATCAAATAGGTGTTCTGTACTTAATTCTAACTTAGCCTTCCCCCTCTTTTTAATTTTTGGTGTGATTATATTTTTCATTCTTGCTGAGCATTTGAACCATGATGGTTTTATTATACTGGAGATTGGAAAGGAGAAGGTATGGGAGGATCTGTGCTATTTTTGTTTGCTTTTTTTATCCCTTAGATATAATCTGTGCTTTTCTACCTCTGCCATTCATGGTCTGCCATGTCTTTCTTCTCAATTTTCTTGTTCAACCAGGCCTGCTCCCTTTTCTGGAGATATTAGGTTGGTAACACACAGTTGCTCCTAACTGCTATTGTATCATCTCCACCAATTTGCTCCTTCAGGTTGTACTGACAATTTAAATGAAACAATAAAATGAGATTAAGAAAAGACTCTCAGTATCCATGAAAACCTTGTTGCAGAAGAAACTAAAATGATGTATATTTGTGGAAAAATTTTTTCCTCAATGGTTAAAAAAATTAACCTTTTTTGTTTTTAAACTTCTGTTATACCTTTGAGAGTTACATTTGCAAAACTTTGTGTCTTGAATTTTCCTTGTTCCTTGAAGATGGGATCTGTTCCGTATGGATAACCCTTGGATGTTGATACAGACAAATAGATATCAGACTTTTCTGCTCTTTCATCCTGTTTCTGGCAAATCCTTCATTGTCAATAACTTCAGTGGCTGCCTCTTCTGGGGTTCAGAGGTTTTTTTTCCAGTTAGTGGCTTGTATGCTTAACATGTTCCACATCAGTTTTAGGGTTAATAATCTATTCCTAGTGCCTACAGTAACAGTGGGTGATTCTGAATCATCTCATCCCATTTAACTCAAGAAAATATGAAGGAAAAGAAAAGGAAAGAAAGCTGTTTGCCTGGAGATTAAAGGAGGCAGTAGCACCCGGCCCAATCTTTGGGTCATATTTGAAAGTTTTATTTAAAGCATTAAAGATGCAAACCTGTTCTGTGAGGGCACCCTGGACTATGCAGTTTCTTATGAAGGATTACTATAAATCTTATGTGAGTGGATTTCTCAAGGAAGGTTTTGGTTTCTTTTTTTTTTTCCCTGTCAACTACTATGGATTTTCCTGTCAACTGCTATGGATTGCATTTCATTACATGTTTCTGCTTAATTCAGACTGGATAGTCTTTTCTTGAAAGAAACAGAATGTTTTAATGGCAAATGGGTGTTCTGTTTTGTTATTATCTGCTGTTATGAGCTAGCTGACAACATGTGTTCAAACACACATTTTTTTGAGATGATGACATTGAAGTATGTATTTCCCCCAGTTTCTGATTCTGCTGCACCTGGCACTGATGTGCAATGTAATTATCTGTATTATGTGCTTTGGTAGGTGATACCAGTTGCCGCTTTTGCCTAGCAAGGTAGGATTCTTTGGCTTGCAGGTGGGAAAGTCTGTTTTTTTCAAGGTCTTACAGGTTCTGTGTGTGAATCCACAATATGAAGACTAAATGTTGCAGATCTTTGCAAATATTAAACAATGGTGGAAAAAAGATGTTCATGCCTGTGCCACATGCTGCTACCAAGTATGCAAGTTACTCGGCTTGTGATGCTGCATGGTTTTATTTAGCAAATCACTTGAGGAATATTGTCTCCTCTCCATATCAGCTGAGTTTTGCTGCCTTGCAAATTTTCATGTCTCTGCTGCATATTTTAGAAAATTTGTAAAACAGTAACAGTTGGAATGGTGCTCACTGTAACAACCATGTTAATTTTCAAGTACAAACTCTTCTCCACCTTCTCCTTGCTGCCATCACTTACAGCAGTTACACTTTGCATTTCTGGTTTTAGATTCTGATGGGGACAATGGAGCCTCTGTTACACCTGGAAGTAGGGCTTATTTTACCATGTAAAATCTGTAGTTTGCATCCTGGGGAAACCAAATTGCACTATTGAAGAGCTGCTGCTGGTGCTTAACCAAGACTGCAGATTTCTGCTGCTCCAACAAGCTGCATAGAGAAATTGACCTCTCAGGATCCTTTCAGAGGGCAGTAGGAATGGATTTGTCCTTTAATGGCTCAGCTGTGGGCTTAAGTTCAGCCCCCATGTCAGTATTCCACTGCAGGCACTGCCAGAAGTTGTGTCCAAGTTTAAAGAACAAAGTCAAGCTGCAGCAAACCAGGCTTACCCAACATGGTCTTCTAAGCTGTTTCCTGCAGACTGAAGGCTCTGTCTGTGCTACATATGTTAGTTTTAAAAGGGAGCTGCAGTTGTGACCTTCAAAAGGGTTTGTTGTGAGGAATGAGACCTGTAACATGGATAGCTTTGAAGATGCTGTAAGGTTGGCCAGATGCTGCACGATGGTGTTAGCCAGTCTTGGTAGGTAAGCTCACTAAGGAGACTTAGAGAGAGATGGACACAAGCTTTTTAGTAAAGCCTGTTGTGACAGGATGAGGGATATTGCTTTTAAACTCAAAGAGGGTAGATTTAGACTAGATAATAAGCAAGAAAAATTTTTTATGATGTGGATAGTAAAACACTGTAACAGGCTATCCAGAGAGGTGGTAGTTGCTTCATCCCTGGAAACATTCAAGGTCACCATGGAGATGGATTCCAAGCAATCTGATCTAGTTGTCCCTGCTCATTGCAGAGGGTATTGGACTACAGACCTTTAAATATTCCTTCCAACCCAAACTCTTCCGTGATTCTATGAAATATGAGAGTCAGATTGAGCCATCAGTGAACAAAGCCAAACCTCTCCCCTCCCCATAGCCAAAGATGACAAGATAGTTGGGCTCATTCCACTAGAAGATTTTTTTGCCTTTTCTAGTCTCTTTCACAGTTTTTATGTTTGATGCTGAATGTTTGATGTTGGAGATCCTAGTGCCAGCTCCATCTGCCCATGTGAAACTCTAGATCATCTCCATAAGAGCTCCCTTTGCAAAAGCATTTAGATCTGGGTCCTCCGATGGCCCTTTTGCATCATCCCAGGCATGTTCACTGTAAGCCCTTCAAGAACATTGGCAAAGTTTCATGCCATGGTGTAAACAGGGCAATGAGTTCCCTCCTAAAGCGAGGGAGCAGACTGGCCTGATTACCTGTTGTTCAATTTTATGTGTATTTGGTGGAAAGTTTAATAGACTTGGGTGTTGTGTTACATAGTAGAGCGCAAAGCTGGAGGCTGTGCCTATAAAAATAAGCATGAAGGCTGGTGGAGCTGGAGTTAGGCCAAATATTCTGCTAAAGACCATCAGATTCTGCAGTAATCTCATGCTGAGTGGCTTTGGTGGGGGGAGGGTTTGTTGGGTAACACGCATGTGTTAATTGGAAAGGGGAATCTTAGAGTTTAGTCATGTCTGGAAACGTCTGAGGTATGTCTGACCAAGAAAAATCTCATTAGAAAGCTGTAATTGTTTATTATATTGTTTTTGCAACTCTTAAATTTCACATTGATAAAATTTGCATTGCTGTTCCACAAAAGCTCTTTTCTGTAACTGTTGGTAACAAAAGCCCGTGGGAGTCTTTCGTTAACTTTACGAAGTAAAATGTGGCTCATGGGCAATGCATTAGCAAGTAGGAAAGAATCCCACAATGTTGATTATTTGAAGGTTTCAGGGAGCAGTTTGTGTGGTTAAAATGTGTGACCTGCAGACCACATGGAAAACTTTAAATACATTCATAAAGTTCAGTTTGTGTGTGATTGATGAATTTTTGACTTGTTCTGTTGAACTCCCTCTCTTAAGGGGTTTTTTTTTCCTAAGTTGGCTGAAATATGCTCGCCCAATCCAATTCAGCAATTATTTTTCCTTTGCAGTTTGGGATGCTGACAGATGGGAGGGGGCATCTGTCTATATATGCATTTACAGTGACTCATGAATGGTAGAGATTTTGGATAAAATGTAGTATTTGTATTGGTCTGAAACTTATTTTTATGCTGGGTTTGTTGCTTTGTGAGACATGTGGAAGTGTCAAGGGAGGTGTGAGGAGCTTGGAGGGGAGTGGAGCTGCGTAGGCTCACAGGAGTCAGCCTTTAGAGGTCAGATATGGCTTTATTCTGCTGCCCTGCACATTTTTCCCCACAGTTCTGTTGTTTCTTGAAGTCTTCCCAAATTTGCAGAGGTCAACATTTTGTTCCTTACAAGAAAATGTTTGTTTGCTTTTTGTTCTTACAACAAAACAGAATCTTTCTCTGATGTCAGCGTTTAATTTGTATTTTCTGGTGCGTGGAGTTTGTGGGCTGCTTTGGGCAGCAGCAGTCTTATGTTTCTGAACATTTGTTGTTTTATCACTGAAACATTAAATATTTGGCATTCCAGGGTAATAACTCTGTTTTATCTGTTTGAGGTACCATCCTTGTGGCTGCCTTCTGCTGGCATGGCTGTTGTCCTGTGCTTGTTTCATAGACTGAGGTGCTGCCTGTTGATCTCGATTGCTTTAATATTTTAGGGTTAGCCTTTTTGGTTTTGACTTGCCTTTACTCCACTGTGTCTGTCTATACTATTGATTCATCCCATTTTCAGCTTCCTTAGATTATTTAGGACTTCACTGAATTGCTGTCAAGCACAGTGGCTTTGTTCCTGATGCACTCGTACCTGGTCTTCCAGATGCTGCTACATGTGCAAGAACAGGGTGGGGAACAGAATTATGTGAATGAGACCAATTGTCCTGGTCTGCATCAGCCTTGTGTGACCATCCCACTGATGCTGTGGAGAGGAGTCTTGTGGTATTGGGCAACACAGATGCAGCTTGCTGGGAAGATCTGTGTAGTAGTAGTAACTGAGTGACTGTTGAAGTTCAATTTTGTTCTCAGTTTCATTACCTCCTGATGCCAGCATGATCATGGTCACCTTTAAAATGTTGTTGTTGGGGCCAGGTGGGGTCTTTTCTTGGGTTTTGATGAGGGTTGTTGTCCCCTGTGGATTTTGGGTATGTCATAGCTGTGTGAGTGCTGGCTGGTGGCAGGACTGTGCTTTACTGCTCCTGCAGCAACACACTGAAGAGTCTTTCCCCCTGCCAGATCTGACCCTGCTCT
Source organism: Ploceus nigricollis (assembly GCA_013399945.1). Lineage (NCBI taxonomy): Eukaryota > Metazoa > Chordata > Aves > Passeriformes > Ploceidae > Ploceus > Ploceus nigricollis. Next base: position 1,829,708 of record VXBC01002294.1, read on the forward strand.
CTTGTACTTTCATGTGTTTACTTGTGATTATCCAGCAAGTCCATCCTGGGCTGCTGGTCTCCCTTTGGGAGTTTGAGGAGTGGCAGGTGTGGTGGCTGTCCAGCTTCTTAAAGGCAGGATGGTTTGAGAGCTGGATCAGATCAGCCATCCATCTGCCTGTGATGGGAGCCCAGGGGACCTGAGTTTCCTCCCATCTCCTTCTCTTCCTCCCTTGGGGAATGCCTGTGTCAATTTGAGCTATTTTCCCATCAGTGCCTCAACAGTTTTGCCCTTTGAGGGAAGCTACTGAGTTGTAGTAATAATATTGTTGCAGCTGCCACGGGCTAGGACCTTGAAGCCTGCTGCTTCTTCAGATGTGAAGAAAGGCTTGTGTGCCCAAGGCACATCTTTTCTGCGATAGCTTGTGGCCTGAGAAGTATTCTGCCTCCCTGCAAATCTTGCTTTGCTTTGTTATCTAGATAAAAATCCTGTGGGTCCTCTGGCCCTTCACATCAGCCTGCTCCAGCAAAACAAACTTCATAACTTGCCCAGAGTCAGGAGTAAAGATTTTCGCAGCAGGTTGGCTGCCTTTTACCTTGAAGTGCTTTGTGGGAGGAGAGTTATTTATCTCAAGGCAGTGCTTTGTTTCCTTTCATTTTTGTACAGCTCCCACGATTCTGAGCCTCATGTTTGAGGCACTGTTTGTAGGGCTCCGTGCAGTATTTGCATGAAGGAGTAAGAAAACAGTAATGAGGATCAGAGAAAACTGAGTGCATTTGGTGGGCTGTGTGTAGGGGTCTTCTCCTCCCCTACACACTCTTTCTTTTTTGCCTCTGATGTGATACTTTGAAAAAAGAGAGGAGAAAGTGTAGGAAATGCCTCTAGTTACAGTGTTAGCTTTGCCTCAAAATACTGTATATTTCTTCACTGAGGTGATGATGACATCTGGGGCATTTATTGATGGTTTCAGTGCATGTTATGTGAAACCAAAACACTGAAGGAAGATTAATCAAAGACTGACAAATGAAGAAATGGACGCAAAAGTGTCCAAGGGCTGTAGAAATATGGCTTTCACCCTGAAGAGCATAGGATAGCCTTGGCTGCAACATGGCAGGAGGTTCCCTTTCTCTCCCCCCACATTTCATTCATACAGAAATAATGGAACATTTTGGAATGAATGCTCTCACTAATGTTTTCACCAGTGGTTTCTTGGCACAGACATATCCAATCTCCAGCTACTCTTTGCTTGTGAAGACAAATCTTTCTCTTTTGAAAAGTGGGCAAGCACTGATGTTTGGGGGTGTTTAAACACTGTCTTGAAAATTCCTCATGTCACCTTTGAGTTGACTTCTTCATTGCTTATTTTCAGGTTTTGCCTATATTTGTATCCCGTGTAGGGACTCTTTTTGTTTGTATAAATCATCCCAATGTAGCCAGAGAGGAGACCAGCAGAGAGGATTAGTCTGCTTCATTAATAACATCGCTCGAGTCTGTCATAATGATATTGAGGTTAGCAGCAATGTTCACTGAGCAGGGCAGAGGTTTCTGTGCCCTCAAGAAGCTCAGAAGAGAAACCCGATCATCTGCGTGCATGCATCCACTCCACGTACGCGCTCCGACTTGCAGCGTGGGTGTCTTCTGGCAAATGGTCTGCTCTTACCTCGGGGCTTGGATCTCAAACAGCTTGCAGTGCAGTTAAGGGCTTGATCGTGGCCAGTGCAGGTTGCCCACAGCTTGTCCAGGCTGCTGCTGCTTGCACTGTGGCTTGCAGGATCAAGCCCATATTGGAGAATATTTTAGTAGTGTGGTTGTCCTCTTTGACTTAGGTTGCCTGTGTTGTGATTGTTTGCCCTGGGATGCAGATGTAGGCTTCTGCCTTTGTGTGACTTCTTTGAGCTTTGTTTCTTGAGTCATTATATCAGCCATACTTTGTTCAGGACTGTCACTTTGTCTCCTCAGTTTCTTATTTTCCTTGATTGTTTTTCCCTTCTCATCCCTTCAGGACCTCATCCACCGCTCTTCTGGGTAATTTTTTTTACAGCCTTTACTGTCCCATCCAGGTTTTACAAGGCTGCCTGTCCTGGTTAATAACTGCATTAAGCACATAGAGTAGTTTACCAGGATTGGGTTTTTTTTCTATTACAACATACAGACTTTGTCCACTATATTTCTGGGACTAAAATGCTGTTTCTGGGAAGGTGGGCTTGAGCAAGAGAGTTTTCATCATCATGAAGAATAGTCTGTGTTTGTTCAGAAATCCAGTGATGTATTTCCCTGCTCAAGCTCCCAGCTCACTGAAGCACAAGCAGTGTTGGCCCAGCATTGCCTCAACCTGAAGTGCAGCTGCTCAGCTTGGATCACAGGTAGAGTTTATTTTGTATGTGCTGCTGTGGAACGGTGCTGGCAAAGCCTGGAGTGTTACAGGATGAAATCCAAGTCTGTTTGTTTGTTTGTCTTTTTCAAGTACCCTGCCCATCCCTCTCCACCAAGCAATACAAACACCTCCATTGCCATGCACAGGAATACAAAAAAATCAAAGCCCCAGAAACAGCAATGGGCTCAGGTGGTTTTGCTTTTAGTCTTGATGTTGCTCTTTTCCTTACTCTTTTCAAACTCTTGCAACTTTGTGTTTCCAACCTGAAAAAAAGCACAGTGGACCAGAGGCACAGGGCATTTAACTATTTTGTTGTGGCCAACCACAATGTAAAACGAATTTGAGCTCACAACATGATTGTTCAAATAATAGATGATATTTTAATACAGTACTGATCTAGCTGGTAACACTTATTAAAATGGGAAACTTCATTATGGAGTAAAGTTGTAGTTTTAAATTTGCCTGGCTCTGTTTGAGATTGAGACAGCTCAAAAAACTTAGAACATGTAAGTACAGGCTTCCTCTGCCATCTCCTTGGCCTCAGCTGTTCTGAACATGCAGTGGCACACATGCTTATGAGTTGGCAAGATCCAGATCTGCAGTAGGTCAGGCAAATACAAAGGAAAATGAGTATTATATTAGAAATATAATTTTCATGTGTCACATTAAAATAACCCCACAAAACCAAAACACAGCCCTCCCCAACCACAATAAAAACAGTGCTGGGCAAGCCTTGGTTTTGGATTAATTCCAATAAAACCTAGTCACACTTTTCTTTGATCCTACATTGTCTCCCATTTCAATCAATTGTTTTGGTGGCATGATCTGAAACTCTTCAAAGATTTAGGAACCAAATGATTATTTGAGCATAGCCATTACTAAAGGAATATATATATATTATATATATCTGCATAAATGGAAGAATCCAAACTAACAATCTTATTTTACTAGAATTTCTTTGTTTTCTGTTTCTGTGCTCCAAAGTTTAACAAATTAAATAAATAGAGAGAAACCTTGCTGCCCCCTGGGAATTAGTGCACTTGCAAGGTATATTTGCACTTGGGACATTTTACAGCAGGACTGACTTGTGTGCAGCAGCAATTCCTCTGGGCTGTTACAGGCTACAAGAGGTAAGAAGCAGTGGGTTTGTTTTAAGCAGAGCTGACAAAAGGGATGTAGGGTACAATTCCAAAAGGCTTGCAACAAAGCCGTGTAGATGTTTAATGATTTTAACCTCTGCAGAGGGTTGCTTTGCAGAGATTGCCACAGATCCAGAAAAGCTTTTAAGGATATGGAGTGGGCTTTTATGACAGCCCCAGCTGGACAACTTCTATGCTGCTGCCTCAGCTGGTGTCAGTAATGTTCCCTGGCTTCTGCAGATGCAATCTCCTCTCTTCTGGCCCTTGGGGCATTGCAAGTCTAACTCTGACAGGAGGAAAAACAGCTTTATTAATATACTGTATCCCAGGGTGTGAAATAGTCCTCTGTAAATTGTACTAGTGCTCTTCTAAAGGGTGCCCTTCTTGGGTTGGCCTGCACTGCCTCTATCCTGTGTATCAGATTTCACTGTGCACCCTGGCTGCAGAGGTGTTTGGGGACTTTTCACTGGGCTCACTGAAAGGTGTCTGCAGCCTCTCAGCTGGAAATGTCCAGTTTGTAGCAGTAACTTTCCCTAGCCCTTGACTGGGAAGAGGCTGCTGCCTGTACATTTTTCACAAGCAGCAAGAGCCTTGTTATCATCTTGCTATTTGAGGCTTTTTCTTAAGCCAGTCTGCTTGGGTGAGAAAGGCTCAGAAGGCCTTGCAAAACTTGAAGTAAACTTAAGTAGCACTGTAAACTTGAAGTAGCACTAATATGTTGCCCCAAGTGGTTACATTGGCCTCCAGTCCTGGGGAGAGAAAGTGGAGCATCAAAAAATCTTGATCATTGCATCTGGACCAGTATTTAGAAGTGATATGTAACAAACATTAACAGCTTTTCCAGTTGAATTGGAACTTGGAATTTTCTTCCTGCTTGAGGTGTTAACCCCTCATCTGAACAGGAAGGAGCTGTATGTGTTGTTTTGGTGGAGAATGCGGAGTGTGTTGTCATTTAAGCTGACAGAAATTGGAATGCTCTGTTCTGAAGTTGACTTGCAGTGTTGCCACGCCACATGAGAGATGCACTGAGAAATGATGAGTGAGGGCCCTTTTGCTTTGTGTTCTGAGCAAACACAGAATTTGCCTCTGTGAAGTTGCAATAAAGTAGAAGTTGGGAGGAAGGAGTATTATCAAGAGCCTAGCTAGCAAAACTTCAGGAGACAGCAGATCTCATCCAAGCTTGTATAATGAGACCAAGAAAAAATCAAATCTCCTGACTGTATTCTGTGCATCCGTCATCATGGGGCCACTCTTCTTCTTTCATTTTTGTCCTTAAGCAGGGAAATGCAAGGATCTCTTTCGTCCCTGGGGTGCTGTGGTATGGTCTCCCACTACTCTTGGGCGTTCTGCTTTCAGCCCTGGAATGCTTCTGTGCTTGTCGCTCGCTCAAGGATTTAAGCCATTTATTTTGTTTGTTTATAATAGAGTTCTGGTGGGAAGACAGATGTTATGTGGGAAAGCTATTTTCCGGATCTGTTTATCCCTGTTATGTGGAATCTCACAGACCACCAGCAGCAAGTAGCTATTAGGCATCAGCTTTGAGAGATTGGCATTTTCAGAAGAGGAAATGTATTAGTTCTTGTAAGCAGCTTTGCAACAAACCCAATGACTTCTTGGCACACTTTGGCTTGGTGTTTGAAATGGATTGGAGTATGTCTTTGTTTCAATATAGCCATTTGACCTTTTGAAATATTAGTATTTTAGGAAATGGCCTGTATTTGTTCGTATCTGGCAGTAAAAAGCTGACTTGAATTCCCAAAATACATTGTCTAAGAAGCACTTAGCTATGAAGACATGGGTATAAATAAATCTCATTTAAATGCCTGTATTCAAAATTAAAAATCAAGGTTTTCACTTGAAGTAATCTTTCTTTATCTTGAAGTCCCAGGGTACTTCAAGTAACTTAGCAATTAAATTGTATGCTATTGTGGTAGCACAATAGGGACAGGTCTTTGTGTTCTGAAGATTTCATGTTTCAAAATCTAATGTTTAAGATTTGGCCTTCATCTCTTTTCTGCTGACACTTTACAACACTGGTTTCACAACAGGCTGAGCTCACAAATTCCTAAGATTTAGGAGGAAACAATTTATTATTGTTTTATCAGAGAAGAGTCCTAATGGGGCTATCTGTGCACTTGGGAAGACTAGAAAGCTTCTTGCTCTTGGGCATCTGTTAGTCTTGCCAGGAATCTGTAGACTTCCACATTGCCAAGGCCGCATGTGTTGGGGGAGAGCAAAGTAAACACTGTAGAAAGGCAATTTTAGCATTTCCGTCTTGTTCAGCCAAAGAGATTAGACATAGCTGGAGAATAATTTCCTCCATAGGGGGAGGATGACCACAAAACTTGAACAATTTTTTCTTTATTTGAAGAACATTTACATAAGCCCACACTGTGGTGTGTGCTTGAAAGGAGCAAAACTCTTAATTATTTGCCTGCTTCTGATCCATCCCAGGAGTAGGAAACACTACAAGGATGAGCTGTGAGAGTCTCTGGAGGCCTCATGCCACTTGTTTCATCGCTGCAGTCTGGTTTATTCCACTCAGTTTGGGGCAGAAAATGCCATGTGAGTTCACTGCTTGCCTGTGCGTATGTGTGCAATGGAAAGTGGGAAATATTCCTCTCCTCACTTTCTGCTTAGGACCAGATTTAGTAGCACTTAGCAGGAAATTGCTTCAGGCATGGAAGTTAGATCTGGAAGGGTTGCAACAATTAATATTTTTCATTTGTTATTGCAGCCCTGGCTGTAATTTGGTGCTCTTTGAACATGCTGGTCAGTAGCTTGGGCTCCTCAGGCCTCTCCTCCCATTTCAAAGTGCAAATTACAGTATTTTCTCTAAGAAATGTTGTGGGAAAAATCCAAATACTGATTGTCAGCTGCTGAGATATCAGCACAGAAGCCCTTTGGAATCATAGCATGTTTAAAAAACTATTGGTGTTTTTTTTTTTTTCTTCTGTAGTTACTGCAAATGTAATCCAAGTAATGGGAACCTGTGGCTCTGTGTAGAGCATATACACCTCCCAGGGAGCACTGGTTACTGGAAAAACCATGTTTCCTCAGGTGTTATTTATTTGTTTCACAGCTGTGGAAAGAGATGCCAAACACTTGGGGTTTTTATTAATCTTTGGTCAGTATCTGCAGGCAGGATGGAATGGGGTTTTGGCATTTTTTGCCACTCGGTGTATTTGATTGCAGCCCTTGGAGCTGGAGGGAGGCACAGAAAGCTGTGGGATATCTGACAGTAGGCTTTAGGATTCAAGTTAATCGTGTCATGAGCAGACATGGGAGTTATGGTGTACAGAATTGGTCTTCCTTGAGGCCAGCAGTGCATGGGATCTAACAGAGTGAAACAGCACATTTCTCCCTTTGCTTCCCAAGGGTGGTGCTGAGTACGTTTAGAAGCTGGAAATAAAAATTGCACTTCACGTCTGCTGAGGAAGCATGGCAGGACTTTGTCTGGCTTGAACCCTGACAGTAAATCTCTCCTTTGACAGAAACCTGTCCAAGGCTGTTCCCCTTCAGGCTTCTTCTGTGCCTGAGGATTTGACAAGGTGATATAAAGTTCCTCCTTGGGAAGAAGGGCACAGTCCAATGCCAGCCTTGCCTTTTGGGGTTTGGTGTGAGCGGCCGAGGGCTGCAGCAAAGCTCGTGTGACATTTGCCATGCAGATGGAGTCAGTTCTTTGTGAACATCTGTGTCCTTTTGCCTTTCCCTCCCCCAGCTGAATTAGTCACAGAAATATGGTACGACTGGGCATTCTCTTAGAAAATGTTCATAAGAGGCTTTCAGTTATGCAGAAAGAGCTACTTGGTACCCAGCAGAGAGAGTATCTACAAGGTGTTTTGGAAAGTATGAACGTATTTATTCATTGCTACAATTGGGCCTTTTTGTCTTGTTTATTTCCACAAAAATATTAAAAAGTATTAAATAGGCAAGTAATATATAAGCAACAAAAGTGTGTTAAAAGGGAAAACCTGCAATAAGTTTCTCTTTTCCTTCAACAGACATACATTGGCAGCGTGGTGATATCAATAAACCCCTACAGACCTCTCCCCATTTATACTCCAGAGAAAGTGGAAGAATACAGAAACCGAAACTTTTATGAACTCAGTCCTCACATGTAAGTACAGCAAAGAAATTATAGTTTTCATTCTGTCTGGGAACAGATGGTACCAGCTGTCTCTCTCCTCAAAAGATCTGTTGATTAAAGCAACCAAAATGAAAATCACACCACCACTCCCCCAAAATGAATTTTTATTAGCTCAGCCATATTTTAAAGTGAAGCTAAAATGAGTTACTCTTTTTCTTTCATGCACTTAGGCCCTGGTACGTGCATTTCAGAACATTGCTCCCTAACTGTTAGCAGTAGCCAGTATTACAGCAGTGTGAAGTAAGCAGTCTGTTTTCAAGGAAATCTTTCTTTCAAAGTCCAGATGCCCCCTGGAAGCCTCGAGGTGTTAAATATGTTTGAATCATATAGTGTTACTTTTGATATCTGAAACTCTTATCTTTGTGCAATGCAGAAAAAAAACCCCTCTCATGATGAATGCAGAAACGTGTTGGTCTGAATGGTAACTGTAGGAAAATTAAAGCTTGGTCTTCTCTTCTCTGTGCTGGGTGGAAATGAGCTCATTCATAGAGGACAGCCAGGGTACCATAAATGCATAATGCAAACTTTAAAATAGGATGAATAATAAGACGAGGTGCTGTTTGCAGCTGTGGGTGGTGTGGCTGAGAGTAAGGTACGTAGTCTGCATGCTGCAGTAATCATTTTATCTTGCCAGTTTTGGAGGTGAGGCTGGAGCCAGCTGTTCCTCCCCTCACTGTGACACTGGGAAGGAGAAGTGTTTCCAGGTGGTTGTGAGGTTGCACTTGACTCTTCAGCCACAGATTCAGGAGACTGACTTGGTCAACCAGTGATTAAATAAATGTCTAAACAGGGCCATACATTTATGCATCTTCCTTCAGTGTTAGCTTTTAGGTTAAATGAAAATTATGTGTACAAAGTGCTCTGGAAGTTATTTAGTTAACTGATTAGTTTTTTTGCCTTAACACTTCATCTGTCACTCTCCCAGAGCATAGTCTGAAGTGCAAACAGCCCAATAATCAGATCAAATAAGCTTCTGGTAGTTCTTGGACCTCTTGGTTATGAACTCTGGCTAAGTTCAGGTTTCTTTCTTCACTGTTTTGTTTAGCAAGCCCAATTGCTTGCTAAATTGACACAGTTCCTTGCTAAAAGAACTTTCTGCTCTGCTAATTTTGTTCAGCTGCATAAAATTTGCTGTCAAATGATGGAGTATTTTAAAAATAAAACCTGTGAGTTAAAGTTTGTCTGACGTTCTGAAAGTCAGTATATGTACTTGGTTACACCTTGAATCAAGTATGTAGTAATATATTGATCTCCACATTTTTCTGTGTCTCTTGAGAGATGTTTTTTCAGAACAGAAATGGTCAAGAGTCATTCTTGTGTGTATTATGACAGTCTGAACTTGGTAGAAAAGTATTTCATAAACATAATTCATGACAATAATTGTATGGTCAGGTTCCCACCTCATAGCAAGGACTTCTGGAGCCCAAACACTAGAAATCTACTTTAAGAGCAGGAGACTTAAGTGAGAAAATATTGACTTTTAATTTTTGTCATGAGATCTCAATTGCTTGATAGTAATAGATGTTCCTTGCAAGTTTGGATAGAGTCCCTAGTCAAGAAAAGTGTAAGCCTAATTTGTTTTGGACAGATATGGTCTCTTCACAAATTTTCTTTATTTTGTATTGCTTCTGTGTGAGAGTTTTGTCTTCTGACACCTAAGTGGACAAAATATCTTTAAAAATAAAGGATTAGGAAAAAATCTTTGTTATGGTCCTATTACTGATACATCATTTCTGAACTGTAGAAATATAAAATGATCTTAGTTTATGGTGACCTTGCTTCCCTTCCCTCTTGTCTCTAGATGCTTATGGGAATTGCAGAATCAAGAGAGTCACTTTTGGCTCTGCTAAAATTGGTAAACTTCTCACCATCTTCAAGAGATATTTGGGCAGTATTGTAGGTGTATAAAATAAGTGCTATTGTAGGCTGCCTTATGGCATCTCTGGCAAGCCTAAACCACTTTTCATCCCCTTTAATGCGGAGTGCCTCGTGCTGTACCTAAGGATTTGTGCCGGTCCAGTTGTCCACTCTGCAAACGTGGAGCTGGTCTGGATGCTGGTCAACAGATCATGAGTGGAGCTTGCAGGGTGGCCCCACAGTCCTGCAGGAGCCAGGCCTGGCTGTTCACCAACACTGTGCCTGCCCACCCCGCTGGTCAGGACAGACTGAGAGCTGACAGACGTTGGGATGGAGCTGGCATCATCCCATCCTTGGAGCTTGCAGCTAATTCTAGGGTTGGCTGCTCTGGCAGCAGTAGGCCACTGCTAAAAGCAGGGTTCAGGCGTGTCTAGGGAGGTTGCTGCACTTCCACAGAGACCTTGCAATCTTCAAGGTGGTTTTTTTTTAGCTGCTCAGGAACTTTAATGAGGAGATGCTGTGAGACAAATTGCAATTTGTGACGTTTGTTCTGCCATGGGGGTAAAAAACCCCCATTGATTTGTGGAAATATACATACTTAGTTTTCTTTGATGTGTAAATCTCTGTTGAGCCATGGGCTCTTCAGAAGAATTGATTGTGGGTAAGACTACTGGGAAAGACTTTTGGCTTTTCTTGTGTGATCGTGAGCAAAGTAAAATTCTTGATTGTTTAGAAGGAAACTAATGCATCCAACCTAGAAAGCGTGTCTAGAAATAAAATAAGATATAGTGTGTTCCTTATTTCAACATCTCTTTTGTATAAATAATGTAACTTTGGTACTAGTGCTAGTTAGAAAAATGCAAGCAATTAATGAAAACAAAATTTCTAGCAGTGGTTTGGTTAGAGATTGCTATAGAAACCAGATCAGTATGGCACCAAAACTCTTCCATCTCCTGTTGGTATAACAGCTCAAATTCTCCAGTGTCTGCAGTTTTGGAGACAACATTCAGGTTTGGGAAGCCCAGGATTTAAGTGTCAGCAACTCTAGAGCAATCTGCCATGGGATGTTCCCACAGGGACAGCTCTGTATGGAAGCTCCTGGAGAACCAAAATCGTGTTTTATTAATTTTCCAGGAGTTTCGTGTGAACTTCTGTCTAGGCTGGAGCTACTTGTGTGTGCCTCAGTGTGATGGGTAAGGAGGGAGTGCTTGAGAATGTCAGCTGTCCCAGTTACAGAGCAGGCTTGGCCAGCACAGGGAAACAGAAAGGAAAAGAGACAGAAGTTTATAATGACAGGAAGGAACTCCATACCTGTGGATTTCCTGCCGTGTATGGTCACTGGAGGAAACACACTTTAGGGGGTGAAACATCTGTTCAGGTGTTTTCTGAGCCCTAATCTGAAAGAGGAGGGAGGGAACACCTCATCCTCTGTTCTGTGTTTCCTCAAGAGCGTCTGTGAGAGTGACTGATGCTTTCAGTGACGCCAGTTAATACTTAATTGCAGGGCTTGGACAGGGTTTGTTTTTCTGTTGGTTTTTTTTAAAATGATCTCTGGAAACTAGAGTAGGGCCACAGTCACACTTTGAATGGGCAGCCAAACTGAATTGCTGAGAGAAAGTTTCTGGTCAGGTGATTTTGGATGGCGTTATAGCTGATAAAATTTGATCCAAGAGGGTTTTATTTTAACAGTTCTTTCCTCCCTGAGTGCACCACTGCGCTACTGTTGTTGTGGCACCGTGTAATAAAAGTGTTATTTTTCTAGGTCTCCTGGAATGCTTGTTTTCATAGTCTGTGGCTATTTGCATAGGTGTAATAGGAAGTTTACCAAGCTTTTTAATTGCTGGCTTGTTGTTTTTGTTTTAATGTTGTTAATCTTGCTGGTTTTGTCTTTATCTGCAAGGCAGGATCAAACTTGTCTCTGACTTGGCAGGGCAGAGTATGACATTTCAGTGTTCAAACAGTTTGCTGCTTGATTTGTGCAGTTCTTACACTTCTGTTCTGCTCTCTCAGTTGCTGTAATTACTCTTTCAGTTGATGTAATTGCTGCTTTGCTTACCTTGTGGCTGAGCTAGTCATGAGAGCAAACCAAGCTGTCTCTCTTGGTATTTTACATTGATTTTCACTGGTGACAAAGGCAGCTGCTGATATCTTTGAAGTGAACGCAGTGGGAAATCAAATAGATTATCACCCCACATATTGGTAACCATCATGCTGTATCACTTCCCTACCAGTAACAGATTTGCATTAAGGGGTTGGAGAGTAGGTGCTTTCTTGAATCTCCTGTTTTAACCTTGTCTCCTGGCTACTAGCAGCTCTCTGTCCCTGGCAGAGAAGCCCGGGTGGCACGTGGCTTTTTGCTCCCCTTTATGGTCTGAGATGCCCTACATGCTTGCTCTGAAAGAATTACAGATTATTTTAAATTGAGGGACAAAGTAAAAGTGGCAGCTGTATTGCTAATGGCCAGCTCCATTCAGATAAGAGTTCAGTCTCTGTGCATTTTTTTTGGCTATGCACTGAAGTAGTTAGGGTGACATTAGAAATCTGGAGGTGGCTTTTATCACACACTTACTGAATTCCACATAGGCAATTTGCAGTATATTTTATTTACTTATTATTGATTCTTTTAAATCGACATTTCTGAAGTTTTCTAAATAGTTTTGCATTTTCAAATTTAACCTTTAATTTATGCAGGCAGCTCCAGAAAACCAGCTTGCCTTTATGTGGGATACAAGCACAAATATATCAATGTGATACCTGTTAAAATGCAATAATAAGGAACTTAATGTTCTTCATTTCAATTATTGTCATGTAGGAAATAATTGGTATTAATCATTATCCTGTGGATATCTGCAGTTATTCTGACAATAGATACAATTTGCTGTTTCCTTTTCAACTTTGAGCCAATGTAAAGTTATATTTTTACTTCTGGCTTTTTTTTTTTTTTTTGTTTTTTTTTTTTTTTTTTTTTTTTTTTTTTTGCTGGTGTTAAAGGATTGGATGTCTTCAGGAACACCAAGGTTTCAGTAACTTTTTTTCCTCTCTGATGTAAAGCAAACATTTTTGTCTGGAGGGTGTGATAAAGCTCCAGCTGTGAAGGATAGTTTTTACCTGTATGTAAAAATAAGATTTTACCCATAGGTAGCAGAGTGGTAAGATGCATAGTAGCTGTCTTTGTTGAAGGAGATGATGGTGGGATGAGAAGCTGTGACATAGTTAAGTGTCCTTCATTGCCCCAAGTATGTTTATTTTAACATTTCTGTTTCAGTTTGTACTTTGCTAATCTTAATTTTATTTCTCTTTCTTGTTTTCTCTTTTTTAACTACCCCGCTGTGGTTTGCTTCACCTTGCAGTATCCAATTTTACAGACATTTTGTTCTTATTCTTGATAATTCCTGACTTCTCCAGAGACTCGGTCTTTGGGCTTGTTCATGTGGCTCAGCAGAGTTGTGCTTTCAGAAGAGATTTGTGGCTGAGGGAGGATGCTCACTTCAGAGGTTAGTTGGCATGATTGACCACTGGGCAGGGAGGGAACATCTATGACTGGTGGAAATCATAAATAGCAGTTAGAGAAGACTGTGAGTACCTAATTGTTAAACCCATGCTTGGAGTGAATTGAAAGAAGAAGAGGGGGGTGGAGCCCTACAGAGAACCTTGAAGTCTTTTTTTGGTAGGGGTGAGACTTATTATTCTCTTAACCTCTGTAGAGAGGCAGAGCTGGATGTGGTGTGCCCATGAATGTAAGTCCCTCAAGCACGGAGGTGAAAAGGGGATGAAACATCACACTTGCTTCAAGAGCCAGAAGGACTTCATGCCTGAGAAGGGCCTCCTCTATTGCAGTGCTCTCTCACCCCAATCATGGCATGCACAGTTTCCTACATTTTACACTTGGTTGGAGACCTCAGAAGTCCTTCTGAGGAAACAAGAGTTTTGAGGAAGGCAGTTGTGATGTGGCCATACTGAAGTGAATGACCTCTGAAGAGGCAGTTTGCCAGTTTGAAGGCTTAGGGTATAAAGCAGGGTTTCTTCCATATCCAACAACTAATTTAGCTTTTCCTGAAATTTGAGCAGGGCTGTTTTAGTGGGTTTGGATAGCACATAATGCAGCCATCTCACCCCAGTGCTCCAGAGCTGCATATAGTCTTATTGACAAGAACAGTATTTGCTTGTTTGCTGCTGGTTTTAGATTGCATGAAATTTTCTAATAATGCAGAATAATACAGGAACTGATTTATAGCAGGATGTGCAGTTGTAAGGAAGCTCCAGAAATGCACCCAACACCCAAGAAGTATAAACAGCCTGAAAAAGCAGTGTATATATGAATGTTGTGCTCTATTTCAATTTTCAGAATATTTTGGAGTGACATTTAGACTGGATTCCAAAGTTTGGTGGAACGAGCCTTTCTGTTGGTCCTCTAAGTAGCTCAGTCTAAATTAAGACATGAAAAGGCCCTTTAAATTCTCTTTGCATGGCACTGGTGCTGTCATTCTGCTGTTGGTGTCCAGGACATGGGATGTCCAGGATGGGAGCAGACAGAGCAGAGATTTGTGCAGGTGGGCTGGGGCTGACAGGGCTGCTTGCACACAGCCTGTGTGGAGCCAGGCTGGATTTCTGTGCTCTTGTGGCATTTAAACACTTCCTAGCCTAGGAAGGAGTATATATAGAGACCTCAGGGGTTATAAAAAGCATCAAGGCAAAACTGCCTCCCAAAATACCCCAGAAGATGGAGAGTGCTGAGTGCCTCTGGTCCCACCCTCCCTCATCTCTCGGTCTCTCAGAAGCTGCAGCAGTGTATTCTGCTGTGACAGAAGCATTCAAAAGCACCAGTTCTGCTGGCTCACAAACCTTTTGAGTGTCCACAGCCACACCAGCTGGCAGTGCTGTCAGTCACAGCTCCTGAGGTGCCACTGCCAGAGGCCCCTCTCTGGGCAGGACCCACCTGGCTCCAGGAGAGCCTGCTCATCCATCAGTGTCTCCTGTGGAGAGCTGTCCTAGCCAACACTCACGTGCCCAGCGGGCTTCTTGAGGAAGAGGAATGCAAGAATTTGGGTACCTTTAAAACATTGCGAGTTTGTAAGGGAAACACTTAACTTGAGATCTGTTCCAGATGCTTCTGTAACTCCATAGTTGTTGTCATGGTGTACAAAGGAAAATAATCTTTGAGCATCCTTCATGAATTAGCTGCTGGCTTAGAGCCTCAACAAAATAACTTTGTTTTCAGAACTGTTTTCAAATATTTACTCATACCCCTGTACACAACATACTTCACATTTGACTTCAGTCATGTTGGGGATGGAGAGTCAAATGTTTTTGGTTATCTCTCTCTCTCTTCCTTTTTTTTTTTCTTCCCTTGCATGTGAGTGTATTTGTTATAGTCTGTGTTTATTTGTAAGCACAGAAAAGTTTGGAACTCGGCTAGATTATTAGACTGAAGATAATTAAGAAAAAAAGAAAAAAAAAAAAAGGTGCCTGGATATATGTTAGGGATGTGTGTAAATGCTTCAGCAGTCTAAACTAATGGTAACTTTTTTGCCAGATCCCATTTCTGTCATTTTCCTGGAACTGGGTTGTTCTGTCTAGCATTTATATTATGCCATTGATATTTTTGGGACATAAAATACTGACATTTTTTAAAACTAATTCACATTGTCATATGAAGTAGAATGTTGAATAGCTTCATTTTTCCTTTCATTAGAATTTTGGGACCTTTTGCACACTGAAAATAATGAGTTTTACTTAAAAAGGAGACACTACTGTGTTTCCTTTCTTAAATGCAGTCTGAAAAGTGAGGACAGGTAGAGGCCCTGTCAAAAAGGAGACAAATCCCATTTTATGCACTGTGTATACATGGACCAGAATTTTCATTATGCCTTTCCTGCACTGGCAGCCTGGTACTCTCTTTAAGATCTGGGATTTCAAATTGCAAGTAAGAACAGCTGTTGTTCTTTCATTGGAAGTGTCTCATTGTGTTTAATGGTTGTCTTTTTTTCTTCTTTTTTTTTTTTTTCCTTTAAGCAATTTAGAGCCCACTAGAAAATGCCCATCTGCTCTGCTAGGAGCCTTTGTTGTGATTTTCGATAAAGCATAAACAAGGTTGATGTTTAAAGCCTTAAAGGAACACTAGTAAAATTTCAGCTATTGTACCACTGTTAACAGCAGATCATTTCCCATTCAATCTCTTTTTATCAGCACCATCATGCAAAAGACTCTTTTATTCAACTCTGGGTACAGCATGGTTAATGTAGTTTGGGTTATTAAGGATAAACTTTTTCATGTTAGGAATCAGGAAATACAGTCTTAATATTTACAGTCTAGCACACTGAATAATCTTGTACTTATGTTTTGAATAGATAAGAGAGCTGGGACTCGGGTTTACAAACAAAGGTCTGAACTACAAAGACAGTTTAATTGTGGTCATTTCAGTAAATTAGTTTAAATCTGCATTTTTCTTCCATGCAGTTTCCATTTTACATACTGCAGAAATGATTTTTAGTTGCTAAACCTTGTGGAGTTCAAGCTGCAACTGGTCTTAATTACTCCAAGATGATTCTTAGTGAGGATGTAGTGAGGATGAGAACAAATATGTGCAGTTGACATCCTCCTTGAGCATCAGCATTCCAACCAAGGACGTAGATGCAGTAAATTGTTACTGGAAATAGTCCACATGGGCTGAATTGGAGCCTCATGTTTGAACAGTCTGAAGGAGGCTTTTCATTTCTTGCTTTGACCATTCATAGAAATATAGTTTTGGACATATGTCCACAAATCTCATTCACAAACTTGAGCAAATGGCGTTTAATAGACTAGATTGACATGTTAGCTCGATGTTGTACCAGAGCTAACAAGCTCTCAGAAGCTCAGATAAGCTTCAGTGCCTACTTTGCCCAGGGGTTCATGGCAGGGATTTTATTTGGAAAAGAGAGCTGGGAGGCAGAAATTAAGTTGTGTAAGCCTTCTTAACTTCTTAACAAACTACTTGGATTGTTAAGAGAACTTAAGAGTTACTTGCAAAATCAAAAAGGATTCAGTAACACCTCTGAGCAGAGTAGCAGCGTAACTATGTAATTACATAGTGTTGACATTGCCTTTCAGATGTTTTCCAGATAAGTTAATTACTTTTACTTGCAGTTCTGTCACTGTTGTCTCTGATAAACTTGTGGGCAGCTGCATTCTAGCTTTTTGTTACAGAGCCTAGATTTCAAATCTGGTGATTAGCAGCTTAGTTTAGCTTACAAATAGCTCTGAGGATGTGAGAATACTCCTGCTGCCCCTCTGCCCTGCTCTGGTGAGACCCCACCTGCAGGGCTGCACCCAGCTCTGGGCTCCCAGCACGGGAAGGACTCAGATGATCCGATGGATGGAGCACCTCTCCTGTGAGGAAAGGCTGAGAGATAGGGGATTGTTCAGGATGGAGAAGAGAAGGCTTTGGGGCAGCATAATTACAGCCTACCTGAAGGGAGCCCACAACAAAGGTGGAGAGGGACTTTTGGCAAGAGCATGAAGTGACAGTTCAAGGGGAGCTGGCTTCAGGCTGAGAGTAGGTTTGGATGGGATATCAGGGAGAAATTCTTTCCTGTGAAGGTGGTGAGAGACTAGAGCAGTTGCTCAGAGAAGCTCTGGCTGCCCCATCCCTGGAAACGTTCAGGACCAGGCTGGAGGGGGTTTGAAGCAACCTGGTCTAGCAGAGGTGTAACTGCCCATGGCAGAGAGGTTGGAACAAGATGATCTTTAAGGTCCTTTCCAGTCCAGCCCTGTGATTCTCTGATTGTATTTCTCCAGTACCATGATATGAATTTGGTGGAATGCTTGGCATTTTTTCTGGTGGCAAACTGTTGCAGTCCACTGGAGTGTGTTGCACTAATGCATGCTGACATTTATTTACCTGTCTCACCAGACAGAGCTATGAAGTCACTCCACAATGTATCTTTTGAGATATTGTAGCTCTGGGGTATGTGCTGCATGCTGGAGTTTAATTGTGCTGGATTATTTCTTTGTGAGGTGAGACCTTTTAAAACATGTCCCTTTCTGTGCAGTGAGTATGTGAAACTGAATATGTGCACCTCACTTTGCTGTTTTTCTCTCCCTGAGTACTGGAACATGTTTCTTTACTTTAGAATAAAGGAATAAATTTATTTTTCTCTCTCGAGTTAACAAAGTAGAACAAGTTTGTTTGGAAAGCACTGATAGTTCTGCAATAAAATTATTTGCAGTGAGAGAAGTCCCTGCATGAACACATGGCATCAATGAACCCTGCATGGTTCCAAAACTTGACTTGCTGTATCTCTGCTCTCACTGCATCAGGAGGAAATTA
The DNA here is from genome assembly GCA_013399945.1 of Ploceus nigricollis. Classification (NCBI taxonomy): domain Eukaryota; kingdom Metazoa; phylum Chordata; class Aves; order Passeriformes; family Ploceidae; genus Ploceus; species Ploceus nigricollis. Next base: position 1,847,515 of record VXBC01002294.1, read on the forward strand.
CTTATTTCTGCCTTCTGACTTCAGGATGCTTCCTAGGGCTGCAGGAAAAAAAGCAGGATTTTCTATTTGCTGAGCAGGAGAATGTTTTATTTGAGGCAGAGACATGGAACACTATTTGCTAAACATTTTTTCATGTGTAATCATAAGAGCAGCACTCTGCCCTTCAATGCCCCAAGAAAACCCCACAACCAGCACAGCCCTATTGTGGTTTCATTTATGAGATGAAGAAGTCACTGGAGTTTTTGAACAGAGCAAATCAGTGCTCTGCCACTGTCTGGGAAAAGCACACACTGTAAGTCCCAAAGATACATCCTATTTATAAATTAAAAAGAATTAAGAAAAGCAATTCATAGTATATGCCTGTCTGGTTAGGAATAAACAAGTTATAATGATCATTGTTCCTCTAATGGGATTATAGAGTTTTGTCTTCTAAGTATCCAACTTAACCTGTAGTCTGGGCTTGTTATTTC
>VXBC01002294.1:1848572-1978384 GCA_013399945.1 Ploceus nigricollis
ACTTCAGGATGCTTCCTAGGGCTGCAGGAAAAAAAGCAGGATTTTCTATTTGCTGAGCAGGAGAATGTTTTATTTGAGGCAGAGACATGGAACACTATTTGCTAAACATTTTTTCATGTGTAATCATAAGAGCAGCACTCTGCCCTTCAATGCCCCAAGAAAACCCCACAACCAGCACAGCCCTATTGTGGTTTCATTTATGAGATGAAGAAGTCACTGGAGTTTTTGAACAGAGCAAATCAGTGCTCTGCCACTGTCTGGGAAAAGCACACACTGTAAGTCCCAAAGATACATCCTATTTATAAATTAAAAAGAATTAAGAAAAGCAATTCATAGTATATGCCTGTCTGGTTAGGAATAAACAAGTTATAATGATCATTGTTCCTCTAATAGGATTATAGAGTTTTGTCTTCTAAGTATCCAACTTAACCTGTAGTCTGGGCTTGTTATTTCTGAAAAAGCTATGAATAATTTTAAGGACCCCTTTTTAAGCACTGTCTGTGTTTTAGAAATGATGAATAATTGGTTTGCATTGTTTTATTTTAATGGAAAAAGTATTCTTTGTAGCCAGCTAAGACAAGATGGATTACAGTTTTTTGTGGCTATTTACTGATAGCATGTTATTCTCATGGTGTAGCAGCATAATCAAGGCATTTCTTGCTCTGTAGAAAAAGATTTAGTTTATGTAAAATTTGGTCAAAGCTGAGCTGAACATGTGTGTTTGGCAAGTGAACTTCCCTGAATTTCACACACATTCTGTATTAGGTACAGAAACTAGTTCATTTTTCTGTAAAAATATTGAGAGTCTCTATATTTCAATGCAGAAAGGGGATGAATCTCCTGCTCCCTTTTTCCTCCCTGTCCCAGCAGCCCTTCATTTCCACACATATGCAAAAGCTCAGAGGTGCAATTCAAATCTGCTTCTGCGTCTATGAAACAGTGAACTGGGCTTTGAAATAATTTTGTGCCCTCTAGTTAAACTCTGACAGAAGCCAAGCATGGCAAATCAGTTTGCTCCTCTCTTCCCTTTCTGTTCAGCTGTCTGACCCCTTACTGCTGCATTTGAACCAAGGAAGTGGAATAAATCCCAAATTTTACAAGCCCAGCCTCAGGGACTGGGAAGCTTTAGAAAGTCCATGGAGAAAAATGAGGAGCTTGCCATCAATATTTCTGCTGTGCCATGAACCTGCTTCTCCCCTGGTGTCTGCAGGCTCCTCCAGTGCATTTGGGATGGCAGTTCAGGGAAAAACCTGCAGCTTCTGATGCAGAATATGGCTACCAGGAAGCTTCAGCCTATAGTTTTGCAATAAGAACACAGAGTGTAAGGACTTGGCTGGTTTAGGCAGTCATTAAATCAAGCATGCAATTGCTGATTCATCCTAGCAAATAAACATCTAATTAAATCTGATTTTTGATGAAACAATACAAAAAGTTCCCTGTACTTCCCTTCAAGGATATCACAGCCCCATAAAATTAATGGTTTTGTGAACAGAAATGCCTTTTCCCTCAAGAAGCTTGACATCTCTGCAGTGCAGGTGACAGCAGACTGACTGGGGGTAGGTGTGTGGGAGGCCTGTCCGTGTCCTGTGTGACTGTGTAGGAGCTGGTGTCTGCCTTGGGTAACAGCCTGGTGTTTGGGGTCAGAGAGTGTTTGGGTGACAGACTCATCTGGTTACTGCTGTGGGACTGGGACTTACTGGTTTGTGCTGGACTGAACCACAGAGTGTTAGTATGGCTGAGGAGGTGGTGCTTGTGTGCCATCCAGCTGGCTGATGGAATTTCAAGGAAAAGGGGACTAGTCAAAAGGGAATCCAAGCCAAGCTGCTCTTCGGAAAAGCAAGGAGATACTTGCTTCCCTGCCCCACCTCAATTTATGTGTATCTTCACTTCAATGGCATGAACCTGCTCCAAACAGGAGTTTGCTGTTTTAGTTCCCTCCTTTAGGCAAAGCCACGAGCCACGTTTGTGTGCAGCTGCAGGTGTTTATGGTGGGTACAGCTGGCACTGGCCCACATCAGCTCAGTTTGGTGTTTTCTGGAGTACCCAGCTCAACCTGGTGTTCCATGGAAAGCATGTCAGGGGGACAGGGGTTGGGCCTGTGGGCTTGGTTATCTGCAGTACCAGGGCTCTGCCTGCTGCCCCCTGCATTCCTTGGAGGACCCAACCGTGGGCCCGTGCCCAGGCCACTCTCCTCACGGTCTGCTGGGTGTATTTCACTGCCAGCTGACAGGACTGAGCTGTGGGATGGGATGTGGCCATGCTTGTCAGGCTTGCTAAAACTCACTTTATTTTGTAGTCTGGATTGGCAAGTGGTGTGGTCATCCTCAGCTACAGAGATCCTGTTTTGCACTGGTTGAAGGAAAATCAGGCAACAGCTGGGTCACAGGGTCCTGGTAAAAGGCACTTCTTGTTTTCCATCACATTGATGTGACCTCTAACAAGATGTCTTAGATGTTGTTGAAATAGGCAGAAAATCAATTATGGTATTTTTGGCTTTTCTGTACAGTGCTGGGGAAAGATCACTCTTGGTTTAAAAAACTTTTTTTTTTTTTTTTTTTTTACTTACAGTAAAAGGAAGTGATCAAAACTGATAAAGCCTCCCTTACAGTGGAAATGTGTACCATCCTGTGAGAGGGAAAAGGACCAGGTTTTGATGAGCTGGGAGGTTGTGCAGGCACAGTAATTTGGGAAGAAGCACTGTCAGAACATCTCTGTAGGGAGGTTTTGGAGTTGAAGTCCATTGAACACATCTTAAATCTGCCTCAGTCTGAGAAAGACAAGATTTTCAGCAAGAACTTTTTTCTTTTTGTCCAGACCTCAGATTATTGGTCTGAGACAAGTCTTCTGCTAAACCTGCAGTGTATATATGAGCATCAGAGGTTGTATTGTATTCCCAGTCTATCAGAAAATAAATCTCTCTGGCTTCATATTAGCCTGTGTACTGAAGTGTCCTACTCATGAAAATTGAGTGGCTTTGTCCTCTTCCCCCTCCCTTTTTCTCTGTCCCTTCCCTGCTGTAAATGCCGGCTGCTTCTTACAAATCAAATGATTTGCACAGCTTTGGGCTTTATTCTGCATCTAATAATGTCACAGTGGCTCATGTGAATAGCAAAGTGGGGAGGCCTGTGCAGGAGGTACCCTTCTGCTGAGTGTACACCCAGTGTTGTTGATAAAACAGGTTTCTGTGCTCACCAGGAAAATAAAAATGGAGGGTATGAATAGGAGCAAAGGCTTTCCATCTGTCTTAGCACACCTCTTTATCCTGGTGTTTAAATTTGGTTTATTTTTTTCCCCTGATTGGCATTTTTGAAAGAGCAGCTGCTTGCCTGTGAAGGTCCATCCTAGCTGATGCTCCATCAATTCAGCTGTTACTTTATTCACTCCAGTGGCAGGCTAATCAACCTTTTCTTTTCAAGTGTGTCAAAGCACTGAACATGAGACAGTTTGTAATTATGGAAAATGGGAGTACCCTTTTTATCCTTAGGGCAATCAAATGATTCTGCACTATGAGCTAATGCTATAAATAATCTCTTACAGTTGTTTTTCCTGAATGGTGAATTTTCCCCTGAGCTTCAATGGGTGGGGGAATATATATAGCAAATAGTGATGATTTACAACATAAAGCCTCAAAGCACTTTATAAAATCTGCTTTGACTCTTCCTAGCTCAGGTTGTTAGAATTTTCATACTGAAACAAACTATAATTCTGATGTTTTTCCACTGCATGTCCTGAGAGAAAGAAATAATTTCTTTGCTGTTGCCCTGCTACTGGGCACTTCGATACATTCAGAAAGAGAAGGAAGGAAATTAAATGATGCTCTTAAGTAAACTTGAAGTAACTAAATTACATTTTATGTAAAATTTACATTAAAAGTGCATGCACAATTTACTATTGCTTCTGTTCTTTTTAGTGTGGCATGGTGTACAGTTTTTGATAAGCACTGGCCTTTATCATCCTGCCAGTGTGTTTAGACGTGTTTGGGCAGAAATGAACCCTGGTACCAGGACTCTGCCTCATGAGGAATTGGAGCAGTCAAGAAAAGAGGTTTTCTCATTTCCTTTGAAAGTAACAAGCAAGTTGTCAGCCAATAGCCAAGATTAAGCAATAGATGTTCTGACATGGGGACCAAGGATCTCTGAATCAAAGCAACAGCTGGTGAATAAGTGAATTGACTCTATTAGTGCATAAGAAGAGCAATTGGAGAGAATTTAAAATAGTGTTAATGAGTTACTTTTAATTGAGAATGCTAAGGAAAATGAAAGGAAGCATGAAAATGCTAGCACAAATAAGTACCAGTATCTGGCAAATACTGATCCTGGTGAGTTTGGCTTAGAGGAAAAAGGTGGCAGAAAAGCTGCTCCTGTGAAGTGAATTTCTGACTTAGAAGAATGAGATTTTTATGGCTTTTGTAATTGTGGGTACAGTCTGGAGTGTTCAAATGCTGCACTTGCTGCTTGTTTCAGGGTGAGTGGGTGGGAACCTGGCTCCTGTCTCTTTCTGACCCCAGAGTACTGTTTAACACAGAGATGCTGCTGAGATCCTGAAAATTGCCAGAGCCCTTTAGAAGTTTCCCTTGGAGGGCTATGCTGTTTCCCTTTGCTAAGTTTTTGGGTTAGGACTTTGTGACAGATCTGGCCATCTGGAGCTTGTGGCTGAAGAGGCCGTGCTGTGAAGAAGCAGAGCCTTCTTAGTGAGCTAGGTGTGGGCGGCGTTTCGATTTCAAATTGCTTCTATACTTAAGTCTTAGCTAAAAGAGAGCTCCAGTAAATATTTCTGTGTTTGTTGTGGTGAGAGCATGTCATCTTCCTCCATGAAAACCTAAAAATCAAAGCAGAGCTTATTATAAGGTATGGTAACTGACACTGCTGACGCACTCATCAGCTAATTCGAAACACATGGTTTATAACTGCTTTTTAAACTATTCTGAAATTTTACTTAGGCTCTGTAATTGTGAGGTGGCTCCAAGAGTGGTATGTGGTTTAAATCCATGGTTGCAAAGGTTGGCTTCACAGAGCCATGTCTCTTCATGTTGCTAAAAGAAAAGGCTAGGATTCTTTGTGGTCTATAGACCATTAATATGTGTTAAACTTAAATGACCTTAAATGACATAATTTTTTAAGCAAATAGGCAATAGCATGAAATTATATATTTTTTTAATCAGCTAGAGTTTGAACTAAAAGACTCAAAGTTTGTTTTTGTTTGGGTTTTCTGTTACTGTAAAGATTATTATAGGTGTTGATAATAGAGAGGAAGGACTGTGAGGTGTGATGTTGTGTCATGAAAGTCAACATGACATCTGAATAGATGTATCTTTTTCTTTAAGATAAAGATATTTGTTCAGACTGACATAAATGTGCTATTGCTCTTTGGCAGTGCCAGAAAGATGAGTCTTAGTTGTTTAAAAAGACTCTTGGTTATTCCTCCTCCAGTTGGATTGTTGGAACAGTGGTTGAAACATCAGTGGTAGATTTTACAAAACTTCTACTGGGTCACTTTTGATAAATACTTATGCAGAACTTCTTTTGAAATGAGTTGACTTATTTTCTATTTTGTTTGTAGTAGATAATATTTGATACCCTAGTGCAGTATTAGGCTTTGTGGGTTGTGTAAATTAGAGAAATGGCAGGAAATCTCTGACTAGATTGGATTAAACCAGAACTGGATGAAATTGCCCTCTCTCCTCCAACTTCAGAAACCTCATTGCAGTATTAGGCTTTCAGTTTTTCTGTGGAGGAAGAAGAAAAAACATGATTTGGTGTCTTTAACTATGCAGTGCAGGCAGAGTTAATAAATACATCAAGCAGTAAAATAGATTTTGACAGGGGCTGTTGAGAAACTTAAATTCAGAGTATTAGAAAAGATGAATGGGTACTAAGCTGATTAACTTGTAACTCAGTATATCAACAGAGAATACTTCCTCTGTGCTTGATGCTGATTTCATTTTCCAGTGTGAAACTACTGCCAAGAAAATAGTTTCAAAAGTGAAAAAACAGTTGATGGCCAAGATTGTTTGAAGGACAAGAGGCACAGAATGAACCATCCAGTCTGTAAATTTGAAAAGCTTCTCAGAGTCTTATCTTCTTGCTGAAAGACAGTTTCCCTCAGTCAAACCCGTGGAAATCACAGCGATATTGTTAAAGCTTGTCTCATGTGGCCCATGAATGCTCAGTGAAGTTTATTTCTTTCATCTTCATCCTGTTGCTTTTAATTTTTTCTTTGCAAAAAGGAAGGTAGTGCTGGAATAAGCTTTTCTGAGTGCTGTTGTACTTTTCAAATTGCAAGTATATCTGCAGCAACATTCAACAAATATTATTAATTTCCTAAATATGTCCTTCTAACAGAGTCTGGTAAAGTGTTATTGCTACTGTAGTTTGGATTCCAAACAGTAAAATGGGTGCCAGAAAATGTGTCATGGTCTCTCAGCAGCAGCAGCAGAATATTTTATATTTTTTTTGCTAGTTTTCCAGCATGTTGGCCACATCACAATGTGACTTTGTTGTAATGCTAAAAACATTACAGCCTGCTACTCTCTTGTAAACACATTTTCACCTCCAGCTGAACTACTGAGTTCAAATGCTTCAATCAGCACAGCAGCATTAAGGTTTGAGAGATCAGTCCTGCTCTGAGTTCGAGGGGATGTGTATCAAAAGGAATTTATGACCTTTGATCACGGGTGTTAAGTGGATGGTCCAGCCATCTGTGCAGAGAGGAGAATTGTAATTTAGTGCCTTGGACACAACAGGCTGGAGAAAAGCAGTGAGAGAGGTGGAGCCCTGGGCAGGTGGTGGAGCTGGGCAGGCAGATGTGCTGCAGGAGAGAAATGGGAAGGACACAAAGAGTGAGAAACGATGGCCTGAGCATCCTTGGCAGGCCCTGGAGAGGAGGGGAGGGTGTTAGTGCTTAAGAGCAAAGGAGCTGTGAGGTGTTTCATTTCCCCTTTTCCCAAATTGTTCAGAATGCCCTCATTTGGTTGCCTGGGTCTCTTGCTGGGCTGGTAACACGATGTGACGGTAAAGCCACACAGGCAAACAAAACCAAAACCCAAATAAGCAAATGGGAGGTGAGTCTAATACAGGTGAGGAATGAGGAAGTAGAAAAAACAGGGTTGCACATGCACCTGATGATAAATTGGAGACAACATGTCATGCTCTTCATAAACTTTTTGGGGAGAGAAGCCTGAAGCTAAGGGACAGTGGTAGCAATAAGTATGGACTAATTTTAGTAGCTTTAGGTTTAATATTTGAAGCTTTCAAAGTGCAGCAGTAGGAGCCTCTAGACACGGCCCTGTGTGCCTCTCACTGCTTGCATTGTGTTGTTCCTGCTTCCCATCACTGGTGTCATGACAAAGAGCTTGCTCTTCTATAAAGGAGCTGTGGTTGCCTGTGAAAAAAAAGCACCCTATAGCTGTGTTGTCCAAAACAAATACTTGATCTGTTTCCTGTTATCAGATGAATGTGAAGCTCCTGAACTGGTGTAGAATAAAGAATCAAGTTTCTGAGAATTGCATTGAACCTGCAATGATTCTGCATCTTATGTTGACCTGAGAGTTCCTTTCTGTTTTTCATATGTGGTTTGTTTGCTGTAAATAATAAACAATATCCACTTTTGGATATATATAAACACTAAATATTTTACTAGATGCAGTAATCTAACAAAACTCTTGGTCTGTTGAACAGCTGTTTATTTCATGTAAAAATATGCTGTGTTTGGATATAATCTTTTTTATTTAATTGGGTTATGCATTTGTTACTTTTTATTTGGATTTTGCTTTTATGTTATTTTTCAGATACTATTTGTTTAAGTTTTTCCAAGAGGAAAATGCTTCATTTCCAGAGTATTTAATTCCATTAATTGAAAAATGCAGTTGAAAGAAAAATCTTTGTTCTGTCTCAAAATTACTACTAAAGAAAGCTAAATATAAGCAAACCATCTGCACTTCTCCAAAGTATATGTTGTTGCATGGCAGCAGAGCACATCTGGATTCAAATTGCAGCCCAGGAGTTTCAGGGTCGTGATATTCCAAGCTCCAGGAAAAGACATTTTTGGTACAGGAAATCTGGTGGTTCTTACTATATTCATTAGGTTCCCTACATGACATCACACTTACTGGATTAAGAACACAGTTAGTGGGAAATAATTCTGCATATTCATGCACAAGTCCAGCTATACCCAAAGGCTTAAAATGCTCGGGGTTTTATAAGGTTGTGAGATTTCTCCTTACTGAGTAGAAATTGTGGCTTATGGTGTAATTATTGCTCAGGGTTCTCCTCTTTCCTTTATCTTACAGACATCTTCAGACAAACCATGCCCTGATGTTGCATTGACATTTTTTCAGCAGAGAATATGACATTTTGTTCAATGAAGAAAGATAGCTACACTTCCCTAAAATTCTGTTATTTTGTTTGGACTTTGCTATCTTTAGGAAAACTTCAAGATTATCTTTGCTTGTTCCTGCAGTAGGTCTAAGTAAGCCTCTGAGTAAAAGTATCCATTTTGCTTCTGAGTGTCTTTATATTGTGAAAAGTGAATGCTTCACCACTTATGGAACATTAGCACTTGAAGAGTTTTGGTTTTTTTCTTGGTTTTTTTTCTTCCTGGGTGTGCGAAGGGCAGATTGTAATTATTGTCAGTATTTGGTGTTTTTTTGTTTGGGGTTTTTTTCTAATTCTCAGTTGTCTCTTTCTTTCTTTGCAGCTTTGCTCTGTCTGATGAAGCCTACAGGTCCTTAAGGGACCAGGACAAAGACCAATGCATCCTTATCACAGGAGAGAGTGGAGCTGGGAAAACAGGTGAGGAGCAGTTAGGATCTGATTAAAAAACATTCAGGGCTGTTCAGAGTCTTGCAAAGGGAAGCTGGAGTTGGTAAGAGTTGAGAGATGTCGGTAATTCTTTGTGTCTGGCCATTGCAGAAAGTGAGTGCTGCCACACTTGTTGCTGCAGCTGTGGGCTCACAAAAAATAATGGTTTTTCACACTCTCACCATGTTGAAGTCCCATGTCACGTTAGTACAGCGTTCTCATCAGTATCCAGAGCTGCACCAAAGAAATGCTGACTTGTCACAGAGTATTGCAAGGGCCAGAAAATGTTTAGGCTGTCCTGGTGGGAAACTTGAGGACGTGGAAAACGGAATGCTCTGAGTTTTCTATACTTGATACTTCCCCTTGTCTCTCAATAAATACATTCCTTTAAAAACTGGATTATACTATTTATCTAAGGAAAAGAAATAACTGTAACTGATTACTTTGGAAATTTTATCAGCCTTTTGCACACTGAGCTCAGCTGCAGTGCTAAGATTGGCTTGTGTGCCAGAACACTGAGTTTCTTAGGCAAAGCTGACATTTCCTTGAAAATGACTGCTGGTTTTTAAACTGGAAGATTAGAAACCAAGAGAGGATTGCATAACTGCAGTACATTTTAGGTAGACCTTAAAAAAAGAAAGAAGCCAGTTATTTTCAAAGATAGCAATTTAAAACAGAGGTGACTTGCAGAAGAGACAGCAGGTAGGAAGGCATACATCTGTTTCCATGTAATTTGGGAGATTTTTCCTTTGCATCTGAGAATATGTGGGGCTTTGTGTGCTTATTCTGAGCGAGACTCAAAGTAGGTAACAAGAAGTTGCTTTCCAAGACTTTGGAAACATATAAAAGTGTATAAAGTGTAGTCATCATCTTTAGTGCTCTTGGATTAGTGGCACCCAATTGAGACGTCTGGAAGTCTTGTAATATAATCCTTATTTACAGTTCAATGGCAGGAAAACGTGTTCAGTAGAAGTGTAGTTTAAAAAACCCAAGTTCTTATTAATATGACTCTTTGAGGTTCTGTCTAGAAGTTCAGACTTTAGCAAAGAGTCCTGGACTGGTGGTGTTTAATGTCTTGATTTCCTCACGAACTGTGAATTATCAAGCATCTCATACAACTGAGCCACACATATGATTGATTTATTCATTTGAAAGGTGAATCAGAGGTTGAGTTGTTAAACTTCTCTATATGTAAATAGTAGATTTAGAGTTGTATAGAGATTTTGAGGATTCTGTAATATTTATAGCCATATGGGAAATAGCATGATTTTTTCCTTTTTTATAAAGTTAAGTACCAAATAGAGGGTGGAGAGGGTAGGAAGTTCCTGGAGTTAAGAAAACAAAGTTCTTTGTACAAATACACTATATAACTGTATTTTAAATTTTTGGTAGTCAGAATATTTGACATTTTTGCCATGGAAGAACTGAAACTGAACTGTCATCAGTTGAGTCTTTTTATTTACTTCCAATTTTGTCCTTGTTTCTCTGCCTGTTTTTAATGTTAACTGATAGTAACATTGGGCAAGAAAACATGGTGCATCACCAGAATAAGGGTTGTATTTAAATGTTTTGAAATGTTGGGGTGATAACTCCCTTCCTGATGTCTTTCTTGGGCCAAACAGAGTTCCTAACAAGAGAAAGGGCCTTGATTTTCTTTTGCTGATACTCAAAGCCTGTATTGAAGTCATTGTGTGTAAACTATTATAATAGCTTTTTTGCTGCTTCAGTGCCTGTTTCTCTCAGTGATTGAGTGACTGTGCTTAAAAATGTTGACTGTTTTAGGAAATATTTCAAATTAAATAATTGAGTAGTTCCAAGCTCTGAAGGGAACAGAGTCAAAAAAGAGAGCTGGGTTTGAGGCACAAGTAAAGGAGATGGCAGCCTTCTGAGCACACCTATAGTTTGTGCTCCCTGCTTGCTTCCTGTGTGGCAGGTTTGCTCATTTTCCTCTACACATGGGATAGTCATATAATGCTAACAAACAAATTTGGTTAAATTGGAAAAACGAAAATCCAAGGGATAACATCTCATCTGTCAGTTCTTTCCTGAAATGAGACACTTAAATTTGTAACAGATCTCTGAAGATCTGTTACAAATGTAATGATTTTTTTTTTTATGACCACAGTCTGGAATTGATAGGGTTTCCAGCTGTTAGTAATTACATTGTATATCAGCTGATATTGCCTGAAATTTCACTATCTTGCATCGTAGTAACCATCACAGACTCTCTTTGTAAACCAAATCATTTTCCAGCTGCTTTCCAGACCAGCAAATATGTAAGGGTTGGATGGATTATCTAATATTTGTTTCTATCATGGGTGATTGACACTCATTTGAACCTAGCTTTGAGAATCCATAAATTGTTCCAAACTTTCTTGAAGGCAACTCCAAACTAGTTTTATTGTTTACATGAATGCTTCACTTTTTCTGTTGGTTTTACTTTCAAAGGGACTGCAGCACGTTATGTGATGTTGTGGTTACTCAGTTGCTTGTAGATTAGAGTTGTAATTACATGTGTGTAAGTGTTGTATGTTTGCACTTGTTGTGTATCTGCTGATATAAACTGATTGAATTTTGTGTCTTGAAACTGCCTGGGCCTGTTTATTTTCAGGCTAGATTAAAACATTTCCAATGTGTCAGCAGGGGATAATGTTCTTTCCTTGAAGAATGCCTCTTACTGAGGCTAGATGAAAAAGGAGCAGGTAATGTGCTGTATCCAGTGGTGGCTTTTTTTTAGCTTGAGTAGAGGCTCTAGGTGTTTAAATCAAGAGAATTGCTGATGTAATGGCATGGGTCTCAGAGCAGGGTATGCTCCTTCTGCATTTCCAGATGGTACAACAGTGCAGGAGAAAACTGAAATGAATGTGCTCACAGTTCCTGTTTGGCACTGAGAAAATGTGATGGAGATTTAGTCTGTAAAATCACATTACAGCCTTTTTGCCAATGCTTATCACTGTTTTATTTGGCTCTCCCCCACAGAGGCAAGCAAACTTGTCATGTCATATGTAGCTGCTGTGTGTGGAAAAGGGGCAGAGGTTAATCAAGTAAAAGAACAACTTCTGCAGTCGAATCCAGTCCTTGAAGGTAAGAATCTCACAGAGTATGTGTCAGCATATCACCTGTGTGTGCACTGGTGTTCCAGCTGAGCTGGTTTGGAAAACTCTGTCTGATGATGTTTTGTTGTTATTTGGTGTCCAAAACCACAGGAGATGCCTTATGTGAATACATCAGCAGGATTTTCTTCAGTTGTGTATAGGCTTTCTTGAGAAGAAAATGGTTTTCCTTATGAAGGAAGAGCTCAGGAAGTTAGGTCATACTTCCCAGCCTCCTCTTGCTGCTCTCAGAGGGGCTTACCCTTTCTTAACCCTGCCTTGATGATGCTTGTCTGTATCAAAAGACTCTGATTCATTTCCTCCAAATCATATTAATATATCTCTAGTAAACAAACAAGCTCTGTAAGGCATTATTTCTCTTTTAGGGGGGAAAAAAAAGGGTTGAAGTAGTGGATCTTAGAAAAAATTAAGCCAATCCATATGCATGCCTGTTGTTCCCTGAGACTTATTGTTTCTTGGGTCTGGTGACTGTTGGCCTGTTCATCCTGNGCAGGAGGAGGGGAAAGTGATTGACAGATAACAGGCAAAAACTTTACCATGCATTACAGAAATAGAGATCAGAACAAAAATCGAACAAAAAACTGGAGTGAACAAGAACATCCCAACTTCCACACCCCCATACCCCAACACATCCTGACAACTGCCATTCCTGCTCTCCCATGAAAGACTTTTATTTTTTTAATTAGTAATTTCAATTTAAAGATGTTGGCCGCCAGAAACAGGATCTCCTTTCTTTTTTGTTTTCCTGGAGATAGGATATATGATCCTCAAAGCTTGCAGTTCTGTCCCATTGTCTAATAATTGCCTTCAGAAGTTGCTTGGTTGGCACTGACTTGTTTAGATCTATTGTGTCAATTCCTGGCCCAGTCTTACCCAGAGTTTTCAAAGCTGTTGTGGTGCTGAGACAAAGTCAGTTGTCAAAAGACAATTTTGCACTATGGCCAGATCATATATGGTGTTTGTAAAGACTGTTGATTGTCAGCATTATGTTTATTGCCTTATTTATATGTGATGAATTGGAGCCTATAGGGGACGAAGACTCTTCAAGTGAAAACAGAGGGAAAAGTAAAAAATAAAAATAAAAGGAAAGGGAATGCAAGAAATTGGGCAGAGAGCAGTGGGGAAGTGGATGGTTAAAACATGGTCTTTGTACATAAAACAGAGATTGTAAGCAAAGACTTGTAAAGAAAGGATGAAATGTTGACATTTAAGAATAATAGAAGTGCTGGATAAGCCTTTCTTTGATGATCAGCTGTGTTCCCCTTAATGCTGAATGGGGGGATTGCAACCCTCCATTGTTTTGGGTTCACAGAGAAGAGCTGTGTTGTTTTATCACTGTTCTGGAAGCAGATTTCAGATATAGACAGAAATGGCATGGTGGGTACTGAGGCTTTTCTTGCCAAAGCTAGATTGTTCCCCAGGGGCTGCCAAATGAGTTTGATTTCTTGTTGGTTTGTGAAGCTTTGTTTTAATGCAAGAGGCATCAGCTAAGCTTACTTATTGCCTTATCATTTTATGATGATAAATGATGATTGCCTTATCATTTTAAGGTACTATTTGTTCTACTTGATGTGCTGCTAATGCCTGTTTAGCTTTTTTGGAAGGTCTGACCCTGGGTTATTCCATAAGGAATAAAAACTGAGCAAGCCTGGCTGCTTATATAGGTTTTAGAAAGAAGTTAAGCATTTGTGGTTAGATTTTTTTTTTTATGGGTTATGTAGTTCTGTTACAGTCAAACTGGAGTGCAAGAAAATGACATAAATGTTACATATGCATAATTTATCTTATGGGATTATTTTTATTAAACTACAGTTGCTACTGTAAATTAACTTTTAGAAACAATGAACTTTAGGGAAAACCAAGGAATGTGCCTCGTGCTTTATAATGGAACATTTGTGCTTGACTCCATGCAGTTATAAATGACTTCACTGTTCAGCACAGTGTTTAAGAAAATGCAGCTCAGAGATTTGGTTGTTGAAAAGATGATTTATGGCAGGGCATAAAGATTTAAAAACAATTCTTTCACTTACCCTGGCCTTTAGGATCAACAAACTTTTCATTTTGGCTCTAGTTCTTTGGTCAAGAATAAATCTACTCATGCAAGTTTGTGGAAGCCTAAAGGCATGTATTTATTTCTGTCCAAAAAACATTGACTTGACTTGATCTTCGAATATATATATGCTATGTAAATAAATACTGGGATAAATAAAGTCTCCTGTTGGAAGTAGGAGTGCTGTACCTAATGAGGGAGGGGACACTCCTGTTGGACTCCATGTGCTTGGACAATGTGGGGGTTTGAGAGCTTGAATTGTCCTCCTGTCTGAGCTCTTGTCCTGCCCATGCTCTAGGATGGTGGCTGTCCATCTGAATGTAGCCCTGGGAAGTCCTTTCTCAGAGAATTTTCATTGTCATAAAACTTGAGCTAAAGAAATTTAAACCAGGCTGTTCAAAAAGCTAGTTTAGGTTAAGCTGAAGACGAACTTTAATTGTAAACCTGACTGATTTCAGCTGAATAATATTCAGCTTGAGGTAGGATTAATGAGTTGAAATGGTGTAAATAAATCCATTTCAAAGCATTGATTAAACTGTCCTATGTAAACAATTTTAAAGTGTCATTCTGTAATTTCCTCACTTCTGGCCTCCAGCTTTTAATGTATTCTGGGAACTAGGATTCATTTCTTACTCTGAAATGAAGAGGAAGAAGTATTTCCTGTATTTAAAGTTATTTGGGTAATGAAATTATGAATTTGTTGATTCAAACCCCAAAGATATATGCTTAATATAGGTACAGTTTTGTTTTGGAACCATTTCCTCTTGTATATTTTTCTTTAGCTTTTTTAAGCAAGGAAAGTGTTGAGACAACTTCTTTTGACTTCTGTAGGTTTTTGGAATTTGTGATCATGTCTGTCACACTCTGTCCCCAGGGACTGATGCCCATACAATGAACAGGGCATTGTTTCTCAGAAGTCTGTAATTCCTTTAAATATACAAGCAGACCTAGATATTGTAGCATTTAAATATTTTTTTACTGAT
Source organism: Ploceus nigricollis (assembly GCA_013399945.1). Classification (NCBI taxonomy): domain Eukaryota; kingdom Metazoa; phylum Chordata; class Aves; order Passeriformes; family Ploceidae; genus Ploceus; species Ploceus nigricollis. The sequence goes on from VXBC01002294.1 coordinate 1,863,517, forward strand.
ATATTTGCCTGTTATATTTGTTTTTCTCTTCCTCCAGCTTTTGGAAATGCCAAAACTGTGCGGAATGACAACTCCTCTAGATTTGTAAGTATTTTCTTCAGTCCTTTTCAAGGAGTGTGCTGTGCTGTTGGCTATTTCTGTTTTACCGTGTACCAACCATCAAGGCATCCACAAAGAGGGAGGGAATAATTTGAGGAGCTTTCTTGTAGCTGAGGACTGTTTGAAGGAGGTAAACACCTTCAGCAACAATCAGTATTTAATTTTTTACACAGGAGCATGTTCCCCTTCCCCAGTGTGTTAGTAGGGCACCGTTAGTGACGCCTCTTCAAAGATGTTCCACCTCCTTGCCAGAAATCTTGTTGGTTCCTGATATGGGCATAGAGTTCAATTGAATATCAAAGCAGAGGCTAAAAAAGAAAAACAAAATTAGGATGTGGCAGCCTGTGACCGGATGAAAACATAATTACAGTGCAGCTGGATTCTTTAATTTTCTGGCACTGGTGGCTTTAGTGTCAGAGACCATGTGTGCAGCAACTGGTCTGCTTAGCAAGTAGATCTTTCCATGTCATCTTGTTTTCCATTCATATGTATATTTTTTTTGGTTGAAATTACTACTTTAGGTTCCCATTTGCTTTCTATAACGTTTCAAAATGTGTTTGCAACTTTAGTTTTAATATTAACATTTGTAATGTTATTTTTTTGCTTAAATTCTTTATAATCAACTGGTTGAATTCAACCTTTTTTGGGCATGGAACGGAATGAGAAATTACCAGAACTGACAGTTGAAAAACCAAAAAAGTTGATGCTAGAGTTGAGAGGTTCAGAAGTGTGAGTACTTATCATAGTTTCTCCTGCTAAAATCAGAAAGCTGAATACAACTCTGTCACTTGCTCACTTGTGTCCAGAAAAGCACAAAGATGTGTGAAGTTGACAAGAGAAGGAAAATTGATGCACTGGGAGAATGGTGTGTTGCGAGTTAAAGCAAAAGGATAGAAGTGCTGGACATTGTGAGATTGGAGAGTGGCTTGTTTTTTCCACTTGGGAGATTTCCTCCCCTTCCCTTCTAATTCTCAAGAGCTGATGATGTTCCATATATCTGTGAAGGCTCCTTCTGCAGCTCATTGCCTCTGATTGTGAACAGAGCAAGGGGTCTTCATCACAAGGCTAGGGCCAAAATTTGGGGCACCTGTGAAGATTTTAAATTTTTTTTTTTAATAGAAAGACTAGGAAGACTGCAATTATCAGACATGACACTGCAGAAATGATGAGCAGAGAGCCCAAGAAGTCTTTCCAGGACAAAGTGGAACTAACAACTATTTTGCCTTTCAAGTCCTCACTTATAAACACTCAGCTAAAAATACTTTTGGAAACACCCAGCTGTCCCAGTCCTTGAGAAATGAAAATTTAATTATCTGATTTACTTTTTTTCTCTCTGAAATTTGAATCAGCTCAGAATTAACCTTGAACAATACAGTAAAAAAAGGAAAATAGAGTTTAAGTAGAGTCAAGCCAATTTTGATGAAATACCCAGTAAATTAGTAAGTTTCTTCAAGTGAGTCAGTGTAAAGTGCTTCGTTTTTTATGTTCTCTAATAAAAAGTAAAATAGAAAAATAAACAAAACCCAATCTCTTCCTGAATGCAGTGGATGAGGAAGTATAAACACAAGGCTTTTCAATGTATTGTTTTTGTCCTAGAATCTTAGGTTTGAGTTGGAAGGGACCTTAAAGACCATCTCATTCCAACCCCCTGCCATGGGCAGGGACACCTTCCACTGGTCCAGGCTGCTCAGAGCCCTGTCCAACCCGGCCCTGAACCTGACCTGCTTCTCTGGGCAGCCCATTTCAGTGCCTCACCCTCCTCACAGTGAGCAGTGTCCTCTGTTAAGTGTGTGCCAGAGGGTGGAATTTGGCTGAATTACTACCAGCAGCTTTTATCTTTCTAAACTCCCTTGCCAATGCGAGCAGCACTGCTGTTGCCTTTTCTGCACAGTCTGTCCATTTTGTCACTGTTAAATGTAGCTGTTACTGCATTAAGCACTTGTCAAATAAATTAAAACGATCCAAAGACCGGAGTGATCCTCTGTGATGTGGAAAAGTCAAGCTGAAGTCAAGGAAACGCACTGTGCCAGCGCGGCTGGGATTGAAATCGCTTGTGTGGTGACAGCCCGTTAATTGTTGCCTCTGGTCTCCTGAGTTACAAGGGAAAGAGTTCAGCGGGAAAAATCCATCACTTTTACAAGGCAGGCACACGCTCGGGGCCAGACGTCCCACGATCGCGAGCAGCGCTCGCTGCCAGCCGCTGCTGGGGGCCAGACTCGGCGGCTCTCCTTCAGCTGCCTTGCTTCACGCTCCCAGAGCTCCCAGGGAGAAAAGAAGATAATTTCTTCCTGCAAGATGATTTCTGCCTGCATCCTTCAGTAAATAAGCGTGGCCCTACCTAAATGGCTGCAGGGATTGTTTGGTGTTCTTGGCACTCGGTGGAAGTTTGTATAATGTGCGTTTTCTTCACAGAACCTTAGAAACCGAGCAAGTTACTGGGTTGCTTTACAGATCCGATTAAAGCTGTTTCCATAAAAATCCCTGGCTGTGATAATGTCCGAGAAGATTTGAATGATTTTCTATTTTGGAAAAATCTGACAGGAGATTGTCAGATCACTCTTCCAACCTTTCAACCAACTAACTTAATGTCTTGAGCAGTTTTTCTTAAACAGAAATTATAATCTTAAAATCTGTTGCTTTCACAGGGAAAATACATGGATATTGAGTTTGATTTCAAGGGTGACCCACTTGGGGGAGTTATAAGCAACTGTGAGTATTACTTTTGGTATCAGCATATTCACAGATGAAAATGTTTTCTGTAGAAAGGAAGATGGTTAAATTATTGGAAAGATCACCTGTGTTAGTCTAATAGAATCTCTCTCCATCATGTGATAAATTCTGCTTTTTAATTTTATTGCTGTTGTGGTGCTGAATAATGTACCTTAGAGTAAAGTGAAAGCAGACTTGAAGAAGTAAGCATGAATATTGAATTTACTGCGTTGTTTCAAAGGTTCTTAGTGATGCATGTCAGTCTGTATATTGTCTCTGAAGCTGGTGGCAGATGCATGTGGATATCTGAGGGTCTTTTTTATTCTTGAATCCCTGGAATCAGATGTGTTAATAGGTTTGATGAGTCATGTATTTATGGCAGATGCTGTCCTGTAATTTGCAAGGGTGATACAGAGTGTGCTGGAGATCACCATGAGATGAGTATGTTTGCTTGGAACCAAGGCTGTCTGTACAAATTTATACACCTCAAAGTCTAGGAAAAGGTTTGTAATGAGAGAGGATGTACAGCTGTTGAGTTTAGGGAGGCAAAGGTGGCCTTGGAGCTTGTTTTATGACACCTGTAGCAATTCAGAAATTCTGACCAGCTCTCTGTTGGGAAGAAAAAGGCTGGGAACTGCATGGTAGCCCAGAATGCTTTGACTTGCTTTTCTTTTGAGGGTTTAAGTGCAGCTTTCAAAATAAATTCCTCCTTAGTGCTATATAAAGCCATATTTGTTTGGTTTTCTTATTTTTAAAAGGGGAGGAAGAGGGCAGTGAGTGACTATACTAGGTGTCACTGACCCAGCCTTGACCTCTCATTCCACTCAGCCAAATTCATTGCTGCTTCTAAAGATGTGACTTCTGACACCACTGGCGCTTTACTGGTTGTGAAATAATGAGACTCACCCAAGGTGAACTGCACTCTCCATATATAACATAAACATTTTAAAAACACTCTGAGGAATTTTGCACATAAATGTAGGTTTTGGTTTTTTTCAGAGGGCAGACATTTTTTCTCAACCAGATCACCTTTTGGAACTGTGCCTGAAGAGCCTAATTTTTGTGACAGAGTACATCTTGAAACTGAAATTGGTCACTATATAAGTGTTTATGGCTATCTATTAGCTTTGACATTTGGCAGTTAACAAAATTAGAGGCCAAACATAATATATTCATAATAATTAAATGTGAACAAGAAGGTTCTAAAAGGCTGTTATTTGTTTCTTTTTATTTCACATTCAAAATATATACATAAAAACGAGCCCTCCTTTGTAAGAGTGGACATTTAACAGTCTGTCTTTGAAAGTACTGCACTGAGTCATGTCATTAAAATATTGTGTCATATCAAAAGGCAATCCAAATAGTTGCTCTGTAGTTTATCTGCCCCATAAATCTCTGCATGGTGTAATTATAACATTACATGTAATTGTAATGATGTGATGACATATGTATCAAAGGGCAGACGTGTTTTTGGATCCATCTAAAATATGCCTGTTTTAGGCATTCTTTCTGTCTTGTCACGTGTAATAAATATCTAATAGCAAGGAGATTAATTTCAATTTAAGAATAAAGACCTAATGTGTAAGCCCTGCTGTGGAAATTATGTTACTTGTTGAACTATGCAATGCCTCATCCTTGGCAGGGATGTCACAGGCAAATACTGAGTTCCTGTAGCAGCATGTTAATGTATCTCATCTTTGACTAAGTGTTTGCAAAATTTGGTACTCCATCCACCTCTCTGTAAAAGAGATCTTAAATTCTCTGCATTTTCAAAGCAAGTTGGTTCTGCTGCCTTAGATCTTTTCCACATTGCAATGCAATGCTACAGATCTGTAGCACTGCATTGCAACACAAACATTTCTTTTTCTGTGAGGCATCATCATTCTGAAGATATTGGGGGCCTAAATTCTTTTACACTCCTCAGAATTTACTCTGGTTTAAGTCAAAATCAGGATTTGTCTTCATAATTCATCAAACATGAAGTCAAGTAGTGCTGAAGTTTCCTATCCTTAAAAGGGAAAGTATGATTATGAAAATATTAAAAAATATTCTTTGATTTCTGTCTGCCTGTTGGTTTGTTATTACTATGATGTGAAGATGACATCATAATGCTTTAGTTAAACTTTAAGAGTTGTTTCTGGCCAGCTTGATTTCCAAACATCAGTTATGGTAGTGGGCTTTTTGTGGCACAGCCTGTGTCACCAAGATGTATTTCGTAGTGTGAGTGGCTCGGAGCAGACACGGTGAACATCTAGGTTATTTTGGTGGCAAGGATGGCAACCAAGATAAGCTACTAATTCTGTCAGACTAGTGTGGACAAGCAGAGACCCATTGGGCTGAAAGGTCTCTTTTGGAATGACCTGTCCTGCCCTGCTCTGGAATGCTGTGAAGCTCTGTGGAGGGCTGGTCACTCTGCCTGGGTGACCCCTCAAGGAGTGGCTGATGCTGCTGTGACCTGCCCTCGGGCCATTCTCCTGGTGCCCTTCAATGAGCTCCTGCTTCTTAATTAGAGGGGTTAGCCTGGAAGTGAACCTTTCACAGGATGGACTTAGAGGGTGGAATTATCATGCCAGTGCATGCTGCTGGTCTGCCCTGTCCAGTTTGCAGCCAGTGGGAAGGTCCAGCTGACAGATCTGAAACATTTAATGTGCCATAAACAGAAGGCTAAATCTAATGGAAGGGATTTGTGGCATCTCTAAATTCAGAACTGGTATGTACCCAAAGTGAAGATAATGTTGTGTTTGAACAGTGTAAAATCTGTGCAGTCTCATTTCATGTATGGCAGCTCAGATCTTCCAACCGTGCTGGTTTCCAAGGAAATTGATAGACTGTTACATCATTGTGAGCAGTCATGAAAAGAAATTGGGAATGGAAAATTTGAAATTAATGTGATTTATGCAAACTTTAAGTATTTTCCTTCAGTCAGGAATTGTTTCCCCCTTGGACTGCAGGGCAGCAAGTGTTGCATTTGTTTGATCCACCACCAGTGGGTGAGTAGGAAGGTGAGGAAGGCTGACTGAGGTGTGCTGTCAGCCTGAATTGTTAGCTTTCTGTGAAGATCCCAGCTTGTTTTCCTAACGGGTGGGAGATGCTGGAGCCCATGGAAGGTGCTCAGTCCTGGTGCCAGCTGCCAGCCAGCCCATCCATTCACAGGTGACCTGTTTCACGTGCATGGGGTTAGGAAACCCAGAGTGCTCCTGTGGGCATTGCTAAACACAAAACCCTTTCTGTGTTGCCACCTGGGAGTGTAGCCGTCCCACCAGTGTTCAGCAGCAAACATCAGTCCTTGCTTAAAGGTGTGTTGCTGCTTTAAATGGCACCTGCAAACAGGTAAATGGCATTTACATTTTCTCTCTCTAAGGTGTATCTGCTCTTTCTGCCCTCCTGCAGGGTGTTTATAATTGCTGCTGTTGCAATCTTGTCAGCACTTATGCACTCAGAGGGCTTTTTTTCCAGAGCACTTATGAGTAAAGGCAGTGTTGGAGTGTTGCTTTCAGCTGGGTGTAATATTGTGGAAATGAACTACAGAAAAGATCAATATTATTCTTAGTTTTTCATTTATTTATAACTACTTTGTTAGTGAGGATGAGAAAGAGGAGAATGGTAGTTTCTTTTTCACCTGTAATTACACAATAAGACATATCTTACATAAAAATAGGTATGTTTGGTTTTGAAGTAGTAAGTGCTAATTGCAGTGGCTTTTTTCAGCTCTGAAATATGACTCTGTCCACAGATGCTGCATCTGTTTTGTACTTAAGGCAGTGTTTGTGTGCACATTTGGTTCATTAGTTTTGTGACTGGTTTTATGTACACTAAATTTGATGGCTGAAGGGGTTTTGCACAGTACAGCTCAAAATGTTTCACTTTCACAATAGTTTAGACCTTTTAAAAAGCATGGATCTTACAATATCTTTCCCAGAGTTTTTGTAAGTCTTAAATGTTCATGTTTCACCTGGAATTTCCTGCTGAAATATACCTGGCTTTTAGCATTTGGTGATCTTTACTAATCTGCCTAAGCCCTTCAGTGATATAATGATTAACTAAGAGACAACATTGGTGCATGTTGGGAAGTAAAGGATATGCAATGCCTGATCTGGAAAAGCCATTTTAAACCAGCAAAATGTCTTTAGAGTCCAAATAACAAGAGATTAAGAAAGGGCCCTGTTTTGCCATCTTTTCCAACAACAGCATGAAAGAAATCAATGATGTTTTTCTAAGGCAACTACTTTTTTTTTAAAGCTAGCAAAGTGATAACTTTGCAACTTATTCTTTTTTAACAACTTGTTTGTTCATTTTAAAACATTTAAAAAGAAGTAATTACCCACTTACGTTGAAATCTAGAGCCCGAGCTGTGATAGCTGTTGGAAAGCTCCTTTGCTTAGGGAAATATTGCACAAACTGGACAATTAGACACTATGGGAGGAGATACCCATTCTTGTTGATTTTGTTTTTGTTTTTAAGTTGCAACGCCTCCCTTGGTGTTCTTCTTAGCACATTTGCCACCATTTAGGCAATGGTTTTGCCTAAACTAGGAAGAGTTTGAGAAAACAAACTACAAACTATATTAAACATTTTGATTAGCTCATTTTTAAACAGCATTCATCACTTGAGCAAGGAAGATTTAACACTTAAAATGATGCAGTCATTGTCAATGCACATGCTGCCCATTTAGTAGTTTTTGCCTGACACAATTATGGATCAGCTTATCCAAGAGAACATTACTATGAACTTGGTGGGAACAATAGGGAAAAGTTCATGAGCAACTTTTTAATCAGTGACTTTTTTTGATGACAGCTAGATAATCAAGGTAGGAAAAGAGAAAATGTAATGAGGCTGTAGAAATAAGCTGCTGTGGCTAGAACATGTTCTGTAACTTCAGCTGAGCAGCTAAAAGGCTCCCTGGTCATGGCCAGCTGAAGAGACTATGACTAAAATAAACTTCTCCTGGATGATTTAGAATGTACCAAGGTAGTGTCATTTTTTGGTTTTACTGTTTACTTGCTCCTTTCTTGAATGTTGATTTGATTTCTAGTATATTTAGAGAAATACAAATATCCTAAATTTTTCTGCATCACTTGAGTTCATGGGTCAAGTAACCAAAAAAATTGCGTAAAGTTGTGCATTAGAGTTTGCAGAACTATTCAGAATCTTTTTTCTTTCTTTCTTTTATGTTAAGTCAAATTGTTTAGCAGGGTGCTTACACAGATCTCTTGCATTTAAACAGTGATATCTAGGAATAACAAAAAAATCTTGTGAACCTGAGGCCTGTAGCTGGATTTTGAGTCATCTGAATTGATGGGTGTTCAGACAGAAATGTTTCCAAGGTTGAACTTTTCCAAGGCAAATTAATTTTTAAATTTTAATTTAATTTTTTTTTGTTTTGGTGCATGCAACAAGTTAAACATTCCCGTTGAAGCAGAAGCGCTGTAAGATAATGCAGAAATAACACCTAACCCATAAACACACCATATGTAGTTCTGTATGTGCTCTCCTGATTATTCTGTACAGTCCCTACACATCATTCACATAGACCATGCAACAAAATGTGATGTAGAGGGAGTTTGGGGGGTTTTGCTTCTGTGGATTTTCACATAGATGAGCACCATCTGTCCACACATTCCACTGTCAACACACTCACCGAGGGGCCACCTGCAGCAGCCTGAGGTGCAGCTTTGTCTTTTCTCTTTGGAGTGTTTGATCCACAGAACTGGCAATTGGGTGGGAGTTAACACAAAAAAGTTATTGGCAGTGCAGTGGTTGCATCAAGAAAAATATATGTGGTCGATTTATTAAAATGCTAATTAGGGCAAACAGAGGGAAGAAGTTTTCTGAAGAAGTGGGCAGATGGTCTGGATCTGTCCTACAAGTCTGATTTCAGTCTGCATGTGAACAGAAAGAAAAGGAAAAAAACTTCAATGAACACAGATTTGAAAAAGAATTGGCAGCAGCTGCTTTGTTAAGGAAAATACCTGATTTTCCGACAGTGACTGCTTTTTTCCTCAGTTATGAAGGCTGACAGAATATGGAATGTTAGAACTTTTGAAAACTGATTGTGAAGTGGCTAACTTTGTTGCTTCTAAAAATACATAAGATAAACTCATGAAAAAATCAATTATCCTCCTAAACATGACTAATTTTACATACATTCAGAAACCTGTTTTTTAAATCTGCTGAAGGCATGCATGTAATTAAAAGGCTTACATACAATATTTTGCCAGGATGTGTAGCTGGGCTTTTATGACAGCATTTGAGTAAATTTATGGGTAGAATATTTTTAAACCCAAATAAGCCAAACCACATTGCTTCAATATCCCTTGAGAATACAGCCATTTCCTGAAGTGTGTGTAGCCACTGTGGGAGCTGAAGCTGTTTATTTTTTTGAGATTAAATTTGGCTGCGATCTGTTCCAACACTTGCCTGGAGAACCTTCACAGCCAGCACAGCTCTGAACTGCCTGTTGCTCACCTTGCCTTTCCCAGCCCAAGTATTAACACTTGGATGGGGGGTCAGCCTCTCTCAGCCTGTAAATATTTGAAACTTGTCCTACTATTAGCCAATCAGATTAATAATACTGTCTGAATTTTGTCTTCATTGCCACTGGCTAGTTATTGGAGCAGAAAGTAATTTTTGAACCTGACTTGCTGTAGTTTAGGTGAAGGAGGGACTCTGAAGACTTGTGTAATTTTGTGGGTTGAAGTTACTTTAGACCCTTCAGAAGGGTCTTTATTTCCTATTCCATGGGAAGGGAGGTAATTAGGTAATTCCAGTGGGCAGCACAGGCACCACACACTGCCTGCAGCCACCAGAAACAGAAATACATCTATTGCACTCCTCTGTTCATGGAGGGAACCCCAGGACAGATCCACCCCACTCAGGCTGAGCCCTGATGTGCCAGGGGCTCCCCAGTTGCTCCTCTGTGGTGGGACTGGGGTGAGGGGGTGGCAGCACAAAGGTTGCTGGCCTGAGTGCCCCTCTAACTTCCCAGATTGCTGAAACAGAACAGGCTCAGTTTCAGCAGGGATGGGAATCTGAGAAAAGGTGTGGTAGAACACACCTCAGATATTCCAGCAAGGGGAAGGGTTTAACAACCCCATGTAATGACTTGGTGTTTCCTGTGTCCTACCTTTGTGAAACCTCACCTCGCTTTGTGGATGTTCTGAAGAGTGACAGTTCCCTTTGGGGGTTTTCTTCTTGCACAGGCTTAGAGACAACTTAACCCCAGCCACAGGAGATATGGGGGTGTGTCACGGTAGGTGCAGAGGGAACTCCTTTGCTGTGTGCTTGGAATGAGGCACTGAATGTCTCTGTCTCCATGTCACTGAATATATGTAGCTTAAGAAAAACATATGGGAATTGTGTGTCTGCTATCTGGAAAAATGTAGTTGTGCTAGTGAGAAAAGAAGAAAAACACATATGTTTTGTAGAAAACCAGCAGGTCACACTGATACCTGTGCAGATCTTCTCTTACTGCATTCCTCTTCCTTCTCCTGGAGTGCTGTGAACCACAGCCTTGCAGTGCAGTGCAGGCTGAACAACCTTTGAATTGTCACCTCTGTGGTAAATAGGATGTTGAGTCTGCAGTGGTTGCAAGGTGTTACAAGTCAGTCTGCTTATGCTGCCTGCCTGGATTCCTGCCCTCATGGGCAAGGCTTAGAATATGTCTGTCACTGACAGCAGTCTTCCTGTCAAGCTACTCCATCAGTGCAGTGATGCTTCTCAAAGTGCTGCTTTTCCATTTCACTTTGAGTATATCAGGATGGAGCTGCTGTCAGCCCCACTGGGATTTATTTCATAGTCTGATACACCTGAGGATCACAAAGTGCTGCATGATTATTCAGTTTAAATGCTTTCTTTATTTGGTCTCTCCTTTTCATTTACCCATCTTTCATGCACTTAACCTGGTAACATTGCCTCTTCAAACTTTCACCCATAGAGTCATCCTCACCAAATCCTAATTTTGTGCTGGTACTGTAAATCAGTGAGCATCTTTTGAGCACATTGCCTCCCTGACCTGAATTCTCTTTGCAGCTCATAGACTGCAGCCTTTACCAGAGTGCTGGGTTTGCCCCTAGCTCAAAGAAATATTAGAGATGATATACTATGATAAGGTTCATACTGACCCTCTTCTGGTTTGCTGATGGTGGTATAAAGCAATGAAGTAGAAAATGATGGAGGGTTATATTAATTTCAAAGGGTTTTGCTCCAGCAGTCTGTCCCTGACCTGTGAGATTTTTGTTGGTTTGTTTGTTTAGATCTGCTAGAGAAGTCTCGTGTTGTTAAGCAGCCAAGGGGTGAAAGAAACTTCCACATTTTCTATCAGATCCTGTCTGGTGCCTCGGAAGAGTTTCTCTGTAAGTGTTGCCCTTGTGCCTTGTTCACATATGAGTTAAAATTATATTTAATGTGCTATTCCATGCACATCATCTTTTGTGGGAAATGTGATATTGATTCATTTTTCAAATTATTGGTGGCAGTATCATTGGTAATACGTGAAGTCCACATATGCTTTGATATTATCCAGATACCTGAGTCAGAATTGGCTTAGCAACATGTTAAAAACAAATTTGAAAACCTGTTCTTATTCAGAAGGCTGATAATTAAAAGATCCTTGAAGAAAATCCAGTAATAACAGCCTATTCCTGACAATGCTGATTCTGGGATAAAATTGCTACTAACAAGAATGCTGTTACTAATGATGATACTTTTATTTGATTTATTAGGCAAACTCAAGCTGGAGAGGGACTTCAGCAGATACAACTACCTGGGCCTTGATTCTGCCAGAGTGAATGGAGTGGATGATGCTTCAAACTTCAGAACAGTCAGGGTAAGAAGGAGCAGGGCTGGCTGTGCACTCAACACCAGTGCAGGGTTCTTTCTGATAGCCCTTTGTCTGTCTGCTCATGCAGGGCTGGGCTGGGAGGGCCACCTTTCCTGGGTGCTGGCACTCTTCATGCTGGGATTGAGTGTGTTTGCACAGGGAAACAAAGACACAACTAGGAAATAGGATCAAGCTTCTGGAGTATTCTTAGGGAAATACAAAAAGGACAAAAAAACCCCAAAGAAGAATTAAAAAAACCCAAACCCAACAAAACTCCCCCAAACCAAAAAGAAAACAAAAGAAGGGGGAGAAAAAAGCCCAGATGCCTTGGTCAGATCCTGGGAAAAATTAGTGGCTTAGGACAGCAGTGACTGAGCCTCAGGGACCAGGTGATGCTGACCAAGTTGAAAGAAAAAGAGGACTGGGATGATTCTCAAGATGATTTGCTGTCCTGTTTTTGCTTGGTTGTATTCAGGGACAAGATGAATACAGGACCTTGTTACCCAGTGTATGCAAATATGGATTCTAAAAGTGACTCTGAGAAGACAGGAGGACCTGTTCATTTGACAGGGAAAAATTGGGTTGGGTTACAAACTAAATTAAGTGGCTAAAAAAAGTACAGTGTTTCAGAAACCCAAATTTTGAATGAGTCCTAGAAGTGGACTGGACTGAATGCCAGCTCCTTTTTCACACCTCCTGTGTATTATGAAACTTACTCTTCTTAGCATAGGAATTATAGGTACTTTTAGTAACAGAAGTGTCCATAAACCCTTTGTAATTAATGCAGATAAATGGTGAATTTTTCCAGAATGATCTGTTTAAATGTAGATGCTTTTATCTCATAATTTTATTTGTCCCCTTTCCAGAATGCAATGCAGATTGTTGGGTTTATGGATCATGAAACACAGTCGGTTTTTGAAGTAGTGGCAGCCGTTCTGAAATTGGGAAATATCGAATTTAAGCCTGAATCTCGTGCAAATGGCCTAGATGAAAGTAAAATCAAAGATAAAAATGGTAAGATGAGATTAGTGATGGGAAGAAAGCCACTAATTTGTCTGAAATCGTTATTAATTTTGTCGTTTCTGCAGACATACAATATCCTTACATATGAATTAGATTGTTTCCAGAGCTCACCCTCAGGCAACTATGGGCTGCATTCTGTGCAATTTCAATCGTTCTGTTTGAAATTCCAAAAATTATTTTCCCCTTTTTTCCCCACTCTATTAGCACTTTGTTCTAAAATGTTAAATGCTTCTGTGCCTTTATGTAGCTGCTTGTTTTTTCTGCAGTGGAGGATTTTTGTTCTTTTGCAGTATCTCTGCCTTTAGTGTCAGATTCATTTGGTGATATTTTTGCAGCTGATGTATTTTGAAAGCTCATTTTCATCTGAAAGTTTTTCATTATGAAAAGGAGTCTGCTATAAATGGAGGGAAAGTTTCTTCTCAAAAATAAGTGGATAGGAAGTGCTTTCAAAACCAGTAGCTCTGTTTCCTTGCGCTGTGCAAGTTTTAAGTTTTTAAAAACTTTGCTTGGCAGGGTGATGGGGAGAGAGTGTGAACGGGGAACACTTCTGTTGAAGAGCATTTTGGGAAAACACCACACTTCTTAAAAGCTGGTAGTTTTGGGGAAGAAAAAGCAATAATAAGGAAGGATTGATTGTATTTACACTTTGTTTTTTCTTGCTAGAACTCAAGGAAATCTGTGAGTTGACAGGTATAGACCAGTCTGTGTTGGAGAGAGCTTTCAGCTTCCGGACGGTTGAGGCCAAACAGGAGAAAGTTTCAACGACACTAAATGTGGCTCAGGTAAAAAGGGGTCCTGATTTAAAAGGCAAGATCTTTTTAAATGGCAACTTTATTCTGCATGATTAAATCATAACTACCCCAATAAAAACTACAACTGAAAGGCTGCACTGAATAAATCACAAGCATAGGGTGTGTTTTTTGCTCAGTCGTTTCTAAGTGTTAAGAGATACTGGATGCTTTGGTTTGGTGTGTGAATTACCTCCAAAAGATGAGGGATAGGCAAATGTTGCAGAGAATGTAAAAACAAGCAGTCCTGCACAAAGCACATGTTGCAAGTGTTGTGGCAGACTGTTTTCATTTAGGGCAACTGCTGTAATTCCATGTGAGTTGTGGGCCCCGGGGCTGCTGAAAATCCTTTGCTGCCAGTGTGAATTCATCTCCCCGTAAAGCTGCAGAGCCAGGGTGGCTGCCACCTGTGTCTCATCAGCTCAGGCCAGCAGGAATGTGGCTTCTCCAGCTGCAGCTGCTCAAGTCCTCTTGCCTAGGATTAGGATGGGGGATGTGAGTTTTCATTGAGCAGGAGGGGAGCTGGAGTGCCCTGGTAGTGGCTGCTGTTCCAGCCAGCCCATGGCCAGGAAGGCAGAGCTCCTGTGCCCACTTAGGCAGAGCCAGTGCTCCCTGTGCTGGTTTGACTCAGTTCATAGCACCTTTAGGACACCTGAGCAGCAGGAGAATGTTTGGTTTAGCCCAGCATTTATAACATTTTTCTTCTTTCTTCTCTTTAGGCTTATTATGCCCGTGATGCTCTGGCTAAGAATTTATACAGTCGCCTGTTCTCCTGGCTCGTTACCAGGATCAATGAGAGCATTAAGGTATTGTTGCTTTGTGCTTGTAAAAAGAAAAACCAATAGAAATCCTTCAAATTAAAGTGGACAGTAAAACTGTATTTGCCAATTTCATTTTTCCTGGCTGTACACTGTTACACACAAATAACCTTATCACAGCTCAACAAATTGCTCTCTGCTCTGTTCTTAAGCTTGTAAAAATATTCACATTAAGTGTATTTTGGGAAACCGTATGTAACATTTTAGTTTTACAGTATTTGACAGCCTACTTATGAGATACATTCATTTTCTTGAGTCCCAAGTATGCAGTGTACAGATGACTGACTCAGTGTTTATTTTTCTTTAAGGCACAAACAAAAGTGAGAAAGAAGGTAATGGGGGTGCTGGACATCTATGGCTTTGAAATTTTTGAGGTAAGACCTTTATAATGGTAACCATTTAGTGAGAGAGCTGTTATTAAAGCTTAACAGAGTTGTTCATGAATTCATAATCAGAATATATGTAATTTGACTCAAGTGTGTCATGCCTGACAAAAAACCTAAAAAAAAACCACTAGAAAGGTAAGCCAAAGACAGATGTCTTAATATGTCTGGCAATTGAAACAAAAAATTATGAGAGTCATACTTGTGTTTTTACACCACAGATAAATAAATATTTATGATGGATAAATTAAATATATTTTGTTGTGACATACATTCTGAGCAGAGGAGAAACTCTGGCACTGTCATTTCTGCCCTGAGGCATTTTATGGATGTCTTTGAACAAGCTGTGTATCCTGAGAGGGGGGGAAAAAAAAACAACCACCCAACAAAAATGATACATTTTTTTCCTGTCAAAATTAAACAAGGGCTTATATTGCATTTCATCTCAATTCACTTAGGTAAATACTCTGTACCTATTCCTAGCTAAGGATCTGTGGCTCACTGCTGTTTGTTTACAATAGTATTTTTAGACTCTTGGTATTTTGAAACAAAACAATCAATGAGGAGTTTTTAATTGGGTTAGAGAGCACCAGGGACAGGGCATTTTCCATAAATCTTGTTCTGACAGTTTTTGTTAAGAGATTTATGGTTGGAATCTGTGTGTGTTTAAACTACAAACTCATCTGAGGAGAAAAAAAATCAGTAGAAAAATCCTGACCCACTTCCCTACATCCCTCTTAGAAATCTGGGGAGGATGTTTAAGCTGTGTGGAAAGCGGGAACGATCCAGAAAAGAGCAATTGTTCATGTGAGGGTGGTGTACGTTTCATTTCAGAAGCAAAATATCCAACTGTGTGCAAATCAGAATACCCCTGAAGAGGAAAAGGAAAGCTGAGAGTTGCCTTGAGGGCTTGCTGAGAGAGGCTGTGTTGTTTGCATTAGACACAAGAGCATATTTATGAAAATATTGTGCTGGAGGTCAGGTGGCTGAACGGGGATCTTGGTGCCAGGTCTCTTGGGAGCTGGTCCTTGAGTAGCTTTTAGGAAGCTGGCAGTGGAATGGTGCTGCTGACATCCTCAGGCAGGACTTGTTTCTTCTAGCTCCCCTGTGTGTGCTTAGGTTGGACATGCACAGGGAGGTGGGAGACAGAAGCATGCACATGAGCCAGCTGAAGGATTGTGTTTGTGGGGTGGTATTCCAGGGACAAGGCTGTTTCTCACATGTAATTTTCATCTCTTCTACATTCAGCATCTTAGAAGGTCATAAGTAAGTGGCTGAGTGCAGGGGAAAAATGAAAAAAACAGGGCTCTTTTCACTTACCTGTCATGCTGAATTACAGTGTGGCTTTCTCAAAAGCTGCAAACTCAAAAGCTTTAAAATAATGGGGGCAGTTATTGTTCACTCCTTTAAATGCCGAGTGTTGGTTTTCCTAGAAAAGCTGGGGAAGGTTTTCCCTTGTGACTTGAGGACCAAATTCATCAGTACATTCATACAACGTGTGACACTCTCTCATGAGTTGAGACCTATGGTGAGAAGAGTAGCCAAGCAGCCTGGTTCAGCATCACAGAAATAACTGAATTATTGTTTAAATTTAATTATATTAAAGCAACTAATCAATAAATAAAATGTTGACACTATGCAGCCACACAAGTCAAGGAAAATTTAATGATGTCTTAAGATTTATAGCATAACAAATACAATGGAATTTGGATCATTTTGCTGTGTGGTACATTTGTAAACACTATAGCCAAACATTCAGAATGCTAGCTGAGGTGTAGCTAATGACAGTAACATATCCATCTAATTATAAATCAGTTAAAACCTATGACTAAAAATGTGCAGTTGCCTCTTGAACCTAATTCTTAAGTCATATTTTGATTTTCGCATCTGTTCCTGAAACTTAGAACTAATGCCAGTTCTACAAAGAATGTTGGCAAAAATGCACTTGAAAGGCTTCATCTCTAAATTTGTGCCTTTTAAATGTGCAAGCTGTTTGATGTGCTGAGGGTAGGAAGGCCTACATTAATCATGTTTCTACTCAGGAATCAGGTAAGTTTATCATTAGTGGTCTTTGACCTGAAGTGGCCTTGTACCCTGGAGACAGAACCTATCAAAACCCACAGGAGGTGTAGCAGGAGTGTTTTATATACATGCAAAATATTTACACAGGAAGCTCAGCACCATTGGAATAAGCAGCAAGGAATGTGTTTACTGAAAGGTGACTTTTGCATTTTAAATTTTTTGTTTCCTTTGTTTTTGATGTTTTGGTTTTGTTTCCTAACAGGCAGGGCACAATATTTCTCAGGCCTTTTCCTGTTCATGATGATTCTTTGGATCATCCTAGAGTTCCTTGTGTAAGAAGAGTGAATAAAGAAATCCAGATTTACCATTCTGAAAGATCCTACACTTCACCTTCTTGATGACAATAGCAGTCTTGTTCTATTATATGCAAATTGAAGCTTTTAAATGAGATTTTTTTCATCTATTTTTGAAATATTGATTTATTTACTGTTCACTGTGGTTTCTGCAATTTTCTGTAATTTAAGCTGAAGTTAATTTACAAGGGTATAACTTGTGGTTTCTTGGAAATTAACAGAGAAAAGATACTTTGAGTATTGATACTGCTGGCATATTCTCTTTGGGATTTGGGTTTTGCTAGTATATTTATCAAACACAAACCCCATTTTTCAGACAAACACAAAAGCCATCCAAGAAAGTCGATATAAGGACTTGGCTGTCTAAAAATTCAGCTTAGGGAATTTAAATCTATCAATAATCCTCAGCCTCTGTGGGTTTGGCAGATGTCAGCAGCAAGCTTGGCTACACAATCCACAAAATAGGTGCTGTAAAGCTGTGTTTATTTTTGAATCCTGCCGTGCCTTTTGTGGTAAGCCAAATGCTGGGACTGAATGTTTGCGAAGCGAAACGCTGAAATTTTGGGTGGCTCTGTGTGAATTGTCTGTGGGCAAGGATTTAGGGACTAGGATTAGCATGGAAATGCAGGCTGGAGGGCTGGGCTGGTTGTGTAACTGTGCTGCTGGAGCTTGGGCAGGGGCCTGAAGCCTGACACTAATTGCTCCAAGTGTGTTTATCCACATTTCTGAGCAGCTGCCTGCCTAGTCCGTGTGCAGTCTAGACTGAGATTTGAGATGGGCTAGGCATGGTGGCTGGTGGCACTGGGAGTTCTAGAATCAGGTTGATTCCAGGCTTCCTGGGGTAGGTTTGGGGCTGTTCCCGTTTTATTCCATGTTTGACTGTGTGTTTTTGGGCAGAAAGCGGATTTTGTGTCTCTGCAGAATGCTGGGGCGGGATGCTGGAAGGGTGGGGTTTGAGATGGAGAAGGGAAGGCTGTAGGAGGCAGATGATGATGGGGGCCTGGCAGGGCTCAGCAGAGATGAGCAGAAGGCTCTCTCCGTTTGCTTTGGGTGTTGAGTTTCCTGTTGTGTACATTTCCTGTGGAGACAAGAAGGAGTAAAAATGAGTGTCATGGAGAGAGCATGAGTATTTCATCCTGCCCAGCCCTTCAGAGACAGAAATGTCTGTCTGTGCTACTTGGCTGGAAGGCTTTGTTCTGGATATTCAGGCGCCACTCTGCAGCTGGTCCATATGATGAAGTTAATGATTTGGAGTGCAGTTTTATGGAAGGTAATGCTGCCAAACAAGGCTTATTGTTGAAATTCACCAGGCCTTGAGAAGACAGTTTGAGAGTGTGAGTTCCTTCTGCTCAGTCCCTTGGTGGAGCAGTTTGTTCCATGTATTTTAGCCTGACAAGAAACTGGGATGCACTGGCAACAGAGTTGCAGAGAGAGACTGGTCCCTTTTGTTTGACCAGAGGTGATGTGGCTGCCTTGTCTTTGGGCCCAGCATCTGACCAACTGCTTTTGCTCCAGGTAGACAATTAGATACGAAGACATGGCAAAAAACCCACCAGTAAATAAAAATATCACAGGCAAACCAGCCAAACAAGCCACCCAGCAGTAAAACTGGGTCCATTGCTCACAGTCTGTGATGCATTTTGATAGCACTTCTTTTTATTTAAGGCAATTAGCTTGTTTCTTGTGCATAGAAGTCCCTTGAGGTAACAGAAAGAAGCTAGGTCCTGCTGCATGTACTGTGTAAGCTGTTATCTGGACAACAATAAAATGACAGTATCTCTACTGAGGAAATATGTTAGAAATGTGAAGAATGCATTTTCTTCATATTAACAAGTTCATAGTTGTGTTAATTGTCTGTTTTTAGAGGGAGGTAACCAAATAAGGAGCAGTAATCATTGAAAATGTCTTTCTGACATGTTTAAGGCATGAAAAAATGGGGGAGCTATTTCCACCTTCACCATAAACCTGTACAACAGCTTGGTCCAGTTTCTGCCTGGTTGCTTTGCCTTTTTCTATCCTGTTGATTACATGAAGGATTTTACAGTTTCAGAGCATCCTGAGCTCTGAGAGATTGCTCCTGGATCAGGGTCTTCCCCCCACACCCCAAAGGATTATTTTACAGGACAAGGGTCTAGTTATTTGCTAGCAGGATGACATATTAGACAAAAAAAAAATCTAAGGGGGAAATTCACTTATCAGGATCTTATTTTATCTTTTTTCTTTTTTTTTAAAGAATCTGGGAACTCTTTCTTCATGTCTTGACTTTGGTTTTAACTCATCCATGGATATCTGTTTTGTTAGTTGCTCTGATCTCCAGACCATAATTTCCAGCTGCTTTTTCTAGGCTGTCTAGCTTGCAACAGATTTCCTTTTTGAAATTGTTCAACCCTTTGCTGATGCCCAGAAGTTCATCATATACTGGCAAGCAGCAGTGCCAAAATGTGTGCACCCAGCCCCTCTGCTTTTCTGGCAAACCCCAGTCTAGTGGGAAAGAGGAGAACTGAGTTTTTAATCTATAATTGATCAACTACCTCTGCTGGCAGGTGTTATGTGAGAGAGGAGCTTTACAGAGAGGCACCCTTGGCTGGGCTCCTAGGTGCCAGGGAGTTTTTAAAATACTGTTGAAGCCATAATTTCCTTAAGTGATGGGATGCTGAAAGCAGAGGTGCATCCCAGGAAGTTAACCACCATTTAATTAATTGTATTATAATGTGAGTATTTAGAGAGGTTTATTTTTCAACATGCAATTTTATGAAGTAAATCCCACTGGCTGGCTGTTTGCAGCAGAGGAAATACTTGAAATGCTGGAGCAAAAATACACAAATGTTCTGCTTCAGGTTGTGAGAATAATGTTTTGCCCTACAGAAGTTATTTCTGTCTTAGTAGAGGAGTGGTTCTGGTAATACAGAAGGTTCTTGCCTGGTTGTAATTGCTGTTGTTCCAGGACTGTAATCTATCAGGTTGAGTTTGTGGAAGTGATGGTACCTGGGTTTTCCCATGAATCCCACCTGCACTGGATTCACTGCAGTTTTTTGCCTTTTTAAGTCCGAATTTGGTTCAGACCTGTGTGCCTGGGCAGCACAGTTGGGAGCAGGATGGATTTCAGAGTGCCTGGTTCTCTGCCTGGCACACAAAAAGGGCTGAAGTTGGTTGAGCTACACAGATATGGGAAATGGATAATCCCCCAAGCTTTGCACAGATCTTTCTTGCTTCCATGAGGTACACTGAAACATGGCTTGATTACGTATAGTGGAATATGTATAATTAAAAGATGTGCCTCTCTGGTTCTTTGCATATATAGATATTTACACAAAAGCCCAGTGCAGTCTGGTTTACAAGAAATAAGCTTGATTGCTCAAATGTTTGTATATGTAAACATAAAAGAAATGGATAAATATTGATAACATGTCTTTATTAAATTTGCAAAAAATTTTGAAAAATTGTTACAACTGAGTCACGTTATAACTGGGTCATTGCTTTCTGAGATTAAAATAGTATCTTTTTTCATTTTCTTCAAATGCAATTTTCCCATTTTGCTGATTTTAACTTCCTAGCATTTATATTCCTTAGTTTCATCTCATAAACTCGTATGCTTGTGTGGTCATACATAAAACCCCCTATCCCCAGACACCACAGGAGCATATAAATTGAATTTGCTGGTTGGTTTCACTCTTCATTCCACCATTCATCTCAGTGAAATGAGTATGTTGGTCTTTTATCATCATTACTTTTGCCATCTGGCTTTTTCTCTAGGGGCTTGATGGAACTACTTGGGGTCACCTGCTTACGTTAGGAGGCAGTCAGAGACTTCTGATGCCTGGAGCTGTGTTGATATTTTTAAAAAAACTTACTTTCTGGGGCTATTTGTGATAGAGCAGAAGTATCAGTCTCTGTATGTCTTTTTCCCTTCTCACATTGATGTGAAAGTTCATTTTAATGACATCAGTCCTGTTGATTTCAACAGTCTCATAACTTGAAATGTTTAGGATTTTCTTTTACAAGATGTTGTTCCTTTAAATACATCTCATGTATTATTTTAGCTGTATGTGTTCACATAATGTATTAGAAAAAATGTTGCTGGACACCTTTTTCTCAGTGTGGTTGCAGTCTGAGCAACGTGTAGATTTTTAAATTGCCTCTGAACAAGAATGGTGTGATGAAAGATTAAGGAGGAAGAGGAGACCTTAAGAAACATCTAGGAAGGTGTGACACTGAGGTGTGATGTACCTGAGTCTGTAGGTCTGGATCAACATCATCTGCTTAATTTGGGGAAAACAGTGGGGAGGACATAAAAGCCAGAACACTTAAAGTTAGACTTTATTAGGCAGGTGGAAATTAAGAATTTATTCCTGCCTAATGGAAAGGTATGCAGTTTTCAGTTTTAAGCAGGTATCTTAGTTGCCTGTCTTTGGAAATTGTTGGAAACTGGGTACTCAAAGTGAATTTGAATTCTGTGTGGGGAAAGAAGGTTAGAAAGTATCTAATGTTGATAGGAAAATGCCCTGGTTTAGTTATTTTCTGTTCATAAATCTAATGGAGATCTCTCTGCCTAAGGCTAGTGAGNGTACACAAGTGGAATCTTTCAAAGAAGTTAGGTAAAATATTACGGATGAAAGAATATTTTCTGTAGGACTTTCAAGCATCTGTATGTAATAGCTATGGCTCACAGATAGAACTTTATAGCTAGTTTATATAATCACTTTATTTTTGCATGGAGCAGAATTTTTTTAGAGTTCAAAACTTGCTATTCATGAAATACCAGCCATGAAGGTTGATAAAGAATGAAGCTGTATGAGTAAGACACCATTATTTGTGAAGTGAGAACCATGGTGAAGTAGGCTTTGATTTTTGTCAGTGAATTTTTCTAGTCCTCTAAATTTAGTGTTGCATCTGATAAAAGATTCAGAGGATAAGCTGAGGGTGGTTGGTTGAGCTGTATCTATAAATTCAACATGACTTTAAGCCTATCTCAGGTGACATTCTGTTTTCCCAGCACCTTTATTTAATTTGAGACACTGTGTGGTTTTACATTCCCTGAAGGTTTTATTTTGTATTCCACAGTGCTTTCAAAGGCATAGTTAGAAAGCTGCTATTAAAATGCAGGGATTGAAGTGATGCCCTTGACATTAAAAGTATCAGAATTACAGCCTGGAAGAGAAGCTGACACCTTGAGAAGAGATATGGTCTTAATTTTTTTTCCCCCCTTTAAAATTTCCTAAGAATATTTCATAGCTCTTCCTCAAATTTTGGGTCTGACTGCACTGCTTTTGTGTTGGTCAAACCCCTTTCTGTCACCTAATACAAGTGACATAAGGAGCAAGTAGTCTCTGATGGCTGGGTCCCTCCAGCCCCTCTCCCCTGAGTGGGGTTAGTGATGTGCTATCACTGATGTGGGTTATTCTCTAGTGCCTTCTAAAAACAAAAAAAAAAAGTCAAAAGTCCTTTAGGATCCCTTCTAATTCCGTTGAATTCATTTCTGTAAGACCTTCATTAAAATATTGGGGGGACAACTAATCTGTGAATGTTTGTATGGGCTTTGTGGAGCCCTCACATAATTAAAATCAGAGATATTCATTAAGGGGGAATAAATGCACAACCTCTGTTGCCTTCTTTAGAATTGCTTAGAGATAAACACTCTAATTGGTTTTTTTGAGCTTGGTTTTTTGAAACCTTTTCTGAAGTGTATTTCATTTACCAAATGTCTTCTGGTCTGCTCAGAGTTAAGTATTTTGAGAATTTCTGTAATTTCAAATATTTTTCCCCATTTTCTTTGCCATAATTAACTGTTTTAGCCTTTAATCTGTATTATTCATAAAGAACAATATTGCTGCTGCTCTTCAATAACTTTTTTTCCTGGAATAGCAATTTTCAGTGGCTTGGCAATGTCAAATAGAATTTCATAGCTCAAAGTGAGCGATTTGTGGAGAGCTGTGGGTTTTGGTTTGCCTTTTTTTTTTTTTTGGCAAGCCATAAATACCACAGATACACAGCAAATCAGGAAAACATCTAGCAATTACTTTAATGCCTTGTTAATGACCTTTCAGTTAGATGGTTTAGCTGGATTTTCTGTTCAGTTTCCATCCTCTTTTGATGACCAAGCCTGTATAATTTGTGAGTGAATAGTCCTGCAGCCCTTTTAATCAGAATAACCTGGTCTTTTGGAGAAGCAGTCTCTCTGAGTTGGGTGGCATGTGCCTGGCAGGAGGATGCAGAGTGTGTTTTACCCTTTCTCTTTGTCTGGGTGATGTGGCAGTTGGGCTCCTTTTACCTCAGACTCAATATATCTGAAGTGATGGCCTTATCTGAATGTGTCAAGTAAACTTATACTCATTCTTCATCCAGTATTCTCTATTTCCTTCCACATTCTCCTCTTCTGTTGCAGAGATTTGTCTGCCCAAGGTTATAAACATGGCTTTTGGAGGCAAACATTACCTGGTGATTTAGAGGCAGGGCAATGCAAGGATACTGTTGTGTGTTAGGCTCTGATGTGTCTCAACCTCCTGGTTTATTTGGTAATATTTAGACAGTGCCTAAAGATAGACTCACCTATGAAGATGTAATACATAACATTTATGTAGTGCTTTGCATTTTCAGTGATACAAAGATTGATCTACTTGGTATGCTAAATAAATGCTGACAGATATGTTCTGTATTGTTATGGAAGTAGAATAAGTACTGACTGCAGTTTATGTAATTTCTTTTTCAACAGAATGCAGTAAGTATGGCTTGTTTGCAGTGCTGATTTTGCTGCATGCCAACTTTTAACTCTTTCATCTAGAGCTATGCAAGTTTTGTGA
Source organism: Ploceus nigricollis (assembly GCA_013399945.1). Lineage (NCBI taxonomy): Eukaryota > Metazoa > Chordata > Aves > Passeriformes > Ploceidae > Ploceus > Ploceus nigricollis. The sequence goes on from VXBC01002294.1 coordinate 1,887,327, forward strand.
TCTCTGAGTGATAATTGCAGTTGGTGAGAGGGGCAAGTATTTGTGGCTGAGGAATTTAGGTGATCAGCTATGATTTTGCTTCATTTAAAGCTAAAATGATAAAAATAATCTGTGCTCCCTCAATATTTTCTAATCCGCTTGTGTGTTCTTAATCTCATTTAGCAACCAGATCCTTAATTCAAACATTCAAATGATTGCACTTGCCTTCAGTGATAAAAATTCTATCAGCATAATTTAAGCTTCACAGGTATTGTATAGCAGATTATTTGGGAGTTTAAAAAGGCAGAGTGTCATGTCACAGCCTGTGACACTGACTCCTTCCTGTGCCCACCCCTCCTGCTGGGGTCTGCTCCACTCCCTGGTCCCTTCTGCAAAGGGTCACACATCTGCTTGCTCCCTAACCCAGTTTTAGATGAATTAGCCTGCTAGAGGAATTTTAGTCAATGAAGCTCTTTTGTTTCTCACCATTTCAAGGGGCAGTTTGTTGGCAGGGAGGAGGTGGGCTGACCTCTGGAGCCAATAATCTCTTAACCCAGGCTCAGCTGCAACTGGAATAGCAGCCTGAGCCTTGCTCTGTAGGGAAATAGGATGCTTTATTGGCTGCTGAGTGGAAAAGAGCTAATGCTACTGTCATGATTTTATTTATCAGACCCTGCAGGAGTCTACATTTTACATATGGGGACAGATTAGTGCAGGCAAAACTTTGGTTGTTTATTCCCTGACTGACACCACAGGTGTCCTTACTACTTGTTAAAAGGAATCAGTGTGGAGGCATCATGAATAAAACCTACAGAGGTTTTTGTCCCTCCCAACGGACAAAGCCTCAGGGAAGGATTTGGTCTAAAATTTCTGAATTAATCATGATCTCAATCAAATATTACTCCAGCCATCACCTCACAAAACTGGAGGGAGTAGTTAATACAGCAGCTTGTTGACCTGCAGCTGCTGCAGTAACTCACTCCAGCTGGGTTCCAGGCTGTTTACACAAAGCAAACTTAAACATGTTTCATCTGACAGGACAACAGCTTTGAGCAATTCATTATCAACTACTGTAATGAGAAGTTGCAGCAGATCTTCATTGAACTTACCCTCAAAGAAGAGCAGGAGGAATACATCCGAGAGGTAATACTTGAATGGATCTTTCCTTACCCTCCTCCCATTGTCCCTGTAAAGACCCCCGGGCAGGCAGGCTGGAACCATTTTTCAGACAACAGAGGCACTTTTTGACCACAGGGCTGACATGGAGCATGTTTGTGTGGGGCTGTGTGGTAGTTACATTAAGCAAAAAATGTTGGTTTGGCATTTGTTTCACATTATGAGTTCTCCAGGTAAAAACCAGACCCAGCTCTGATTCATTCGTTGGCAGCCATGACTGGCAGTTCTGAGCAAGGGCTAATTGATTTATTAGAACACTAATATCACTTTCTGCCATTAGTACCATTACCCTGCAGCCTGTGTTTTGGATTCTACAGCAATGTCTGGGATGCACCCAAAACCAGGCACAGCCAGTCCTTCAGCTGGGTAGCTAAAATAACAGCATGCAACATGAAAGAAACTGCAGATAGAGTTTGGTTCTAGTGTTCTTTCAGGTATGTATTGAAGGGAGCCCTGTGAGCTTTATGGATGAATTTAAGATGTCCTGTGGAGCCCAGCCTCTGGTGTTTGATGTTCTGTGAGTGAAGATCAAGCTATAGTTTTAATATGTTTTAGCAGTGCTACACAGAGCTCAGACAAAACACCAGCTCCCAGCTGTAAAAACTGGCACACACTGCCTGTACTCAAACTGGATGATACCATTTTGCTGTATAAACATTTTTTTAAATTACATAAAGTTCCTGCCTTACAATCCTGACGATAACATGAAATTTCGGCATCTCTTTTTAATTTTGCATTCAGTGGTGAACCATCATTACTGCAATTTGGTTTTTGAATGATATTTCAAATGCTCCGAGAAAAGTAAACTGTAAGAAGTACCACAGAGTGTAAATTAAGAATGAAATTAATATTTTCCTTCTTTCAGTCCTTTGCACTGCCAGTGCTACCTCGTGATGCGTTGGCATCTCATCCTGGAAATTTTATCACTGATATTCGAAAAAGAATTGAGATACTAAGAACATCTCAACAACTGTCACACTCTGGATTTTTCAAATGGTCTTATCTAAATTTAGCCCTCTTTCTTCCTTCCATTAAAAAAAAAATCCCAACAGCGAAGAACTTAGAAATGTTGATCTCAGGAGCTTGCAGTGACATGGGCTGATTTCCCTGTGGCCAGTGGGAGCGTGGGCAGCACGGGAGGAGCCTGGCCTGGTGCCAGGGAGTGCATGGGAAGCTGACATGGCTGGGGGAAAGGAATGGAGAGTGACTTTGGCAGCCACTCAAGGACACTCATTTTGCACAAATATTGTTAGTAGTAGATGATTGCATTTTTTTTTCCTTAATAAATGAATTGTTGGTAAGCATGAGGAATTAAATTTGAATCCAGTACCATGGTTAACAGGAATATAATTTTAATTGCTTAGAGGAAAAGCTCCCTCCATTGTTTTCCTGTTCATACATTTATTTATGTTTTCTTGTAGGGGATTGAATGGACTCATATTGAATATTTCAACAATGCTGTCATTTGTGACCTAATAGAAAATGTAAGTTGTATTCAAGAACCTCTCTGGATAATTTTTAATGCATGGATTTAATTTAGCTGTAACATCTGTATGCATCCTCATGCACTAAATTTTGTGAAACATGTCATTTGTTGTATTATTCATCTTGCTTTGTGTAGTAGGAGTTTATTTTACTAAAAAGGGTTTTTTATAAGGGTTTTTTATATATTACTTTTGTAGAAAGCTGCAGCAGTACCTACACCAAAAAAAGAAACCAAAAAAAGCAAAACAAATCAAACATCTCTTAAATGTTTGCATTTAGGGCTGTTTTCAATAGCAGATATCACATGCTGCATTGTAATTTACATTTCTTTTCATATGGAAGCTAGAAAACTCAATTACATGTTACTGAGTGTTTGAGGTACTCAAAGTACTTTTATATACTGAGAAGACTTCCAATGCAAGAAAGATTAAATTCCTTGACAATCACAAAAGAGCAGTTTTTAGCCATTAACATAAAATACATGGTGGTTTTAGCATAACCTGGATCCTTTCAGTTGAGTTGGAGTTGCTAGCTGAGTAAATGACACGAAGTTTCAACGTGAATTTTGGGATTCAGATCTCATAGAAAGTCTTTTAAAAATGCCAGGGCTAAAAATCAGTTGGAAATGCTCATGAGGTAAAAAGAGCCAAACTTTAAGATGGCTCAAAGAATGTTTTCCTGGGTAGCAGAAGTTGAAAAGGTGAATTATCTCCTTTTTGTGCTGTGAGGGAAGCAAGTATTAAAGCTCTTGTTTTGAAACTTCAGAACCAAACTGGAATCCTGGCCATGCTGGATGAAGAATGCCTGAGACCAGGAACTGTTACTGATGACACCTTTTTAGAAAAACTGAACCAGGTCTGTGCCACTCACCAGCATTTCGAGAGCAGGATGAGCAAGTGCTCCCGGTTCCTCAATGACACCTCCCTGCCTCACAGCTGCTTCAGGATTCAGCATTATGCTGGCAAGGTACCTGCTGCAGGGAGCACATGGGGTGTGGGGGGCTGGTGTAGCTGACTGAAAAATCCAGACCTGTCTTAATCTTTTCTGCCTTAAACCTAGAACCTGCGATTTGGGCTGGAAGGCTTTAAGAGAGCTTGGAATGGTTTTGGTTGAAAGGGATCTTAAATATCACCTAGTTCCAAACCCTGCTATGGGCAGGGACACCTTTCACTAGAGCCCCATCCAGCCTGGTCTTGAACACTTTCAGGGATGGGGCAGCCTGTGCCAGGGCCTCACCCCCTCGCAGGGAAGGATTTCCTCCTGCTATCTAACTTAAACCTGCTCTCTGTCAGTCTGAAGCTCCTACCCCTTGTCCTGCCCTTGTACAAAGTCCTGCTGCTCTGGCTGAAATCAAAGCAGTTCTCCTTTCATCAAAGGAGAAAGGTGCCCCATGTGCTTTGGTGCTGCATTAGCTCTCTGGAAATAAATCATTGCTCACAGTGACAAAAATTCTCGCGCATTTGTTGGCAACATATTTTGGAAAACATGCTCTTTGTCACTGAACTAGCTGCAGTTCTTAGTCATGTTGTTGAGAAAATGCAGTTTTTGTACATTTGGAGGAACTGAGTTTGATACTCTGTGTTTAAACAGATGGAAGAGAAAGCTATACAGAGGGCTTGCAAACATTTGCATTTTACAAATGTTTGTATTTGCATTTTTCAACATAAGCAGTATGAATAAATACAAGTCTGACAGCTTTCAGTGTGTAATCCACTATGACTTTTTATTAATGAAAATCAAAATAATTAAATTTTAGACTTTGTAGACTGAAGGCAATCTATTTTTTAAAAATTGAAAGTAAATGTAGGGTTGAAATTATACCTCTTGTCTGAATCTGCTGAAGTGACAATGTCACACAGTAAAGAATATGTGGAAAGTATTTCATTTCCCTTGGACTGCTTAATGCTTTTTGAAATTTTCTCAGTCTTAAAATTTTGAATGGCTTGATAATTTTTTCATTCAGAATAGTCCTGGAGATATCAGACTTTCAGCCTTTCAGGCTTTCATTCACAATAGTTGCCAAGAAGAGTTTGTAACTGCATATAATCTATCAGGTGTTAATACCTAGGTATTTCTTTGGTAGTCAAAAATCTTAGTGAAAATACCCAGTACTGTGAGAAGGACTGTGCAAGATTGTGTCTTAGCAGGCAGTGAGGGTCTCTGATTGTTACAGGCATTCACTTACCCAGCAGAGTGAATTCCTCCTATTTTGGGAGGAATGTTGTTTTTCCATCCTCAGCTGAGAACATTTTGATCTTGTCACTGGTCAACAAAAGTTTGACCCTCCTTTTAAGAAATATAAGTAATTTCATGTGAACAGTTGTTTTGGGGTTTTTTTTTCCAGTAGTGGCATTTACTGCACCTGTCAGAACCAGAAACATGTTCTCCAAAGTAAAATGCTGCCTACTGAGTTCCCAGTAACTTGCTGTTGTGTAAAATACGTGTCAGTACAATTTTCATTCAGTGTTCTGTGTACTTAGTACATACCCATGCAGAACTGAGAAATCATGGATCTGAAGAAGAATCTGTATTACCACCCAGCTGACTTGTCACAATTAATCAAATACGTTTCCTACCCTCAAAAATTACAGAAGCCAGTAGCAATCTGAGGTCTGCATGAAGTTCCTCTGGCTGCCTTCTGGGTACCCAGCTGCAGGTCAGAGCTTTGTACTCGTGCTTGTTGTTATTGGACTGCTTTCCTGGTAAAAATCCTTTAAAATAACAGTCCCTGGGGGCTGCACAGCTTGCTGCTTGCACTGTGATAGCAAGAGGTGATATTCCATATCTTGTTTTAGTTAGGCAAATAATGTAAGCATTAGTACTTTGAAAGGAAAGGGTATTTTTGTCGTTTTGGTTCAAAAGAGAGGGAGAAAAACCTCGTCAGACAGAGAAAAAGATAGATTGTTTTGCAGTCATGGCAGGTGGTGGTGTGTCAGACTTATCATGGAAAAAGGGTTTCTTCCACTTCAGAAACCAGAATTGATTGACACAGGGAACTGTTGGCAGTATGAGAAAATGCATCTTTCCCAGGTAGCATGTTCACAGACATTTTATCCAACAAAAAGCCATCCAAATGTCAGATTTAAAATGAAAAGCTGAAATATCTTTCGTTTCTTTTGGGCAGTGTGTAAGAAGGAGAAATCAATTTCTTGGGTCAGTTTTGAACTGGTGTATGTTGTTGTTCAAAACCTGCACTGATGAGACTCTTCTCTGTTGTTCAGGTTATGTACCAGGTGGAAGGATTTGTTGACAAAAATAATGATCTTCTGTACCGTGACCTCTCCCAGGCCATGTGGAAGGCCAACCACTCCCTTATCAAAGCATTGTTCCCAGAAGGAAACCCTGCTAAGATCAATCTGAAGAGACCACCAACAGCAGGTTCACAGTTCAAGGCTTCAGTTGCTACCCTGATGAAAAATCTCCAGACAAAAAATCCAAACTACATCAGGTAAATTCCCCAGTGCCAAAGATTTGGTCAATCTGTTTGATGAGGTTATAAAAAACAAAAATAAGTCCTGATGTCCAAGGACAAACTATTGAAATGTATGGTTTAAGCTCACCATGATAGCTGTTGGTATGTACAGTGCAAAGAGATGTCCCTTTTGGTTTTCCTGTGCAGGTGCATCAAGCCCAATGACAAAAAGGCTGCCCACATTTTCAACGAAGCCCTGGTGTGCCACCAGATCCGGTACCTGGGGCTCCTGGAGAACGTGCGGGTCCGCAGGGCGGGCTACGCCTTCCGGCAGCCCTACGAGCCCTGCCTGGAGAGGTACAAAATGCTCTGCAAGCAGACCTGGCCCCACTGGAGAGGCCCAGCCAGGTAGGCAAACAGCAACACTGCTGCCTGTCCCGAGTGAAATTCCCATCTTCCGCATGTCCTGAGCTTTTGGTTGTTGTGCATACGTTGCAAAAGGAATACAGTGCAGGCCTTACTGATTTGGGTCTGAAAGAAAGGGTGTAAGAGATACTACAGTGGATTCAAAAATAACTAGGTGGTCTGCAATGATCAGGAGGGCACTCACCTTTAATAACCAACTTTCAAAGTGTAAGGGCACTCATTTTGTGGAAAACAGCCATACAATCTTCCTCTGCCCTTTCAGGAATAACTTTACATAATGATTGGGGAACAATTATGAGATAATGCCTCTTGCAAATCAATTATATTAAATATATACTTTTAAATTGCATAGTATTCACATGTATTTTTGCAAATAATGTCTGGGATGGGCAAATAAGCTTCTATTATTTCTTTTACATACGGCCACCAAAAGCAAGATTTAAATATCTTTCAGAATTGATTAACATCTTTTAGCTACAATATAAGTCTTTAGGTTATCAAGAGAATGGTGGCAGTGCAGTATTGGTAACAATAGCATTGCAATAATCATCACAAAGATCTGCACAGTTCCACTTCCCTTTTTCTGTTGGTGTTCATAAAATGCATTTGATGAGAATGGAACACTGGCATTTGTCAAACTCGTCAGTCTTTGTTTCACATTCTGACATTGGTGTGAACTCTTCCTTTTTCCTTTCTTCTGTTTTTAAGTAAAATAATTATAGATGTAAGAGGAAGAAATAGGCTGTTGCTGATGCTGTAAAATAAAATTTGCTCTATTTTTCATCAAATTATTCTGAATCTTTACAGTGATTATTCTTGCCTTTAGCAGAATAAACCACTGAGTAAATGAGTTAGGTTTTCAATCTTCTTATGTCAAGCACTATTTAAAAGTTTAAAATATGCTTTCATATACCTTCCATAAATTAAGCTGTGAATATATAAACTAAGATGTTTTAGTGCTGGGGGTCATGTTTGTTAAGCTCATTTACTCCTTCTTAGGGCTGGAGTAGAAGTGCTGTTTAATGAATTGGGAATCCCTGAAGAAGAATTTTCATTCGGTAGATCAAAGATATTCATCCGCAACCCAAGAACAGTAAGTGGAAAATGCCTTCTGCAAAATCAAGCCCTCTCTCATGAGGACAGCATTATTCACTACCTGGTTCCTACAGATTTTTCTACATGCAGTGCTTTGATATGTTGCTATGACCGAAGCATTAAAAAAAGTGATTTTTAATGTTAGGCCCATTAAAATCAATGTGAATCACGATTCTACAATAGCTGTCAGCCTTAATTTAATATAATTTTTGAGCACTGACTTGTGACATTGTATCTGCCACAAATCTTGTTGGTGTACCTGCCTGTAGCTCTGGAGATGAATAAAACAACGTGTGACTGAGGGGGGACTTCAGTAAAGAGGAGATTTCTCTTACAAGAGCTGTGCTTATGGTTTTTTTTCCTTGTCTCTTCTCTCCTGCTGTTTTTCTTCCAATGTCAAACAAAACCCTGAAAACCCCCACACCCAGCTCTTCAAACTAGAAGACCTGAGAAAGCAGCGTCTGGAGGACTTGGCTACTCTAATTGAGAAGATTTACAGAGGTTGGAAGTGCCGTACTCGCTTCTTGTTGATGAAAAAATGCCAGGTTGTGATCGCTTCCTGGTACAGGAGATACTCAGTAAGATACCATCCTTACTACATGGGGGGTTCTCCTCATTGTTTACTACATATAACCTTCATAGGATATTTTTCCTCAACATGTACAGAGAGCTGTTGAAAAAATTCAGTTTTATGTTACTACTTGTGTACCAATAGTGGGAATAAAGAAAACTTAGTTTGTATAGACTACTGTTAAGTGCTTACACTGTGCTTGTTTTTAAAAAATTAAAAAGCTCACCAGAGTCCTTTGACTCTGGGGGAGCAGGATTCTGTGGCTCAGCTGGGAAGAATCTTTTTCATTCAGCTAAAATGCTGTGCTTCCCAACACTTACAGCGCTCTCAAAACATATGGTTAATGTGTAAAAACTGTTCAGTAATATACATGTGCAGTTCTGTGGAATTCAGTCATTCCTAAGCCTTTTTGTGGTTTTGCCTTATTTGGAATATTTGCCTTAGATTCAAAAATGCTGCCTGTAGGGGTTTATTTTAATTGTAACTCCTAAGACTTGTAATTTGGAATCATTATTGATAGAGTTCATCCCAAAGCAGTTTCAGTTCCATGTGTGGACTGGGTGTTCTGTGCCACAAACTGAACAGCACTGTTACACGAGTCTTTCATGTCTTCTTAGCAGTTAGTAAATAATACTGACTTACGTGATAAAAAAGATTTATTTGTTTTTAAAACCACTCTTGAACTTCTCAGCTGCGTTTTGTTATTGCTAGAGAATAGCACATGCATATCAGAAACCTTGATAAAACACAGAAAGGAAATCTTCTTAAACTGCAAGTGGCAGACTTGACAAATCCCTGTTTTTCAGTTGACAAGCACTTCTGTTTGTCCTCTTGAAAGCCATCAGTGTTTGGTTCACTTCTCTTGGATAATTAGAGGGAAGTATAGATAATTTGGGAAAAGTATGACTGAAGCATACTTCTTGACTGTAAAAGCTTTTCTCTCTGATTTTGTGTGACTGAAAGGCCCCGTTCCTACAAACAGCATCATTACAGAGTTGCATTGTGCCCATATGGCTTCATTATGATCTCATGCAACCTTAATGAATTTAAAATGAACTTACTGCAGCTAGATTGGCACAGCTTTAAATATGAAGAAATGAAAACAAATACACGACCAAGAACTGTTGATTTCTTAACTGTAAGCCTTTATTGGGTCACTGGTGAACCACGGCAGCAGTTGTTTTAATGGTCATGACAGAGACAAATAAAATAAAGTTTCCTCAGCCCTTTCACGTGGATGGAAGGCACCGTTCTCCTAACCCACTGTGACTGGTAGGCACTGTGCTTTGGAAGGTTTCACAGGAAATCCCTGGCATGAATAAAGCTTTTTTGAGTAACTCCTTGTGCTGGAGGCTTGACTCAAGGATCCGCAGGCACTTGTCTGTCTGTTGCCTTGCAGGGCATGACAGACAGCAGCTGTGGCATGAGGGTGGCCCAGAGGGGGACCCTCTCCAGCTTGCTCACAGAGATTTTCACTGTCACTGAGTGGGCTGAATGTCAAGTCTAAAAGCCCTGTTGCAAATTAGCATTATACCAAATGCTGGGCTACTGGAGAACTGAGCCTTTTAGAAGGAAAATGCTCAGCTGTCCAGGAAATTTATTGTTCAACCTGGCATACTTAAATAGTACTCCAGCATCTCGGTTAGGAATCCATGGTTTTGGTTTTTTTCCTCTTCCTAAGTTATCATCAGCTGTAATAAAGGCACTGTGGGTAACAGGAACAGCACATGTTTTATGAAAAGGTGGCAAAAAGCTTAGCCTACAAACCTGAGTATGTGTGACAGTTTGTGTGCTGCTCTGGTGGGAAAGACAAATAAAGCTCTTACTGTTAGCATTTAATGTGCAATTGTGCTGCTGACCATGAACTTAGTGTTTCTGTAAACAGAGTGACATTGTCCATGCAGCATTGTTGATGTGCTTTGTTTCCCCTCGAGTTGAACACAGAATCTACACTCTGATCTGCTCAGTCAGAAATTGTTCACTTTTTACATTTAGTGCTTGTCTCCTCAAGCATACTGTCAAATGTTAGTAATGAAAGGTTTATTATGCAGTGTTTAACAGACATAATATTCTGTTCTAAACATCACATACTTATTTCCAACACAGCAACAAAAAAAATACCAGAAGATAAAGAGTTCAGCTATCACAGTACAGTCATACATCAGAGGATGGAAGGTGAGTTTCCTGTTACTGCAGCTGTCTCTGTTTGGAGAGGTAAGGAGCAGTCAGAAAACACTTTCCAAGTGCACTGAGCCTCCTGCCTGTCACACCTTCTCTCCTTAGAGCTGTGGCTGTGCCACAGCCATTGTTAAACACTCGTGTTTGCTGTCGAAGAGATGAGTTCAGGATATCTGCATGTGCTGCATGGGCTGTAAATCCCTGCAAATGGTGCAAGTGGAATGCTGGGACCACACTAAACCACTGGGTTATCCTTGAGGCATCTTCTGCCAAGGAATTGAGAAGGCCAGCAGCTCCAGAGAAGGATGCTCTGGGACTCTGCCACTGGCCTTAGGAAAACCGTAGCGCTGGACTGATTTGGAAGAAAGAAGCTGTGGTTGGCAGTTATTTAATGTTTAACAGGATTCTCAAAGAATGAATCAAATTGAAAGGGGATTAAAATAAAGAGTTTGGGTTGCCTGGGCAATTTGTTACTTGGGTTAAATCTTCAAATCTCCTGTCTGCTAAGTGAAGTGGAGGAGTGAAAGTGTGCTTATGTTGAGAAAGTAGTTCATTGCTGTGGGCTTGTACCATGCCTCAGTTTGCCACAACTTCACCTCTTTTCTGAGAGGTTTGTACTTTGTGAAGGGATAATCGTGCATCCTAGTAGATATTTAAGGAATGATGCTTTAATAGGAGGTAAAAATGAGACTAACAGCTCACATGAAAGCAGCCATGATGCTTAAAGCAGCTACCGCTGTCCATCTTCAAAAAAAACCAACCCTGGGCTCTTCTATTTTCTTATTAACCTTTCTTTACCATGCTAAAGGTGGCTTTCCCCTCGAGTTAGGGAAGAGAGAACTGCCTTTAGTTCTGGAGTCTGTTCACTTTCTGTCAGACAGGGAAGGAAGGGGCTGCAGTTAGTAGCTATTGGTGTAAATAGTCTCTCCTGCCCAGAAGGCTTTAAAGTTTGCCAGCAATAAGGTAACATGATTGATTTTGCTATTTCTCTGGATTTTTACTTTGTCTTTATGATTTTGTTTAAATGAGTTAAAAATATCCTTTCAGTCTAACTATTGATGTGCTGTCTTTTCCCATGAGCATTATTTGAAGAAAACTGGGTTAAAAGCATCATCTCGAGTTACGGTTTTCTGTTTGCCATTGGAGAACAAGCTCTTTTGCAGTAGCATTGTGCATGAAAGCCTGGTATGACAGCAGCCTTTAGTGTGACCTAAAGCCAGGCAATTTACTTGTGATTTATTCTTTATTGCACTCTAAATGGATTAGACATTTACTGTATGGAGGAAAAAAATATTGTTGCCGTTGTGCAAACAGACATATAGATATCTCAGGTAATGCAGCAAATCTGGGAGAAAACTGAGCATTGAGCTAAGATCCCCTAACCTGCCAGTCACAGTATTGCAGCACAGAATCCTCCCTAGAGCAGCAGATTTTAGGCTGGGCAGCATTTGTTAATGTATTTGCTTGGGGATTTGGAGGCAGTGTTTTTTTTTTGTTTTGCCTAGATTTACAAGTTGCAGTGCCCTACTTCAAAAATACAGAAATTTAGTTAGTAAAAAAGAACATTTAAAATTCTTTACAGGCTCGGAAACTTCTTCGGGAGCTCAAGCATCTGAAGCGTTGTAATGAGGCTGCCACAGTAATTGCTGCTTATTGGCACGGTACCCAGGTAAGAAAATGGCAACAAATTGTGCCACTCTGTGTCCCTACATGGAATGAAGAAGGATATCCCTCAGGATAGTTATCTGGGAACAATGTCAGTGCCTTCAACTGCTTTGACTGCTTAAACTGGTTTTTTTTTGGTTTCTCTTTGCTGCTAACATGTCGTAGCTGGTGCAATCTGGGAAGCTGGGACACGCTTTAATTTTTGCTGTTTGTAGTGACTGGTTACTTGCTTTCTTTCTTGCACCAATGGGAACTTGCAGTGACCTTTTCTTTCCTAAGCGTTTCTATATCCCGTTTTCAAATGCATCACAGGCACGAAGGGAACTGAGACGACTGAAAGACGAGGCTAGAAATAAACATGCTATTGCTGTTATTTGGGCTTTCTGGCTTGGATATAAGGTACTTCATGCACATATCACATGTCCCCCCTTCATTACTCAACAATATCAGCATTTGATCACTATTTCATAGTGAGAATTAATGACTAATACAATTCACTCTTAAATAATAGAGCATGATCATCGATTCCTTCCATTTCCATTCATGCCACACTTAATAAATCTGATAGCATTGTGTATGCCAGTTTTTTGTAGAGTAGGAAATACTTTGCATGGCAACCAAGTACAGATTTGCACTAACAAGCCATTAGACCAGATTAAAAATGACTGGACTGCAGTAATCTCAAATTAGGAAATGCATTTAACTACATGTAAATATGCAAACCGTGGTTTGTGGGGGGAGAGAAGGTTGGGGGTTTTTTGGTGTGTTCCTCCCCATGCCCCCAACAAGTGCTTTCAGTGACACTGTGTTAGTGATCCAATTGAGATTTTCACTACATATTATAATCTGTACCCTGGACAGCCTTCATCTACAAGTTCAAACCAACATTATTAAGTTTCATTAAATTCTAGTTATGATTGGTTTAACTGATTCTCTGGCTGTGATTTGAACCAGTAAAGAAAATTCAATAACCACAAGTAAAGCAAAATTTTATGAGCTGATCTTTTAGCAGAAAATGATGTTAGTTTGCAATTCTAAACTTACAGCTCTAGAAAAATCCCAGGAATTTCAACATCAGCTGTTTGTTTTTAGAAGCAAAGTCCCACTGAAAGATTCTTGCTAATCCCCAGCCTGTAGTTGTGGGTTATGTGAACATTTGAAATGCTGTTCACTAGAGGTCAAAAATATATTGGTTTCAATTAATAAATTCCTAATTTAGTTGAAAACCATAAATACATTAGATTTAAAACATTTTTCAGTTGTTATTTATGTTGTGGGTGTGTTGTTAGAACACCTTTCCAACTGGATGGAGAAATGTGCTCAAATTACATCTGGAGCATAATGCTGTGTTTGACCTTTGCTATTTTGCTATAAATCTATTAGATTTTCAGCAAAATGGCAGCCCTGGGAATCCAAACAAACATGTACAGAATTTCCTTCATACTAAAGAGTCTTTGGAACTTTTCAGTTCTAGCTTGATATTTAGGTAATGGTGTAATTTGACAGACACACAGGTTCCTCTACATTTGATTAAGCACAATACATTGAGAATTTATTTTGTTTTTAACCAGAGTTCCTTTCACCAAAATATTGCTCAGTACTGCAGAAGAGATATTTGTTTTCATAGTTTTAAGATATTTCTTTGAATTATAAGATACATCCAGTGGATGCAATAGTGTTAACCATGTTAAAGTTCCTCATTTAAATGTTTAGTAGTGTTTGGATAATTTTAACATGGTTTAATAGTTAATTTTTATCAACTGGCTCAGAGGAATTTAGTGAAAAATTGTCTCCTTATTCCTTCAATATAAATAATCTAAATATAATAATATATATGAATATAAAGATAATAATCTAAATTGAATTAAGATTAGAAAAATAATTACAGTCTCTGACCAGACAGACAACTTTTTATTGATGTGATCTTTTGTCTTTTCCTGGGGGACTATTTAGAACAAAAATTTTTAAAAGTTATCATCAGAAGTCTCTTGCTTTACCAAAAAAACCTACAAACAAAAATAAAACAAGAGTGAGCCTCAAGTACTCAGTTTCCTTCCTTTTCACAAGATAGACCAATACTTAGCTTTGCATAGCTCTTGCTTTTACATTGCTGTGCAGTAGGAGCTTTTCTGCCAAGCAGATGAGTGAAAACATAATTTCTGAGTCTACATCTACTGCCCATTAACCTTTCCAGCTGCACCAGAAGAGCATTACTGGCACAGGCTGGAACTGCTGCTGCACAGGTCTGATAACTTACAGCTTGACAAGTGCAGATACAGGGCTAGAGCTGCTCTGACTGAGCCTGTAATACTGGAACTCTTCCTTGAGAGTTTTCATCAGATAACTGAACAAAAAAATGTGCTGGTATCGCCTAAAATGCAACATTCTGTTAAGTTGTCCACACGTGCCTCAAATTGCTTTCCTAAAATGGAATGATTGATGAAAGGTAGGAAGGTGCCTATCTCCTTGTACATGAGGAATGCACTAGGTTTGATGACTTTAGCCCTTAATTCTACAGACAGACATCATTTAACAGGCTGGAGAATTTTATTTATTTTTTTTTTTAATACATAAAGATAAAAATAAAAAATAATCTCCAGAATAAAAGCCTTCATTACAATGCTGGAAAGTCATCATGACACATAGTTTCAGAGCTGATTCTGTCCTGCCCAGACACTTGCCAGTGGAAGAACTGACTAGATAGTGAGATTTTAGTAAGTCTTGATTTTCATGTGCACCATTTTGATCGTGAAACTGCAGGCAAAGCCCTCCCATCAGAATCAGCTTACGGGAGGTGTGCACAGAAGAGGAGGAGGAAGGGCTGACAGTGAATATCAGGGCTGAATAACAAAATTCCCACCTGTGCATGCCACGTCAGCAGCCGCGGAGGCTTTTTTGAGCTTCTCCGTGGCTGCGCACCAGCTCGCGCGGCACGTTGGGCGTCGAAGGTCAAGCGCTGCTCCTCCGTCCCTTTCCCTCCTGGTCGTGGGAGCGGCGTTTCGCGCTGTCTGCATCGGGCTGTCTCTTTTGTTCACTCTCTGAACCTTTTAGGCTCGGAGGGAGTTGAAACGCTTGAAGGAGGAGGCTAGGCGTAAGCATGCTGTGGCAGTCATTTGGGCTTACTGGCTTGGACTGAAGGTACTTTCTCCAACGCTCCCACCTGTCAACATGAACTCAGTAAAGCGTGGCACACCTTACTAACACTTAATAAACAAGCAGTTGTGTGGGCTCACTAGAAGCGATGTTTTTTTTACACATTGTTTAACTTTGTCATGGACTTGGCTGAAAAAGTCGTAAGCTGAAATTGCCTCACTTACAGCAACATTGAGGCATTGGGGATTTTTTGTCATATCAGGAAATGCAGAAAGACAAAAGTCAGATTAAAGGGACTCTATTACAGTGTTTGACTTTAAAAACTGACCTACCTTGGCAAAGGTCCTATCTGGAAAGATTACAAGGATGTATTTTCTTATTGTGACCTCTGCTTGTTTGAATGGGAAGTAGGGTGGAAGTGTCTGACTCTCACTGCTGCTCACAGTAGACCCCTGAACCCATTGTTGAGGAGGGCAGGGTGTAAAGCCAGTGGTCATGTCCTGTTGCATCCAGCAGCCTTTTTAGGCTACCTGTGGCTTGTGACAGCCATGAATTCCTAGAAGAATTGAGATGCGCGGAAGTGTTTGCTTTCAAGCAAGTCCCTTGCTTTCAAGGACCGGTTGGCAAAAGAAAACACATCTGTAATCTGGAAAAATGTAGTTCTGCTCTGTAAGTAGACTATGAAAATGGCATCTTCAGGTGTTTCAGGTCTGTGCCCAAATGATTTACATAACACAGTTCTACAGATGCAGTCCTGAAGAACTGCGGAAATCTGAATCTGTTTGGTTTGGCTGGGAGTGACTTCTGCTCATAGGGATATTGTAGACTACAGGGGTCTGAAAGGAACAGTTCACTCAATAATGCAGAGTAAAGTTCAGCTCTCATATTCTTGTACTTATCCTGACAGTGATGAAATAGTTAGAAAACATATAATTACATATAATGCATGTTGATTTGTATTTTAAAAAAAATCCATTACAATGCATACATGGAAAACAGAGCTGGAAAATACAAAGGAGCCATTTTAAGAAGTCATTCTGCAGATCAGAATCACACTTTAGGTACTACTGCCAAAGTAGGTCTGTTTTTATGATTTTAAAACAAGGATATGTCCCTCCTGAGAACCCAGGGGCCATTTTATATCAAACAGCAGCATTTAAATACAAGCTGATGACTCCAAAACCTTTAAGGCACATTACAGCAGGAATACATTTCTGCAGTGTGTGGTTTTCAGTGAGTTTGTTAAATAGTGTAAGCTACATTTCCAATTTCCATCTCACCTGAAATACAGATTTTTCTGAATAAGACTGTAGTCTGTCATTCCAATATATCACTCTTACCACAGGTAGTTTGAAGACAGAGTGTTTTCACCCATGACATGTGAGGCTGAAGAATTAAAGTAGATAAAAACGATGAAGATTATACCATTAAGTTGTGAGGATTTTGTTGTTTGGTTTTTGGGGTTTTTGTTTTTTAATTGTATGCCAAGTAGATTTTAATAGCATTTGTGGTACTTTCCAGATTTAGGCTTTTCTGGAGCAGCTTGCATTTCTCAGTGCTTGCTTTGCAGCTTCCCTGCAGCACCAGTAGGATGCGTGGGTGTCTGTTAGTCCCTTTCTTCCAAATTAATTTGCACACCTTGCAGCTCGCAAAGAATAACATAAAGCAAGATCATTAAGGAGAGTCTATGGTGAGATTTGGGATGATTGTGGTTGGAGTGGCTTTGAGTGTGTTAATTACCATCCCTGAATAATTAATTAATAAAGGATGTACTCTAATTATAGAGCACTAAGCCTTGCAGAAAATGAGTGAATAAGAACTCTGATATTTTTTTTCTTTTAAAGTGAGGAGGAAAAAAATATGCACTGAATTTGCATGGAATGACGACAGCTGAATGCTGCTAGTTTTGTCAATGCATCTTAATGTGTAATTAAGCAAAATCTGTTCACCTGTGGGGTGTTTTTTGTCTACAAATGGTGACAGATTCTTGCTTTCCAAATGCTGGTTTATCTTAAAATGCATGAATTACTATGAGGCAGAAGGGGGTGCCAGGGTAAATTTTTTTCTGTGAGTTGAAGGGGATTTTATGCTATGGGTTTCCCTTTATATTCTGGTTCCAGAGAAGCCAGCAACACCTAGTGAGTTAGCTAAAACCACTAAATTTTGCTCTGGGGTAAATTATGCAAAGCCACGATGTTTTCCCTGGGTTTTGCCCAAAACCCATAACAGGTGTGTTGTGGGCTGTGCCAGAGTTTGCAAAAAAAAACTGAGGGATGTTTCAGCTGACTTGAGGTGAGCCTGGGTGTCACATAAAACTGCAAACCAGTTGAGCTCTCCCTAACTGCTTTTTTTTGAATTTTTATCTATCCTAATTAGTACTGATAGAAATACAAAAGGCAAAACAAGTACTCTAAAACTTGCACTTCCAAGTACGTATTAAAAATTAATATTGCCTGCAAAAATTGTTATGATGATCACTTTTTTGATTTGTTTTTAATTTTATTGGCTTTCAAATAAATTTTGGGAGCAAATATCAAGCTTGCTGACATTAAGCAACCTTTGTGTTGATTCTCTGCTCTTACCAAGCACCAAAATCTTATTTTTCTTTTGGAATGAAAACTACTTGTATGAAAAGAATTTTTTCATGCAGAAGTCTGCTCTGAAAAAAAAAAAAAAAAAAGCCTTTTTATTATAGCAAACTCTGCATATTAAGAATTTTAAAGGAGAAAAATCTGAAAATTTCACCAGTTAACTCTGTAATTAACATCAAATAAGTGTCACTTCAGACACAAGAAAATGGTATCATCACTGGTGATGCCTCACTTTTTCCAGTCCAGCTTTATGCAAAAGCCTATTGAAAATAGATTCATGCTGCGAATTCAACAATATTTGAATAATTTGCCTTTTTGGAGGGAAGCATTTCAAATTCCTTGATAAGCTTGCAAATAATTGCACTCAGGTCAGCTGAGGTATCTTTCAGACATCGTGGTCCATGGTCTGCTTCACGTAATTTAAGTGTGACCAGGGGATGTTCTTATTTCAGGGAACCCTTTGCATGTACATATGCTTGTTTTTATGTCTTCTACCATAGAGCTTGTTTAAAAAGTACCTGTGCAAACAAATTCATTCTTTATATTCATTTTGAGGGTTTGTTTAACTTTCCAGGTCCGTAGAGAATACAGGAAATTCTTCAGAGCCAATGCTGGAAGAAAAATTTATGAATTTACCCTTCAGAGACTTGTATGTATATATCTGTACAAAGTACATGTACACTTCCTGTGTTTTAAGTTTTTATTTTCTGTCAAATGTCACAGTTGTGTTATGATAGTCTTTGTAAGAAAATGTCCAAGCACATGGAAAAGTGACAAATTAATATTCTGGTATTGTAAAGAAAGGATAGTGATAATGTTTGGAAGTGTAGGAATAGTACAAAGTATTTGCCTCACTTCTGTGATACCTAAATCTGCCTTTCTCAATATACCTTGCTTTAAAAATCCATATTCTGGTTTATGAGAGCTGAGAGTTGCAGTTGGGTAACTGTGCTTTTTAATCACAGAGCATCTGCTTTTCCTTGCGCAATTCAATAACTCTGATATTTGAACATTAATAAAACATCTTGCTTCAATTTTATCACAGATGCAAAAATACTTCTTGGAAATGAAGAATAAGATGCCTTCTTTATCACCAATAGATAAAAACTGGCCAGCGAGGCCTTACCTTTTCTTGGATTCAACTCACAAGGAACTAAAGAGGATTTTCCATTTGTGGAGGGTAGGACACATTCTGGTCCAGTCTGTGCAGAACTTCTTCCCATGATTTTTAACAGTTTTGTTCACAAAGGGTCTATTTTTAGGATGTATTTCCTTCGATTCCAGCCAAGATAATTTTATTTCTTTGGAAGGAGTATGTTTTTTGACCATTGCCTTTGGCCTGCAAGGGATATAACTATCCTGGCTACTCCTTTCTGGGGCTAGGGGGAGAGGTTTGCTTCCTGCCATCAGCCTGTTAATTAATAGCTTGTAATACTTGTGTCCATGGCCAGGACTTAGACCAACATTGGAAGTGCTGGGTGGAATTTTTTACTTATGAGCTGTGGTTAGCTGAAATTTGTTTTGGATCTTTGGATGGAGAGAACGGCGAGAATCTGTACAAGTGCTGATGGGATGTTTTACTGATCCTTGTGGGCTGTGTTTTCTGTGAATTGTCAAGGAACAGTTTTTCCTTCTGAGCCTGCAAAACTCATCCTCTCAGCTGTGTCTTTTTCTTCCTCTCTGCCTACATGAACTTCCAAAATTGTGGAACTGTATTTGTATTTTTGTGAACCTTTTTAGCGCACTCCTCCAATGAATGGTGTCTCGTAGATTAAGCTCATGTTTGAGTGCAACATACTTACAGGAGATGTTTTATATATTGTTTCTGGTGTAATTCAAAAGTAT
This sequence comes from Ploceus nigricollis, assembly GCA_013399945.1. Classification (NCBI taxonomy): domain Eukaryota; kingdom Metazoa; phylum Chordata; class Aves; order Passeriformes; family Ploceidae; genus Ploceus; species Ploceus nigricollis. Next base: position 1,906,843 of record VXBC01002294.1, read on the forward strand.
CTAGAATGGGTGAGGAGAAAAACACCTCTCCTGTTTGTTATCAGTGGCACGTAGGATGGAGCTGAATCACTTCAGAAGCATACAAAGAATGTGCATCTTGGGCAATGAGCAAACATTAGTCTCTGGTGCTGTGAGATTGGGAAAGATAATTTTATGGTTTGTTTAATATATCCTGTTTTGTAGTGTAAAAAGTACAGAGATCAGTTCACAGATCAGCAAAAGCTTATATATGAAGAAAAACTGGAAGCAAGTGAACTTTTCAAGGACAAGAAGGCTTTATATCCAGCCAGGTAATGACTGATTCTGCTGCTTTTAGTGTACAAGAAATTCAATATCCTTACACAGATTTGGGAAACTAAGCAAGATTTTGCTTTTTATCTTAAGCAGAAAGTGCATTTTCCTTGCTTGACAACATCCCTCCATCATTTGCCTTTACCATCCTGAAAACTGACCTCAGTTAGAAGCAAACTTAGATGTGGTTACAGCCACCAGTCCTGTGATAGCAAGAACTTCTGTCCAGAATCCATGGTGGTTTGTTGTTCTAACCCCCTTGACCCACTCACGCCTTATAAGTTTGGGGAACTTGCAGAAGGAAACAACTTTCACCCTTTCCCCTCATTCCCATCAGGCTGTTTCCTGCAGTAATAAAGGTAGAGTGAGCTGGAAGGCTCTAAGTGACAATGTCACTCATTCCCAGATGAGCTGTGCTGGGGAGCTCTCCTGTGTTCAAACTCAGCACATTCACAGTGCTCTAAGGTAATTAACTGGGTAATTTAAGAGTTAGATACACTGGTGCATATCTTTTTGCATAGAAAGATACTTTAAAAATACTTAAAAGAAATTTAAGTAAAGATACTTAAAGGAAATTTCTATTTCCATTTTAGAATAATTTTTTTCTTTTAATAATGTGGAATCTCTGCAAATATGTTTTTTGGTTTCTCAGATTATTGAGTTCTTTGAAACTGACAGACTCTTGTTATTGCTATCTAGAGAGGCAGCATTATTCAAGAAGGCGCAGTAGGATCTAATTTTAAGGAATACACTTCTTTTGGCATGCAGTAAAACTGACAAAAGAGAGATATGATGTCCTTGATATAAGTTGGCTTACACTTTTTAAGTGAATACAAGCTTATAAATCGTGTTTTTTTCTTGATAACAATCATCTTGTCCATCTCGAGAGAGTTTTCTCTTAGAAGCTGTAGTTTTGAGCTGAGCAGGAACAAATAGAATGAGAAGCAAGGTTCAGCAGAGGGAGGAACAGGAATCTGCAAGAGTTTATGGGAACAGTTCCATGCTCTGCTTGTTGTTTGTGTGTTTCCTTGGTTTTGCTTTGTGACATTTTTTTATTGAGACATTTCCTGTTTTCCTGTAATGGGCTCAGTATATGTTTCTCTTTTTTCCCCCTTCAGTAGATCACTCACTTAATGGCTATATATGCTAGTTTGTGGTTTGCTCCTTATTTGCTTTGGGATGTCTTTTTATGCTGCTGGGAAAAGAGAAAGATGGTGCCTTTGGACTTTCCTATGAGCAAGCAGGTTTTTTTAGTTTTTAGTCAGCATGCTTCTGCTCAGCATAGAGCTCTTTGGAAAGGAAGGAATTCTATTTATATCCCTGGCTTGGTACTTTTTACACCAAGGCTGAACAATGAAATAACCTACAGCAAAATACACACACACATATGTATTTGAGTCATTTTTATCCAAGACATTCTTAAGTGGTATATGTGATAGAGGAACTGTTGATTCATTTCAGTTTTAGCTATGACTTGTCATCATTTGATCAGGGATGAAATCTACATGGAATCTACTGTTTTGCTGACTGTGGTTTCATAATGCTAATTAATAAAAACCAAAAAACCCCAAAGCTCCAACATGGTGGAAAGTTGGAATGCTTTCCCTACCCTGTATTCATTTAGAAACATTTCCATCTCATTTTGTCTGGTATTCAGAGCTGATTAGCTCCTACTGTTGTTTTGTTGGGTTTTTTTTAATCGGCCTAAGGGCAGAGAAAATTACTGTATAAAGTTTCTGATTAATTAGTATGATAATGATTCATAGGATGTGGCTAATTTTCTGTCTGTAGTATAATTATTTAAGGAGAAAGAGGGACTTGTGGGTACTAAAATTCCAGTATCCTTCCTCTTCTTTCCCATCTCTCTGTGTGCCAGAGATGCAATAGCAAAGGCAGTGCTGTTCCACATAATGCATTGGTTTCTCTTGGGCTCCAGCCTTGGCAAAGCTTTGCATTAATGCTTTGACTGAAGTTAAATCACCATTTTCAAAGTGACTTCCGAACAAAGCAAGCAGTGACTATTCATACCAATTCATAGTGAAGCCCTTATTTTAACACCCCGAGGTGTGTAAAGCTGGGGGAATTTGCAAGTGCAGCAGATCTTGACAAGGAGCTGCTGCGTGTTTCACAAACAACAGCGGATCTTGAAGGCAAGTTCGTGTCTGTCACTGAAATCCTGCCTGCCAGTGTCAATAGTGTGTCAGTCCTACTGGGGTTTTATTTTCTCTTTCCACAGAGACTCTCACTGGGTGATTTCAAATCGCAGTTGACTGCATTTGCAAGGATGTTCATGTGTCTGATATGCAAAGCAGTTGGGCCCATTTAATTGGAAAATCCTTCCAGAGCAAGGAAAAACCCCATCCTATTCTGTCTTTGGTGATAACTTTCTCTTCACTCACCATCATTGAAAATGATATTTGGTGCATCTCCTGAGCTGGTGTCAGGTTTGCTTCTTGCCTGAGGTCCATGTTTAACTCGTGTTTCCTTTGCAGCGTTGGGCAGCCGTTCCAAGGGGCTTACCTGGAGATCAGCGAGAACCCCAAGTACAAAAAGCTCAAAGATGCCGTGGATGAAAAGATCATTATTGCAGAAGTTGTGAATAAGATCAATAGAGCCAATGGGAAGGTAATCACATGGATTTGATTTATCCAGAAGGGTAGATCATTTTTGTTACAAATGCATTGAAGGCAAGACTCATAAGAGTCTGAAGATTTTTAAAATAAGGCGTATTTTTAAGGGCAAGACTGGAAATGTTGGTTTTATGTAACTTGGTGATTTTAAACACCTCTCTTAAATTTACATAAAGATTACTAAAATCTTGTTCTGTAGTTTCCAGTGACTTTTCCAAACAAAAAAGGTATCTCATCAGCTGGTAACAGACTGTATTGTGTCACAACTAAATGTAGTCTCTGTACTCAAATAAGATCTTCTATTTGCCTATTAAAGAAAATAAACATTTAGAGAATATCTTATTCAAGTATTTAGAAAACATAACTTTTCAAAGTCCATGCTGTCAGTCAAGCTTCTAATTATCACATTTTATTACCTTTTAAAATCACGAGTGGCATACATACTTTGCTGGCTTTATCGGTCTTCCAAAGCTCTTTGGAATGAAGAGGCAAGTTTCTTGTATTGTTTGAATAAAGTTGTTAAATATGGTGGGTACCTTTTTATTCTGCCAACATAGAACATATTTTGCATTTAAGTTATACTTATTAAAACAGGAAGCGTTATTCTGCCTTAGTAAACATAATTGCTTTCACCATATCTCTCTAAATATTAGAAGTAGTAGATCTCAACTTCTCAGATGTAGATGTAATTTATGCATTTGTAGGAGTGAAATTAGGTTGTCCATTGTTGATGCCAAGTTAATTTTCTGGTTTAGAAGAAACTAATTAAATGAAGACAATATCTTTCCTGTACTTTCACAGGCTACAGCTCTCAAGATTAAAAAAAAATAATTAATGAACTATGGTTCTATGTACTTAAGGCAGCTACTTCTTAATTTTAATAAAGATTTTATTCTTTCGAAGTTTACAGGAGAAAAATGTGTATGTGGATTAAGTTCCCATTTCTCTTTCTTACTATTTTCTAAGACAAATTTAAGAACACACATTTTATGCTTTAAAAACACTTGTCTTTTGAAAATATGAATGCTTATCCTCCTAAAGGATAATTCCAAGAGATAAAGGGAGGAGAACATAACTCTGAAAAGTACTTATGTGATTTGTGTGTTGCTCTGCATCATAGTTTTGGTGAATAATGCTCAATATAGAGACTTAGTGAGTGATGATTTTCCTGGCGATTTAAAGATCATGAGAAATGAGGTTATCCTGATTTGCATAGTTTCAGAGTTTGACTTTCTGAATTATACAGCTGTAAGCCAGTAATTAAAGGAACTGTTTATACCTAAGCATATGTGCCAAAATGAGCTAAGCTTCTCAGTCTATAATTAGACACATAAATAAATTTGACCTGATTTTAACTGATCTGCAGTTTTTACTGAACATCAAATGTTCACATTTGCTAATGTGGGCCAAGCTTTTTAACTCTGTGAACTCCCTGGAGTCTTAGTAGGTGCTCAATGAAAACCAGTTCTCTCTTCATGTAGACAGTGATCTGCATTTTTGCATTTTCACAGGCTGCATCCAGGATTTTCTTATTAACCAAAAATAACGTTCTTCTTGCGGATCAAAAATCTGGGACTATCAAGTCAGAGGTTCCACTGGGAGATGTTACCAAAGTGTCCATGAGCTCCCAAAATGATGGATTCTTTGCAGTGCACCTCAAGGAGGTTGGTTACCACTCCATCACAATGTGACTGTTTTATGTGCAGTGATGTAAAACCTGTTTGTTAATTATCTTGTAGATTAAACCATAGGGATTTAGCTTGTAGGCTTAGAAATTTATTTAACTTTGCCATAGCTGAAAAAACCTTTGATTTAAAGCTAGTGAAGCCAAATGAGAACAGTTTATTACATTATGAACGATCATTTAACTGTGAAAATCAGACTTCGTGTTTCACAGCAGTCTCTTCAGGATCAGAGTTTTCCACTTGTAATATGGTTCAGGTACCTTGTGCCAGTGCTTTCCTTACATGTACTGGTAGAATATTTCTCTCTTCTTTATGGGATGCCAAGAAGTCAATGTTGAGGCACAGTTAATTTGTCACTCAGTTCTAAAGAACTTAGCTCAGTGCTATATTTGCCTCACTGCACTGTAACCATTGCTCTGCTAAAATCATTAAGCTGGCATCTGTATTTTAGCCTAAATGAATTTGAAGACTGTTATATACAGTGTCTTTTCATACTCACTGCCATCATCCTAATCCTGGTGTTGGTAATTTGCTTTTGTTCCTTTCCACAAGTATTGGAAGCTTGATGTGGTGAATCCAGACAAGGGATACAGAAGCACTACGGTTCTGTAGGAAAATGAAGATGTCCCTCCTTTAGGGCCAGAAGGGATATTTTTTTCCACCTTTCTCAACTGATTTGTAGATTATTTGGGTGCAAATGGTATTTTGATCCTGTACACTGCACTGCCATCCCTATTTAATTTGCAAGAAAAAAGATTGTTGTTTCCTTAAACTGGGAAGAGAAGACTCCTTGTAAACCCTCCTGCTTGGCTGCCATTTAATCATACTCAAGGTTTTGGTAGTCCTAACCGTTTTCCTTCCTGTTTCAGGGCTCAGAAGCTGCTAGTAAAGGAGATTTCCTGCTCAGCAGTGATCACCTTATTGAGATGGCCACTAAACTTTACCGCACTACTCTCAGCCAAACCAAACAGAAGCTCAACATTGAGATATCTGATGAGTATGTTTCTTGTTTGCTTAAGAATACATTTCCTTCAATGCAGCATGCTAAAAAGTCAAGTATCTGGTGTCAGAATAACAAAACACTGTTGTGTAGCTAATACTTCTTTTCTCTTGACAGAATACTTGTAAAGAAGGATCCAGTTTTCAGTGTGTACTCATTTATAGTATTCATTTTGGCTTTTACATCCCTGAAAGTCATTACAGAAAATGTCCTTTTGTTAAAGTAGTTTCAAATAGGGCTGTGAAGCAGAATTGCTGCTGTAGAAATAATCAAGAGTTACTACGCTTGAGAGAACAATTTTACATGTGACTGAAAAGTTCACAGATTACTATGAGATATTTATAGATTAGAGTGGACACTAGGTGCCAAGTTCTTCTGAAAACAACCCAAAAAGAATACAAAGCCCTCCCCAGTCCAATGTAGTTTTAAGAAGTTCTATCTCTCTTGTGAAGCTGTAACCACCCATTGTTTTCTGCGGTTTTTGGTTGTTAAAAAACTTTGTTTGATGAAAAGTCTGCATCTCAAAATAATATTTATTTCTGATTGGTACGGTTTTATATTTTGGTCTTAAATAAGGACTGCCCTTGTGGTGTTTTTAGCTATGGAATAAAGGTGTTTGTGTGTGAACTCCTAAAGTTTGCTGAGGAAGAGTCTCCCACTTAGTCCACCATTGCCATGTGCTGCTTTTGTTCTGTGAAGTGGCCCCTCTTTTCAGTAATGTTGATTAGGTGGATTTATTCACTTTGAATAAGGAATAAAAATTGGAACCCTTTAATAATGGTGAAGTAAATTTCCTGTAGGCAAAAACCTGAACATTTTATCTGGCTGCACCACACTGTGCGTGTTCTAGAGTCATGGTAGCGGGTACAGTTTGTATCTGTTCAGATTTGAGGATTTATTAAAAGGCTAATTTTGCTCTTTCCTTGAAAATAAAATCTGCCATTTTCCTTTGTTCTGTTACCAGATGTCATTTAATTTCCTCAAGAGTATGTGTTTTTTAGTCTCTAAAAGAGTGTGGCTATCCCCAGTAAGTTTCTAGTTTAAGGGGGGCTACAAAGGAATAAACTACTAAAGCTAAGTTTAAGCATGCATTGCACTAGTCTGGACAGCCTTGCTTGCCTTAGGTCTGGAAAACAGCCTGCTTTCAGGGAGTCTTGCTTTTTGAGATGTGGTTTTTGTTTCTTCTCTTGCAGATTAAAAACATTCATGTGTGTATTGCTATTGAGTTTATCCAGACTAAATAATTTTAAGCTGTTTGCAGCTCCGTCTCTGATGGTGAAGCAGGAGTCTTCTCCTTGCTAGAGTTTAGACACAAGCACAACTAGGGATTGAGGAGAAAATGTGGCCTTAATTTGACTTCTCTGCTTTTTGGGAAGAGAGCTGATGTAAGAATGCCGTTGATGGAGGGCTGTGTTTAGGAAGAGACACACCATTCACATGCATAATGTCGGATCAGTGGGTGTAGGAAAATGCAGCACTGGTGACGAGACAATGGCTGTAGCAGCTGCACACATTTTTGGGGGGCAGCTCTTAATGCTGCACCCCAAAAATGCAGTGCTGAGCAAGCTCTGAGTGCCTGGGCTGTGCAGCAGGGAAGCAGGACCCAAGGGCAGCCCGGCTCAGCAGAGGCCACTTCCTCCCCTGAGCTCTGCCGTCAGCTTGATTTGTGGTTTCCGGCTGCAGAGCAAATTCTTTGAAGTTTTTGGCCTCTGCTGGAGGACTTTTTAAGGATGCTAAAAGGGAAAATCGGCTGTATTACAAAGGACTTTTTAGGTCAGCAAGCACTGCATGTGAGCCAAGAGGCAGCACTGCCTGGCTTATTGCTTTTAATCTCGCTATCCAGATCCGTGAGAGGTTTGAGGCTCCGCAGGAGCACGTTGGTTTTTTGTGGTGGTGTTTTTTTAAAAGCAATTCTCCACATTCAGTGAAATTTCCCTTCCAGTAAAAAGTGAAGAGTCAAATCCAGATTAATTTACCCTGAACTGTAGAAAATGTCTAAATTTGGAGATTGTTGGGCAGGAAGTGCATTTTCCCAGCTGCTGAGCAGGGGGCTATAAAGGCTAACAAAGGATTAGACATATGAGAGCTCCTAAAATACCAGATGGACTAAATTAAGCATAAATCAGAAGAAGAGAACTCCCGATATTGCTACAGAAGTGTTGAGCTTCCATGAAAACAGAGAAGTCCCTTTGGCCAACAGTGAAGCAGTTGGAAATTGTCTTTGCTGCATTTCTGGTACATGAGAAATTCTGTTTCAAACTGCTTTTTTTCTAAAGGAATAGCAAACTAACTTGTAAAATGTCCACAGTTATAGGGAAATAGCAATCATTAAGAGATACAACCTGAAGGAAATTCTAGCCATACCATAACCTATGGCTTTTTTATTTATTCCCCAACTCTTTATTATTAATACAGAGTTGAAAATGACATCTTTTGGAGTGATGCTTGGAACCAACAGGAAAAAACTTCTGCTCCTCATGTGTCTTTTTTTTTTTTTTCTCTCCACACTTAACTCAAGTTTTTACTGTTCCCTCTCTTAGGTTCCTGGTCCAGTTCAAACAAGACAAAGTGTGTGTGAAGTTCATACAAGGCAGCCAGAAAAATGGCAACATCCCAACTTGCAAGCGAAAAAACAATCGGCTTCTCGAAGTGGCTGTCCCTTAACTGCAGCTGGTGACTCTCCCTTTCATGGACTTGTTTCTTTGTAATAGTGCAATTTTAGTGGTTTGGTTTTGCTATTTTTATCCTTTTCTGGAGCTGTTGATGGCTAATAGCTTTAGAAACCCTTGGCAAAACATTTGATCGATCGACTTTGAAATCTTTTTGTTCATGCCAGAGTTTTAACCCTCAAAATGCAGATTTTTATCCAGTGAGGCATTTTTACCAGCTGGCACATATCTGTCATACAACCAATCACTCTCTTTGTTTAGCAGCCGTATTTTAGTGCAGCATATCATAAACCCACATATTAATGGTAACTTACTCGTATTCCTTAGTCTAGAGATCTGCTTAACAGGAGTTATACATGGCCTTGATGCTGGGTGGCCATTTGTGCCCAGTGTCCTTTTATCCCAGTGTCTGTCAGGCTCCTCATGTCCTGCCCCTGTGCAGACCAGCAGAGCAGAGGCTGATAAAACAACTCCTGTAGCTCACACTAGTACCTGTGTAACTCAACCTTCTGGTCAGTACAGCATAGAGACATCTAATTCTGCAAGATAGAAGGAATAGATGATTGCACAAGCAGCTACATGCATCATTTTATAGTAAAACATGCAGAAATTTCGAAACAGCATTTTTAATTAGGTCAGATGTTTTTAATGACTTTATAAAGTAGAGATCAGCAGAATTAAAGAAGCTTTTTCTTTTTTTCACAGAAGCTATAAAGTTCAAGGCATATTTTCTGTTCTGCTATTCTTCTTTTAAATTATGAGTTAAGATTAGAGCCTGAAAAATGCAATAGTATTCTTAACACAAGTAAATGCTAGTTATTTAAGCAGTTAGTTATCAAGTGAAAGGTTTGAGCCTTTCTTTTAAATATTGGCATGTACAATGTGCAATAAAACATACGTGACATTTTGTGAGATTATTTATAATACACTTTTGTGTGGAAGAGAGAGGATTGGTGCAGACTGCATAGACAATGTAGGGGTTAAAATAGATCTGTGTTGTTAATTTGCAGTTTTTAGAGTGTACACTACAGTTGTCAATTTGGGAAGAATACTTAGAATTAAAAAAAGAAAAAAATCCTTAATTTGGGGGTCTGTATATAAATTGGTATTATGGTAATAAAACTGTTCTAATTCTGTGCTGTTTGGTACTCCTACGTTATAACCATATTTTTGTACTCCAAACTCTTTTATATAACTCGTGTGCCTGATGTAAATGCGTGCACAGAAAATACAATCAAGGGCCACATTATAAACCTCCAGTGTAACTGATTGCACTTAATCTTTTATAAGCCAGAAGCATTAGCTGAAATCCTTGGGAGGAGAGATGCTTTTCCAGAGGCAAGGAGCTGCTCACGTGAAGGGTTTGTGGGATGTGACTCTGTGATTTGTCGACGCGAGGACAGCGGAGAAAGCGCCTTGTATTTTTGCAGTCTGATACATGACAGATTAAGACCCTGGCTATCTGATGTGCAGTGCTGGAAGTCCAAGCATAAATAAAAGAAAGAGAAAGAAAAGTTCAGAGTCTCCTTCCTCTCCCGGTGGTGATGTGATGTAGCACTCACGGTGGTGAGGCAATGAAGGCTCCTCTGGGTAGTTCAAGGTTAAAACAGTGTTTACTGCAATAGGTGTTCAAGTGCTAATGGCTGTTAGTCTGAAAAATACAACTGGTTTGGGTTACACCACCCTCTGCTTTGGGATTAAATGGTTTTCCTATGATTTGGATACAAAGCAGTTGTTGTAACAGGCTGCTTCAGTGTTGCTCTTAAAAGTCCATACATGTGACCTTGAAAGGTGGGAGTAATCAAAAGATCTGCTTCCCAAACTGACAAAAAGCTGCCTCTTCCTCAATTGTAGTTCAAACCCTTCTTCTAATAAATGAGTCAGGTTAATAGTTTAATAAAATTTAAATAATTTTACATGTATTGCAATTATAGATGCTTGTGAAGGAGATTTTAGAATCAATTTGTGATGCAAAATTATGGTACTTGAAAGGAATTATTCCATTGCCTTAAGAGGACAGCAGATAATAATGACAATGTGGCATTTAAAATTCCTAATTCTTGTATTAGAATTTCTGCTTGGGGAAGATTGGAGATGTGGTAAAACTGTTCACTCTCTTGGAAATCTTACAGTAAGAGCCACACGGAGAAAATGTTGGAAATTAATAAAAAAGTAAGGAAAACAAACATTTGAAATTGGATGTAATTCTGTAGTTGCTTGCAGTTAAGAAATGGGAGAGTTTGGATTAAGAACATCTGGATATTTGGCCCATGAAACTAAGGTATTACAGGATAACATTGGGATATTTGTCCCATCTCAGCCAGCTCCAGTACACATCCCTTCTATTTTTTTGACCTTTGCAGCAAGTCATAATAGCCATACCTGCAAAAGACTGGAAGATAGACAAGCTCCTCACCTTGGCTTCTCTTGTTTCCTTTCTTATTCTGGGCTCCTACCATTTCGACCTTGCACATTAGCTGGCACTTTGTGACAATTATCTTTTGACTCTTGAATACTTCTCAATGTACAGCGCAAGTTTTGCTGAACATGAATTATTAGATATTGCTAGGAGAGCCATGGTATCTTGATGTTTAGATTTAAGTATCTTGGATGTTGAAAATAAAAATGCAAGGTCACCTAACTACATAGCCTTTTTTTTTTTTCTGTCCCTTTCTTCTGTTTTCTTTTATCATTGTCTGTGAAATGGAGTTATAAAGAGAAGAGTATTCCTCCTATGGTGCTAACCTTACTTTTGCATTCTTTTACTTTGTAAATGCTATTCTTTCATCTCAGAGCTGGGCAAGGATCATAAAGAAAAAAAAATTGATGCATGATGCTTTCTAGAATCAAATAAAATTCTGTTTCTAGACCTATATTTTCTCTATATCTGTATCTTTCTTACTGTGAAAAGAGAAGGTGACTGGTTTTTAGATTAATTATGCACAACATTGGTGTGTGACTTGAAGAAAGAAATTTTTATTTTGTATGTGATTCCTTAAGAGGCATCCTCAGTGATTCACAGTAACAATTTGCAGTCCTTTCCTCATCATAATTTTTGCTGAAAATTCTACAAACTCAACTTTTCTAACATTAGATTTTAGACCAATTGCCTGAGAACAGTATTATAGCCAGTTAAACTGGATTTTTAAAAATGGCTTTGTGCCCCAAACCTATCATATTCTATATGTTATGTCTTGTGATCTGTTTCTCTCCTTTTGTGCTTATCAATTCTATCCTGATCTTTTTTTTTTAATATTTTTGTTCACTATACAAATTATGGAAGAAAAGAAACTAAAATGTAAAATCAGGAAAAGCATCGGTTTTAATTTGTGTTTCTTTTCTTTGCCAAAAGGAAAGCCTTTTTCTATACATTTCTGGGGGGAAAAAACGAAGACTGAATTCAAAATTTTTATGTGAAATTAGAAAATTTTCCCCCAGTCTGTGTAAATGTTACTGTTAATTCTTAAGCTTTTGAAGAACACAACATATTTTCCATATTCTGTAGGAAATGGTCATGGTTATTTTTGAAGGATTGCTCTGTAGTGTGATGGTGATGGGAGATGCACACACCTCTGCTGCTTTGGGTGTTAGACCTTCCCAGCAAACGTTTCAAAGACAGAGCTGGACAGGACTCAGGGGATGCTGACAACTTGCACCAATATAGAGCAGTGTGAATTTGAGGGAATCTCTAGTATGACCAACAAATGAGTTCTGACTCTCCTCCTGTCTAACTTCCCTCCTTACTGTAGTGGTTTTTAGCTTACACAAACATATGACTGTAAGTGGGAGGGACAATTGTTTGCCGATTTTTGTAAAACCGCTCAAAGTGATCAAAATTTTCTGGATACTGCGTTTAATGCTTGGTATGTCACTGTCCCACGACCTTCCAGTTGAAATGTAGCTAAAGGTGGTTGTCATGTAGTGTGATCTTGCAGCCATTCCAGCCCAGGAATTGGGGATTTGCACTTCAGACCTGTCTGTCTGCAGCTGTGTGATCTGCTCAGGAGTTTCAGGAGACTTAATTGAGGCAGTGGTGTCCTCCTCAAGGACAACACCATTCATGTGTCAGTCCCACTTACAGTGAGACTTTCCATGTTCTGACTCACTGGAGTGTTTCCTCCTGGACTTGAAGGTAAAGGGAGGTTTAGTGTATGGAAAAAAAGTTAATTGGCAGAGCAGAGCTTGCTTCTGCTGAAATCTTGAGCAGTAGGTGTGAGCAGTGGCTGCTTTAAGCACAGACTGTACAGACACTGCCCAGAACTGCCACGTTCTGTCTCTCAGGGTGACTCTGCCCACAGCACTCCCTCAGCAGCACCAGGTCTCTCCCTTTCCCTGGGCTTCTGAAGCAGAGTGGAGAGAGGATAGTGGTGAATTTACAGTTGCTGTCAGTAATTGTTGTGGAAATGTGTTTTTATGTAGGTTGGGGCAGATTTGCTTTGGGCAGTCTTGAAAAATTAGCTGGAATGCAAAGATAAAAAAAGTATTCCTATGAATTTCTTAGTTTTAAGTAAATGCATTGCTATTTTATGTCTGGCTGTGTTTGTCTACAGTAAACTAGTGCTATTTGAAGAATTGGGATTCTGATATCAACTTAATCTCGTTATCAGCTAGAACCAGTTCTGCTCCTGTTCCCTTCCGCTCATGGATGAATTGAGTACTCAGACTTTAACTCAAAATGAGAGTCAGGACAGTTTGAGACCATGGAGTTAACTTTGCTTATAAGCAATTGATGAAACTGAGTCCTAAAACTGTTAAGAAACAGACTGGCTCTCTTCTTCATTCTAAACCTTTAAACCACTGACATCTTGCTGTGAAGTGATTAGGTGAAATGATGAAGTATGAGACACAAAAGGCTTTATATGTGAATGAAAAGAAAACTCAGAGAATCTGGGTCTCTTTTCTTCAGCTGTTTTCCAAGGCTGCTCCCTGCATGCAGTCCAAGGTAATGATCTCTTTGCTGTGTCACATTTTACTGTTTACGGTATCCAATTATTAAGAAAACAAAAACCAAAAAATTAAAATACAAAACAAAAAACCCACAAAAACAAGGAAACCACCCGAACAACTAAATATTCTTGTGGCCATGGCATGTTCTTCCTTGGAAACATGGCAAAGTGCTGGGGATCTGCAGGGAATCCTTCTGGAGGAGCCTGGGACTTCACTGCCCACTTTCACCTTTACCCTCTGAAACACTGAATGTCTTTAAGCTATTCTCTGAAAGTGGGACATGCTGCGCGACAGGGGAATGAATGGGGATTTTTACTGGCCTGGCAGTGTCCCTTCTGCACATTATGAATTCTTTCCCCACCAGTATCTTGATACTGGGTGGTCTTAGAGATGCTGGATGATGTCTCCTGCTCTGGCTCACATCACGTTCTGATTTCCTCCCACCCTGTTGCCTCCTGCCTTTGACATTCCCTGCAGTGATAAAGGGAGGCAAATATCTCCAGGATACAGCAACAATGTATTCTTTTAGGTTTTTCCATTATCTACCACTGCATCTTGGCACCTTGGTTGCAGCTGAACATACAGGAAATGCTTTATTTCCCTTCCAAGAGCTGTTTCTAACGAGAGATGCTTTGTTCCCTCTCAAGTTACCTTGTTAGCTGTATGGTATCACCAGTATTCCCCAAAACTCTGACAAAAAGCAAACCTGAAGCCTGAAACATGAAAAGCTGCTGTTGCTATGTGCTCTGTCTCTTCCTGTTAGAGGAGAGATCTCCTCGAAGTGAAGTTGTGATGAGTCTCTGCTGGTTTAATTCACCGCACGAAGCCTTCGAGGTTGCTGTGCGTGCTTCTCATAGCCGGAAAAAATGAATCCATCAGAATATCAAATAGGCAGTTTCAAACTGTGATGCCAAGAGGAGGGAACTCATTTTTAACTGATGCAAAGGAGCATTAAATAGCTGTGAATACACTCAGGTATCTCTTTACTTGCTAGTATGCTTGCTATGTAGCTATGGGAAGGGATCGTGGCATAAGTTTAAACACGGAGGCTCAAATTGGAGGTGTTCAAAGCAATTCTGTCTGATTGATTTCCTCATAAGCTATTGATTGTTATTAAAAATAAACTCCAAAAGTTGTGGCTGAGCTTGCAGTGGAAGATCCTAAATTTTCATTACATCACAAACTTCTTAATATCGTATGGGGATTGTGGCCTTGTGCTGGCAGGTTCCTGAGTTTTCATTAACTGTTCTGGGGATGATAAAAAAAAATCAGCTATTTCTGATAAAGAAAAAGGGCATTTGTTCTAAACAAACAGCAAACCTACAGCAACATAAGTGCAGGAATGTTTCCAGCTTGTAGTCAGCCCATTACTGGCACAGAGATGTTCTCCTTGACCCTTTATTTGAACATTATTTAGAAATGTTGTGTTGATATGACCTGCTGTCCTGCACGTGATTGGCTCTGGGGATGTGGGGTTTGATCCTACCTGTGTGGTTTTCCTCCTACTGGTGAGGAGGCAGGATTTCTCAGGGTAAAACAAACAAAACAACAAGAGAACAAACTGGAAAAGGAAAATGGGGACTGTGAGCCAATCCACGCTTCCAGTTTCAGTCCCGCAGAATCACGGAACAGTCTGAGTTGGAAGGACAATAAAGATTTCTAGTCCAATCTCTGCTTTGATGAGCAGGACTTGAACTACATGAGATTGCTCAGAGCCCTGTCCATCTTCAGGTTTTCTGCACAAAGAGGGCAAGGAAAACCTTTTCAAAGAGAGGAGAGCATCCTTTCCAGCTGTCAGACCCTGGGGTGCTACATCCAGCCAGGGTGGAACAAAACTAGATTTGATCTATTTTTGGTTACTGTGCTAGTCCTGATCCGTGCTGTTATTTGGAGGCTTCCCTTGTCTTTGTGGCTTTCTCCTCATGTTTTGCACTCCCAGATATTCCCTTCCCTCACATTGCCCCAGTGTGCCCTGCTCAAGAGGTCTGCCTGTTTCTCCAGGGTCTTGGTCATACTTGAATGGAATTTTCTAGAATCTGATGTAAGGAGTGGCATGAAATCCTCTCAGAAAGAAAAGCAAATCCAAAGCAGGGTATGGGTAAAAGGCACTTGGAAAAGGTGCACGAGCTGCCAGGCATCAGGAGCTTTCTGTGACTGCTGAACTGCAGCCACCAGGGTTTAGCTGCTTTGGCTCTTCAGTCTTGAGGACCTGGGCTCCAAAACCCACATATCAGGACTGGTGCCTCACAGGAAGCTTGCAAGGTCTGGCAGGCAGCTTTTGGAGTGTGTCACTGCTCAGTTCAATGCCAACAGCAACCTGAATGAGTGGGAAATATGTTGGGTGGCAGTGCAGCACTGGGGAAATGCTGTCCCTGCAGTTCCTGGGAAACTGCTTTTGGTGTCCTCAGCTGGAGTGTGTGAATATATATGCTTCAAAGAAATGAAAATGGGTGGGGAATGTGGACATCTTCCACCTGGCACATCCACTAGATGCAACTTCTCACCATCTAAGGGATGTTGTCATGTTCCTTGAAGATTGTGCCTTGGCTCTTGTGGAAGCCATTCTTCAAGTCAAGTTTCTTTGTTCTTCTTTTCTTGGATTGTTGCACTTGCAATATGGCATAAAGGTGGCTTTAAGGATGCATCTTTTTTCTCATGAAGAAAAGCTAAGTTTACACATTTTTTTTCTTTTTTGAGTGAACTGTGTACTAATGGAGTTGAAAACCATTCTCAGTCTTGGGAAAAAAAATGAAACAAAATGGATCCTAGCAACTAGAAGTAAGGCTTGTATTTATAGCTATTTCTTTCCTAGAAATGGCTGGAAAAGTAAGACTGAGGCTGCGGTTTCACATTCCAGCATGAGCTGAACCACCACACTCCCTGTCACTGCAGCACCATGGTCTGGCCCTTCCTGGACCCTTCAGTTAGCTAGGACCATGGGCTGCAAGGGCTGAGAAGTCACCCTGTGACAGGAGCTCCCTGGGGGACACAGGTCCCTGCGCAGCCCCTTAGGGTGCGACAGGGGAGAGGACATGGGATCTGTGACTCTGGCTTGGGCATGATGCACAGCCATGCACTGGGATAGCAGTTGTGCTTTCTGCAGCCATGGCAGGTGTCAGGGACTTCATAAGCTCTCCTAGAAGACACTGTGTCTGAAAATCCCAGATTTTCTGACTTAAGACAGACACACATCCCAGAATTTTTCCAGCCATTCTTTGAAAACACAGAAAGGAGAGGAAGCGGTGGATACAGATCCCGCTGCAATGTCACCAAAGCATGGTTCAAAGTCTCTCTGTGCCCTGGTGCTGACTTTGTTACAAACCAGACCCGGGTTTGTGCAGCACTGGCTGGGGAGTGCTGGGAGCAGCACGGCACACGTGCTAATGAGCCCAGCACTTGGCAGCCACGCAGGGAAGCCAGACGTGAGTGCAGCCTACTGTGTCATCGCACCACATCCGCGTGGGTCACTCGGGGAAGTTAGGGAGGAACACGAAATTAGTGGCTGTATGAAACCTTCCCCCTCCCCGATGATGACAGAATTCTCATCGGCTTTGCGGGGGCCAGAACCTCTCCCCGTTCTCATGTAGGTTTTCTGTGCGGACACCGAGCAGCTCATTGCAGCGCTTCCAGCTGGGATCATAATGTCATTTCCTCTGCTATTTGCCTGGATTCCTTTTTCATATGTTCCCATTCCCTCCTCAGGCTTGCTGAAGAACTGCTTTGCTAATTTACAATTTACCTGCCAGATAGCTCTGGTGGAAAGGCTGCTCTGGGTTTCCGAGGAGACGATGGCACTAATCGGAGAGCTGGTGCGTACGGCTGGCACGGAGCAAAGCACGCGCCTCCTCTTCGGCTCTGTGGATGCAATATCCAGTGTGCAAGCTTTGGCACGAGTCCTCAGGCTGGCCTGCCTCCAGGCCAAGGATCACATCTCCTGTCCCTAGGGAATGTGAAGTTCAAATCAAAGCAGCTCAGCGATGCGGGGAATGTGCCACCAGCAGTCCCTGACTGTGCCCTTCTTCAAAGCAGGCGGTGCCCGCTCTCCCCACGTGCTCATGGCAAACACAAGCAAAGCTGCACTGTCAGGGCTCCAAACCTGGCTTCTCCAGCCCGCTTTCTACACATAGTCTGACAATGGTGTGAGGATGGAAGGAAGGAGAAGAAATGTGTAGAGGCAGCGCAGTGCTGGCACGCTTTGAAAGCTGTCTCCTTTGTTCCAGATGTTCTAAATCACATGTGGAGAAGTGTTTGTGGTCAGATGCTGCTCAAAACTGATTGTTGATAGTCTCCTGAGACAGCCTGTGACAAATTGAATAATAAAAATGCTGAAAATAGCATAGTTATTCCCTGGAAAAGCAAAGTTCCCACAATCCAATGATCTGGGAAAGTTGTTGAACTTTCTTTGGACACAATGTGCTCTTTTTTTGCATGTGTATGTTCTTCAACTTTCCGTGGGTCTCTGGGCTTTTTCCTTATGACCCTTCCTCTTCTTACGAGCTCCAGGCAGCCACGCTTCCAGCCTCCCCAGCAGCAGCTGAACTGATCACCAGCCTGCACCCTGAAGAGCAGTCTCCCACACTCCATGAACCTCATCGTTTGCTCCCTGGCGTTGTGGGTTGTGTCAGGTTTGTCTTTGTAGGACATTTTTCTTAAACTGCTGGGAAAGCTGGCTCACAGGACACCTACTGCTGAAATCTTCACCACAGCAGCCCATCCTGGCCAGCAGCAGTCATCTCCTGGCCTACGCCATCGTTGATTCCTTCACCATTAGTCCACCTGTGGCACCACAAGGCGCAATCCTGACCTTCCATCCTCGGTGCGTGGGCAACCAGGGACAGCCACCACGCCAGGGTTTGGTGCTCTGTGTATTCTCCCTGAAGCAGGAGGCTTGAGGTCAGCGAGTGCCCCAGGAGTGCTTGGTGAGGGCAGGTCCCTCTTGAGAACTTCGTAGTTTAATTAGTGGAAGCGGGGTTTTTGGTGGTGAGAGGAGATTTGCTACAGGCTGCTTATGCTGCAGCAGTGAATTCCATTTCTGGTGGCAGAGGTGATAAGAGCCATGGGTAATGACAAGATGTGGAAATGTTTGGAGTGCCCAAAGTGAGTCTGTGTGTGCTTTGCTAGCCAACAACAGTCCTTATCATTTGGTGGATGCTAAATACATACAAGTGACTCGAGTCTGTCTACTACTGGAAAAATGTCACCATTACAAAAACTACCCTTCTGTGTGCTGATTTCTCTATTTCTTTGATACTGGAATTAGCTATAGATCCTGTCCTGTTCTGGCATGAATTGCAGATCTGCAGGGACATACAGTTAAAATTTTTGTGCCAATAGATTTAGGGGAAGGTCTTGCAAATATGGGCTCATCTAAGTGATGCATTGTGATGATCTTTTTGTGGAGGATGATTTTGACCATAGCTCAACATAGTAATTTGTTTTATCTGACCATTCATTCTGGAGACTGGCAATGTTTGGACTTCCAGCAGAGCTCATAACTGAGGTCATTTTAACACATGCACTCGGTTAAAGTCCTGACCCTACGTGCCAAAATCTTTGACGCTTTTTGTTCAATGGAATATTCCACTCACCCACCAACCTGCTCACCCAGGCCTCTGCTGCTCCCCTGCTGTCAGGCAGGTCACCAGCTGATGTCCATTTTTGTGTCCTCCCTGACTGCTGTGGGGCTGTGGAGCTTTGTAAGTGAAGCATCTGCAGTGCAACTATTCCTCCCCCACATAAAAATCTGAGGCGTGCAGAAAATTCAGGGGTAGAGTAAAACCAAAGAAATGGAGCTGGGTGCTATGAAAAACACAAATGTTTTAGGAGTGTTACAGCCAAAATACGAAAGGCTCCAGTTTCGCAATGAAATTAAGTTTGTGCTGAGCTGTTGGTCTGAAGTTTAGATCCTGAATGATGTGTTGAGAATAGCATTTGCAAAAGATTTAATCTGCTGACAGACTGGTGCTCTGTCCCAAAACCACCAGCACAGTTCTCTCCATGACTGTCTCCTACCAGGCACTGCCTGAAATAGCATAACGAAAGACAGAAAACTGGCTGTGCTTTTTCTGACACAAAGATGAAATCCAGAAGATGATGGCTGCAGGAGAGGCTACAGTCTCCACTGTAGTTTTCTCCTGGATAGTTACCTGCCCTGAATAATGTCTTGCACTCACATCTTCATAGTTAACCGTGCTGCTGAGTCAGAAATTATTGTGTCATCAGCTCAAGAAGTACCTAAGTGACTGTGCTGCTTATCCAGGCTGGCTGAGCCCTGTGGCACCACTGCTGTCCCACAGGCTGCCCATCATTCCCCATCCTCCCTTCTTGGCTTACAAGCTCTGTCCCTGCCTGGGTCTGGGCCACCCCGGGTGCTTCCTTCACCAGCACTAGTTTTCTTCCACACAGACAGAGTGGTTTGTGGATCTGTTGTTTGTTGGGACTCACTTTTGACATTTCTCCCCCTATTTATCTGAACATGTGTGTTTATTTGAAGACTGGTGGGTTTTTATGTGAAGCTTGCAAGTAGGTGCAAGCCTCCCGTGGGTCCTTCTTCCAGCAATTCCCTGGCTCCATCAGTAGTAGGTAAATAGAGCTCTCAATATTGGAAAAGATAATTGGCTGTGTAATGCACAGAAAGCAAAATTGCTTTCCTCAAGATGTATTCATCAATTACAGCTTGCCCCAGATGGTGCAGCTTGAACCATTTTCTGGACAGGGAGAAATATGTCAAATAGAAGGGAAGCTGTTTTTGTAATAAATGACTGGGTGCATATGTGCATGACTGTGTGGTTTAGCTCTTCCATAATAGGTATCCTATTAACATGCTAATGAACATGCAAACAAGAAGCCAGGGATTATCATTATTTTTGAGACAATAATGTGTATTTTGGGGTTTTTTGCTTGTAATTAATGAGAATGTTGTCTGGTCTGCTGGTGTCCCCTGGGCTGGTTGTTGCTCTGCCAGGGGGAGGTAGCAGCCCATGTGCTGCACAAATCCTGCCTCTCCTCTTGGCAAACTCCAGTTTGCCTCCACCCACCAAATCCTGCCATGTATTGTGGAGGAGCTCCAACATCTTACCAGCCTTCAGGCTGGGCATGCCGAGGTCTGAGATAGCACTAAAGCCAAGGCAGCTGCAGTGAATGCTCCATATGTATTTTTAATGAAGGTTTTAATGGAAATGCCATGACAGTGCTGTACAGAGTATTCTGACGAAATGATGCTGCCCATTGCAATTCCAGTGGGTTGCTGCACTACATGGAGAATAAGCAAAGTGACCATATGGAGGAGGAATGGTCAGGGATTTCTGAAGGGCTTGTCTGGAGGAGCTCAGTTCCCTCAGCTACTATTTACTTTAAAATAGTTTAGTGGGACTTGAGAGCTCTCAGCACTTGGTGAGATCCAGCTTCTCTGTAAATATATTCCTGTGAGGGTACAAGGTGCTCTGTGACCCTGTCGCTGGCCAAGTGACTCTGCTGACACTGTGACCATTGACCTTGTCACATTGTTGGTGTTAAATGGGTCTGCTAAGAGGCATTTAATTAGTTTCCTTTTGTTGTTTTTCCATTTTCCCCTCAAGAATCATTTGTATTGTAAAGCACACTGAGCTGTGCTGCTCAGAAATGCTTCTGTGATTCTCGGTAATGCATGAGGCAAACATTCCTGTGGTGTCTCACTCTGCTCCTTGTGAGGGCACCTACAGATTGCACAGTCCAAGAGAAGGTTCCCTCCTGTGACCAAGGTGCCTCTCATTTATGAAGTGAGATCTTCTGAGGAAGACATGATCAATTAAAAAAATGACAACTGTACACAGGATCCGTCCCAATAGGGCTCCTGTGACATTTAGGTGCTACCTGAATATAATGAACATCTGCCAGCTGAGAGGAAGAAATAACACCACAAATGTCTTTCAGGGAATCTGCTGTTTGCTGCTGTGGCTGATAATAATGTGAGAAGGAATGAAGGAGCACAGACACCCCACCCACCCTCGTGTGGCTCTTTAACTTCAAAGAGAACCAACTAACAGCCATGCTCAGGTCCCTATGTCATGTTGCCTCCTGTAAGAGCAGTAATATCCAAAATGTAATCAGCAGATGGAGGCACTGCTTGCTGTTCCACTTTTTAATGGGTCTAGAAAATAGTTATTTATCACCCTTGCAGTCAAATTCACTGAGAAGTCCATGTCTCTCTGAAACAAAGAATAGTTGTCACCTTGTAGCACAAAAAATTGTGTGTTTGTGGGATCACAGGGTAATTCCTGCGGGAGGGCAGGCTGGAGATCTCCAGCCCAACGTGCTGCTCAAGGCAGGGCCAACTCTGAGACCAGACCAGGGACTTTGCTCTGTTTTCCCTTGCAAACCTCCAAGAACTGAGATGCCCCAGCTGAGGGCCACCTGTGCCTGTGTTACATCCTGTGGTGTAAGTGCCTCCTTGGCTCTTCAAAGGGGCTGTTAAATGCAGTTAGGAAATTTGGATCCCTTATTCAGAACATGGAAAAGAAGCTCCACCCATCTGTGTTTGTAGTCTATTTCCTTTCATTCATTTACAATATAAAATGAAGCTGATCTGGAAGCAGTTTTGGACAGAAAAATCATATGTCTTTCCAGACCATTAAGTATTGTTGAATTTATTACTGCTTGAAGACAGAACGATGATCTGGCCAGAGGGAAGTTTTGAACTGTAATATGAAATGAAATCCCTTTGGCCTGAGGTAAGCCCCTTAGCCTGTGCACTGTAACACAGGGAGAATAATATTTACCACTTGGTGCAGGAGCAAGGATTAATGTTTGCTAGGTGCTGTGAAAATGAAATGATTATTCATAGAAAGCTTCTTGTTTGCAAGGAAAGTTATGTGCGCAAAGACCCCCTGGATCCTGTTCTTTGGTGAGAACCTCTTGTTAGCTTTTTTTTATTATGCTTAATATAACCAAAAGGCTCAAGACAGGAAATTCTCCCTCCATATGTCTTCTGGCGGACAACTAAGTGTAGAGACCTGCAGAGATGATGAAAAGAGAGGATGAGGAGATTTTCGGCTGAAGAAGGGTTGACACAAAGTCATGGAGACCCATAACTTGGTGCAGCAGGGTCTAGAACAGAGCCAGGAGGATTCCAGGTCATGGAGAAAAGGCTGCTGGCGATGAAGGCTGCAGTTATGGAAAGGTTAATGTATTCAAGCAGGGCTGAGCTGGCTCAATTGCCTCTTGGAAGCTTTGCCTCTGCAGGGAGGCTGGGTGATGCAGGTACAGCTCCTGCCTGACCTGCCACTGCTGCCTGGGCTGGGGTAATTGGAGCAGGTCATGGGGAGCCCGGCTTGGCTGCAGGCACAGATGGAGAGCCCTGGGGGAGCCAGCCCTGAGCTGCTGCAGGAGCACGTGAGGTGTTTGATTACCCGCAAGTGTTTTCCCACAATTCATGAATGTACTTATCTCCAGAGTTTGGTAATGTGTAGACTTTCAAGTAGCTGAGTCCTGAAGCTTATCAGACACATCAGCCATGGCCTAAAATCTTGAAAGCAAATTTTGCTTAGCTGAAAAGAGAGCTTTAATGTCAGCGTGCAGTGAATTACTTCCCTTCCTTTCATTTGCCTGAAATAAAGGCTGTATTTCAGGCAAAGTGATGCAGAGTACAGACAAAAGAGCAGTGGGAGGAGAGTTATGCTAAAGGTCTGGAACATGTCTTTGAAATTTATAATGCTCTTTTAAGATTGAATGGGGTAAAATTGCTTCAAGATGATCTCAAGAAAACACTAAACACTCTATTCTGCTGAATGTCCTTTTAAGAGTCCCTCTAATTGATTTCAAGACACATGTCTAAAGACATCTGAAAGATCTTCCAGTGAGCCTGTTGGTGGCACAGGGCACCATGACAGCCAGCAAGAGGGCTGTGGATGGGGTAATGCTCATGCCATGCAAGGAGCCAGGTGCTGGCACAGCACACAGCTGCCTCATTCAGGCCCTGAACATTTACCTTCTTAACCTTGGAGAAGGATTAAATAGCACATAGTTATTTGTGTAGATTGCTTGGTGGTCAGGTCCCCCACGGAAAGTTATTTATTTGGTGCTGGTGTGACACAGGACCTTTCATTTCCAGATTGCACTGCACCAGTACATTCCACACAGCCTGGGCAGGACAGAGCCACACTGCAGGACGGGTCTGCTGGGACTGATCAGGATATTGGTAAGCCAGTGGGGCTCTCTGTGCCTCCAACACATGCATGGTCTAAGTCCAAGGGATGTCCCATAAACACAGGGCACCGTGCAGGGAAGGGGCACTTCCATCAACTGTGCACCTCCCAGGAAGGTTAAAAAAGTTAAAGGTTAAAAATTTCTACCCTCCTGAGGAGGAAATAAGCTTAGGGAAGCATCAGGCTGAGCACATGCAGAGGCCTCTGGAGGGGAGGGGTGCTGGCAGAGCCGTGAGCCTCTGCCTCATCCTGCTCAAAGCTCTCTGCTCCTGCCCTCCTTCAGAACTGATATCCCACTGGTGCAAATTAGATAAGAATTGGCTCAGGGTCTTTAATTGTGATTTTTATTTTTAATTTGCATAATTAGACGGGTAATGGACTATTTTTGCAGCCTGGGGAGTGCTCTGAGGTCGTTAGTGCTGGCCCTGGGAGATCACCATCTGTCTGCAGAGGGCCAGGGCTGCGGGCAGCCTGACGAGCCTCCTGTGGCTCGTTCAAACCTCTCCCCACTTGAACCCCAGCTGCTTTCCCAAGCCACCCGAGGGGGTACAGCCTCGCAAAACATCAGTCATCTGTCCTGGCTGGTGTCCTCAACAGATGCAACCGTTTAGGAGAATGTGGTGCTGAGGGGAGATTAATGGGGTCTGGATGTTAGAACGACTCCCATTGTGCTAGCTTTGTCTCTAAGGAAAGAAGATTAAGGTAGAGCAAAAGGAGAGGCAATGCAGCAGTGCCAGGTTTGTGCTTCCCAGGTTGTGGGGAGGTACCTGGAGGCGAGCAAGGCTGGAGGGAGGCAGTAGATGGAGGTGGACAGGTACTTGGAGGTCCTGGGTCGTGGATTGGGATGAGACTGACAGGGTGGCTGGAAGGAGAAAAAGAAGAATTGAGCCTTACTGAAAATTTCACTGCTGAAGTCCACCTCCTTGCTTCCCACATCCTTATGACATCTCCCCTTCTTTTCTATCCCCTTCCTGATCCTTCCCAAGCCTGTTTCCACAGCCCTGGATGGCCACAACACACCCTTTGTATACCATTACTCTCTCTACTTTAGACTTTGCTGCTGCAAGTTTTATTTTGCAGCTGCGAGAAGAACAAAATAAATCTTCATTCTGAGGATGGCAAAATTCCCTGTAGCCTGCATGCTGAAAAGCCTTGGGATGGCTCTGCTGCCACATCTTGTTCTACTTAAACTGCTGCTTTTAATAGACCCAAAATGTTTGCTTTGGGAAAGGTGTTTCCACCTCCTCCAGCAGAGCCACGTGCACTGGTTTGTTCGTGTCAGACACAGCCTGGCCCGGGCTGTGCTGCCAGGGCTGTGCTGGCTCAGCTCACAAGGCACCATCACCGCCAAACCACCCAGCTGCACATTTCCTTAGACTTCAGTCCAGTGGAAGCTGGAGATTGTTTAGAGTGGGTTGCAATGTCTCATGAAAGCACCTTTCAGATGCCAGCTCCTACCTTTAATTAACCCTTTAAAATGGGACTTGCCCATAAGGATCCATAAAAGATTTTGAGGGTTGCATTAAGAGTGATTGGTAATTTTTCACATTGAAGCTGGACAGCAGGAGTTAACAAAGTGGTTCTCCTTTATACTTTTATCACTTTGCCCTTACAAGTTCTCCATGGCCAGTGGCATTTCTCATCAAGTATCTTTTGGCAGATATTTCAAATATTGCTAGGAATAAATATCTGGAAGATGTTCCATGTAAGGTGTGGATCTCAAAGCCACACCAAAACTTTTGGCTGGGTAACGCTGTCCAGCTGCCTGCAAAAATCCTAGTGTGATTTTGGGCTGTGAGTATCACTGTGAGCTTGAAATAGTGGCACACAAAAAATGGGACATTTTCTCTGCAGCAGTGATTTGTAGGACCACAGATTCTCTCCTCCCACCTGCTCAAATAGAGTTTGGTGGTGAACAAGGCTGAGAAGAAGCCAAGACCTCTGTGAGAGCAGCTCTCCTCCCATAGTCCCTGTGCATTCAGCAGCAGAGGGTGGGGAGGAGCACATTGGGGTGGCTGTGCCAGAGTTTTGGTGTTCTAGGGAGTGGCACCACGGTGGGCGGTGCTGCAGCACCTCACCACCCTGCCCTGGCAGCTCTGCATGGCTGTTGTGTCTCAAAACCCAGCCTGCAGCAGGCTGCCACTGCTGTTTTGGGATCTGACCACCTCCTGAGAGCACACGGCCTTGATGGTGCCTGAAGTTCAATCAGCTCCACCACAGGCACCCCTGGGCCTCAAAATAATCGACAAACCACAGAAATGCTTTTCCACGGCAGTATTTATTGCGCCAAAGTGCTCTTTCAGAGTCTTCAGGAAGGGCTGTCTCCCTCAGATGTCCCCGTTCAGCCAGCGGTTCTTGGCTATCTGCCCCGCGCCGGGCCGGGAGGATGGGGTGTACTGCAGCAGCTGGGTGATGAGGGCTTGGCAGGGCTCTGGCAGCGGGGGCAGCCCCTCTGGGTACATCACCCCCTTCTTCTGCAGCTGGGGCATGCTCTGGACGTTGGTATCATCAAAGGGAACGTTGCCGACCACCATCATGTAGAGCATCACCCCCAGGCTCCATATGTCGTATTTCTTGGCGTCATAGGGGATGCCCATGAGCACCTCTGGGGAAGCGAAGGCCGCCGTCCCGCAGAACGTGGTGCTCAGGTCGGGGTACCCTTTGAGCTCCTTGCTGAAGCCGAAGTCGCTGATCTTGGCGCGGCGGCCGTCGGCGGAGAGCAGCACGTTCTCGCACTTGAGGTCTCGGTGCACCAGGTTGCGGTCGTGCAGGTAGCGCACGGCCCTCACCACCTGCACGAAGATGTCCCGGGCGTTGGGGGCGCAGGGCAGCTTACCCAGATTCTCTAACATCTGCAGCAGGGTGGTGTCCATGGCCTCCATCACGATGTAGAGCTTCCTGTTACAGACCTCGATGAGCTCGAAGACGCGCACGATGTTGGGGTGCTGGATCCTACGCACGATGGCGAGCTCCCGCGGCAGGAACTTGAACACGACGGCTCGGGATGCTCGCTGCCGGTCCACCACCTTGACAGCCAGGGGCCCCTTGTGTTTGCTGGAGGTGGCTGCCTTCACCTTGGAGAAGCTGCCCTCCCCTAGTGTCTGACCCAGCCTGTAGCCCAGCTCGTTGAGTAACCTCTCTCCTCCGTCGGCCTTTGGCATGCTCTGTGGTGCCGGTGGGCTTTTTGGGGGCTGCTCTTCTGCCCCGGCATCGGGAAGCTGTAATGTCTGCTGCATGGCAGCTGCTCACCTTCACCTATGGCAACCCTTGCTTCCACGCCCCACCTGGGTATTGTGATGGGTGGAATGTTGCGTGTCACAG
Source organism: Ploceus nigricollis (assembly GCA_013399945.1). Classification (NCBI taxonomy): domain Eukaryota; kingdom Metazoa; phylum Chordata; class Aves; order Passeriformes; family Ploceidae; genus Ploceus; species Ploceus nigricollis. The sequence goes on from VXBC01002294.1 coordinate 1,933,567, forward strand.
GTCCTTTGGGAGGTGATGTGGGCGTCTGGTGGGTTCTCTCTGCTCACGGGTGCCCCTGGCATGCCTGCACGCACGCAGGGGGCAACTCTGCCGGGGCTGGATACTTTAGAGTTTTTACCCTTTCTGTCTCTTCCTTTGAGTTCTCAGCATAGGGCAGTGTGGATGAAAGTTCAAATGTCAGCTTTCTGGGGTCAGGGACCCATCTGGGGACCTATACCAGTTTTGTGCAGGGTATTAGTTGCATTAAAATCCAAACTACACAGAGTGGTACAAAGGAGTGACTTCTACTGGCACTAACTGTGAACCACCTTGGCTGGCTATAAATACTGACTTCTTTGGTGATGGTGCACAGAGCTATTACATTACTAGGGAGGCATTCTGACCTTTTGTGGGGTGGACGGGGAACTTTAAATGCATCTTTCAGAAAAAACAGCTTTTCAGTTTCTTGAGCTTGGAATTGCTCTTTATCTGTTTTTATCAAAATGATATTTTGGAGACTTACAGAGAAGTGAGACCTGAGATCCTTCACAGACCTTCTGTAACTTGGATTTTAAAAGGTTTTAATCAGTTTTAGTTGCCATAATGTGGCAGGCAAATTGAGCAGAGGGCAGCTGGGCTGGGCCAGAACACCCACTCCAGAGCAAGCATCCCTCCCATCACACTCTGTCTCTCCTTCTTCCAGGTGCTGCATCCTTGGCTTTCACAAACAGTTGTTTCTGGTTTGTGCTGGGCTTTTTAGGCTGCTCGAGTATCCTGTTCTCCCTGTGGAGCCCATATTTGCTTTCCAGCTGTACAAAGAAGCCTAGGACCACAAAACCCCATCCTCCAAAACACCAACCCAAACACCATTTTTAGTTTTTGAATATATGTTTCATTTTGCAAGTCAGTTATAAAGAGGAATGGTGATCAGCTGAAGATGAAAGAAAATCTTTCTTGTGAGTCCATCTTGCCAGTATTCTGAAGTCACTTTGAGGAAATTAAAATGGCTCAAAGCTGCAAACATAGGTCTGTATGTGCTGCAGGAGAGCTTTACTCTGAGCTAAGGGCAAGTAAAGCAGTCATCATGTCGAGTTTTATCTGCTTAGAGGTTGTGGGTCCAAACCAAACCGCTCTCCCACTTCAGATGTTATTCCTACAGGCCAGTTGGAAGTATGGGAATTCAAGATGCCATGGAAATGTGGTTGCCAGGCATGTACCACCAGGAATACCATCAGGCTGTACCAGCGGGCATGTTTGGGCCTTCAAATAAATGCCCCCAGATTTCTTATTTCTGAAGTGGAGCAGCAAGAACGCATTTCCAGAAGTCCCTGTTCAGAAACTGATGTTACTAAACACAAAAAAATCTCACCTAGCAATCAGCAGACCAGATGCAGAAACCCATTTTGCTGGATATGCATGATTTCCTGACAAGTTTAGCCCTTGAGTCATAACCACAGTGACTTCAGCAGAGGTCTGAGCTGGACTTTTCAGAGGAGCTGGGAACTTTGAGATGGCTAAACATAACTGAACCAATGTGGGCATTTTTATGAGAGGGAAGTGCTTAGACCAGGCTTCCCTTCCCCACTTACTACCAAAGCACCTCTGGAAAACACCACTGCTGCTCCTGGGAATAGAAGGACATGTGCAGACATCTACAGGCTGATGCTCAGAATGTATTTTAAAATAGGAATGGGCAGTCACATGGCAGGCACATTCCCAAAAGCCACAAGTAAATCCTCACTTATGGGGAGCCCCTCTGAAGTCCCTACAATACCATAACCAGAAGAGGGAGTGTCCACACTGATGTGGAAAAACCAAAGTGGCAGCTACAAATCAAATTGCAATGGTAAGGAGCAATGTAGAGGAGTCCTGTGCTGCTGGTAATTCTTCATCTGCTTGAGGGAGCAGGTCACTTTGGGAAAGTTTTCTGCAAACTTGGCTGAAGCAGGCAGTTTCAGTCTCAGTAAGCCCTCCTGGGAGCCCAGAAAAAGCCTTGTGCAGTCAGATGCTGCTGGAGCATCCTGGGGGTGGGAAGGCTTGAAGGAGACAGGGAAGCAAGCCCTGGTTTCCCAGGGAGGAAGCAGCTATCGAAGCAAACACTCCCTCTCCTGTATGCTGCAGGCTGCAGCTCTGCGAGCTGCCTTGGCTGCAGGCATCACTGCTGTGCATCCCTGAGCTCCTGCCCCATAGCCAGCAGCGTGGCCTGGGACTGCTGCAAACAGCTCCAGAGGCAGGCAGCAAGAGGCTGGGATGAGAGGGTTTGGTTTGGCAGGGCACTGCCAGGCAGAGGAGCAGGAATGACAGCTGAGCTCAGCTTTCTGTGCTGTCTTCAGATCTGAGAAACAGATTTTTGCTTGGTTGGCTGCTGGCTCAACATTTATTGGTATAAAAATGCACCCAAACATCTCTTTTGCATTCAATCCCTGCACCTCAAGTACTGCTACCTGTGGTATAAATATTTAAGTCACACTGATATACTTTAGTAGTGTACTCACTACCAACAGATATTAAAAATTGCTGAGCTTCTGTGCTTTCTAGAACATTTTTTGCATCAAAGCTGTGTTTGTAGAACTCACTTGTTCCAGTGCTCTTGTTAATGAGAGCAACCAGAAATCAGGCAGCAATTACTGTTTTGTTAAGTGTGGCATGTGAGCAGGAGGAGCTGGTCTGCAGAGGTATAAATTATTGGAGCTCACCGTCAGGGATTTTGTTATGGCATGTTTCTGACTCTGGTGACACGGTTGGGCGTCAGCCTGGCATGCAGTTAGTCCGTGTGACAAGGGGCTGATCAGCTCCGGAAGGACCATCCCTCCTCCCGATCAGCTCCTGAAGGACCACCAGGTAAGTCAAGCACCGTGTACAGCCACCTTCGATCGACTGGAGAAGAGCACACGAGCCATGACTTCTAACAGAGGAGGGACTTTTTTCTTTCTGCATCACCCACAGGTGTTTTTTCACTGATAACGTGCCTGTGTGGTGCCTTTTGGGGGGGCTGCTCCCTTGCTGAATGTCATTGAGGGGGCAGTGCCTCAGCGCAATTGCTGAGATGCCAGCTGAGATGCATATGGCAAAGCAGGCAGCTAACGAGGGCCATTAGATCCTGCATGCTTCGGGAGCTTCCCCCCTCCCTGTGAACCCGTTGCCCCCGAGCCCTGGGGGCAGGGCTGTGAGAGTCTCGGATGCCTGCCATTGATCTGATGACAGACTGACACCTCCGGGGCAGGGATTTCACTGGAGAGAGGACACTGCTGAGAGTAACATGGGTCCTGCTGGCACAAGTGCAGCAAAATACCACTCCTGCGAATGCAGATGTCCAAGAAGCCATAACATACCATATTTTTATACCTTGTGCCATGAGGCTGTAAGTTACAATGTGTAGTGTGACCTCTGCACTTGCACAGAGCCCTTGAGATTTCTTTAAATACCTCTATTTCCATACAAGCACAAATATTTTGCCCAAGGGCTGCAATGTTCAAGACCTGTCAAGGAATTCCTAGGTGTCCAATTTGTGGCAAGTCCATGGCCAGGCATTATTTCTTGGCACTCTGTGAATATGGGAGTGGACAAACTTCTGCACAAGACGTAAAAGCTTTACTAAGTCATTATAGACAGCACAAAGGGTAACCACAGTTCTTCCCAGCAGATGCTGAACTCACCAAGATCTTCTTGCCAGCAATGGGCAAACAAAAGTTTTCTATGTGTTATCCTGTATTTGATTTTATTACTTTTAAAGGTATGTTTGTTGTACTTTTGCAGAGACTGCTGGCCTGAAAAGAAGCACGCTGCTCACAGCACTATTTTCCATCCACCTGGGTGCTGCAGGTGCAGAAGGCTGGTGAAAATTCTGCACATAATTCCTCTGTAGTCCCACGGAGCTGTGCTACAAGCTCCAGGTATGAGTACCAAAGGGAACAAGCCAAGCTGAGGCCAGTGTGTGAGAGTCAGCCACTCATCAGCTAAGGCACAGCCAGTGAAGAAAGTGACACCTGGCAAATACCCTCATTTCAATAGTGATGTTATTTGCCCCTTTATTGCCAAGAACTCTTCAGTGTGGCAACTGATCACTGGTGTGTGTGATATCTGAGCAGCTGAAAAGTGGGGCAGATCCCATGAAAAGCATACTGAATCCAAGCTTTTTGCTGAATTTTACTGAATTCAGCCTTGTGAGCTGAATTGCTGTCATTGTCCTAGATCCTTTCCTGCAAAATCAAGATGTGTGGGTGGTTATTTTAGGCACCGGCGTCGAACAGACCTGGGAAGTCAGAGGTACAGCCTTGTCTCTGAACATTTGGTGTTGTGTGTCTGCACAATGGCACCCTAAATTTGGCCATGGTGCTGTGGCTCCTCCCTGGCAGCAGCAGCAGTGCAGACGAGGGAGAAAACCAGAGTCACAGGTAGTCAGAAAGCTGTGCTGGGCAATGTGCTGGTTTTGCTGCTTCTGTCTTCCCTCTCACATTTCAAGGATTGGTGTCCATTTCAGATACTCAGGCTATGTTGGGTTTTTATGCCTTTGGCAGATGAGGAGTTTGGGGACCTCACATTCCTGGTGTTCAGAAGTGGCTGTGACCCTCACAGCTGTTGGCCATCACATCTTGCCCTTACCCTCTTTTCAAACAGAATAAACGAGTGAAGCTGGGTGTGGGACTAGTACAAAGTCTCCCAGAAATTCAGCAGGATGAGAGGAATAACACCAAACAGCAAACTCAGTGGATATCCTCAGGATTAACCAAGGTTGTTCAGACACTGAAGAGAAACCTGAGGCCAGCACTCATGTGCCAGAAACATCTCTTCATGAAAATTAGAATTTAAACTGTGTGAGGGACATTAAATGGGTTTGTAAGCCATCAGAGGGAACAGATTCATGGCAACAGGCCATGCTACCACCTCTTGGAACAGCTTGTGAGTGCCTCAGTAGGTGCCAAAGGAGAAGAAAGATAGAAGGGCTAATGGGCTGCTCTGCAAAGAGGATTTTGCAGCTGGCATCGTCAGGCTGCACCTGCCAGGAGTCTCAAACCTGAAGGCAAAAAACTCGAGTGGAGAGGGAGAAAAAAGAGGCTAAGCAGGCAGTGACAAGTGAGTTGCTGGAGAAGCAGGAAGGCTCTCCTGGCAGGTCTGTCTCTGAGAGGCTTTGTACCAAAATTCTTATGGAAAGAGGAAGCAAAGTGAGATCATATGCCTCCATCCTTGCAGTCAGTGGAAAGTCATGCCTGGCTTGTCAGAGCAAAGGAAAACCAGCTGCAGGGGAAGCAAGCTTTCCTTCTCAGCGCTGGAATGCCTGCTGAGGGGGGTAGGCATGGCTGCAGAGAGAGGGGAGCAGATGAGGAACTCAGCCTCGGAGCTCACCACACCCTTTCCTGGCTGGAGGGGCTGATCTCCCGGTGTCTCTGTTCAGAGGGCTCCTTCCCACCACCTCCCCTCCGAGAGCTGGGAAGCTGCTCCTCGCCTGGCCCGTGCTGCAGACGCTTGGCTCGGCCTTCGAGTGGCTGATTCCTGAGCACTTCCCAGGGAGAGCCTCCAAAGGGAAGGGCTGTGCAGCACCCACAGCCTGCTGGGCCAAGAGAAGCACTAAGCCTGCTCTTCGTGCCCCCCCTCAAGGCCAGGGAGAGAGCCCAGTCAGCCTGCTGAGGTCCCCTTGGGTGCTGGGGTGGCAAAGCCATGGGTAGGAACTGGGGCTCCATGCTGCACATAGCTGAAAGCAAGGAACGTGTCCCTGCTCTCCTCGTTGCTTTGGGATCCACAAAAAACCTCTCCTGTAGCTGAAAGATGGAATGCCTCCCAGAGCTGGTGACTTGCTGATCTGTGTTTGTGTGCCTGCTGTCTGTCCCCAGGCAGAGTTCACCCGTGCTCCCTCATGGCTGGCAGTCCAGCAGGAGGGAGAGGCCTTCAGGTGAGGATTTAAGCAAGGCAAAGCTTTCAGAAGCCACAGCAAGGGCCTCTTGCTTTAGTGGAAATGGAGTTGGAAGTGGGTGGCAATGAGGGTCGAGAGGAAAGCTTCTCAACTCCCAACTTTTCTCACCACATCAAGTTTTGTCTGTTAAATCCCAATATAATCTAGAAAAACAGGTAAGCATTTTGTGTTTAACTATCCCAAGTGAACACCCTTTCCTCCTTACTCTGATTTACTGACCTGCCTGTGGAGAGCATGATGTGTTAGAAAGAGATTCAGTTGTCTGGCACCTATTGTAAGTCATTTGTGGCCAGTTAGGGACTGCAGAATTTGGCCGTAGTTAGGCTACAGCAGCCTGGGGAGCACAGGGCTGGAAAATCGATGGCAAAGTTTTAGAGCTTTGAAGCAGATGTTTAAATGCTTTAAAGTGGTATGGATGTTATCAGCGGCTGATTTCATGAGGTGCTGTGAAGTCATGTGGTAAAACCTTTCCAGAAGGCACTCCACAAAGCCCTGAAGTGGCTTCTCCCACACGTCTGGTTAGCCCTGGATGAGCCGGTCGGGGAGGACTGAAGGAGGGGACAGGCCAGACATGCAAACCTTCACGAAGAGAGCTTCAGAGCTGTCAAGAGTGATGATGAGAGAGTTCAGACTGAGATTTGAAGAGTCTAAAGGTGCATCCTAAGTGGCAGAAGGAGGTGATCCCGGACCAGACAGCTGGTGTGCACATATCAAAGAGAGAGGGAGACAGGCAGGCACTTTGGGAGCAAGGCTGGAGGCAGCTGAAAGGCTCTGGAGGTCTGTTTGCTGAGCAGACACCATCTATTTACTCCCTCCAGCACCTCACTGCGCAGGCCTTTGTGGTATTTGAAGCTGAAACTGCCTGACAAATCAAGCAAGAAACTATCCGTGACCCCGGGAGGAAAACTGCCAAGGAAACCGAGGCTTATCACACCCAGCTGCCCCGGGATGGGTGCTTTGGGTGGGCAGTGAGTACAGCCCTGCTCGCACCAGCAGCAGCAGATCTTGTGTTACACTGGCTGCTTTGCTTTCCAGCAAACTGGGCTTTTTGCTGCTTTCCTGCTTGTGGATTTCCCTAAAAGGGAAGTGAATCTATTGAAGGAAGAAGGCAGGTGTTGCCCTTGCCTGCTGGCAGTGGCTGGAGGGATGGCATTCCTTTGCCCCACTGTGTGGGCCGTGGGTGCTCCCATGACATATTATTTATATTTATTAATTATATATTCTATATATTTATATTTATAATCTCCCAGTGCCCGAGCCAGGAGGAATACACAATATCACAGTGCCCTCTTGGGGGCAGGTGTTCCTTGGAAATAGACCTTGGTGATTCGTGTGCTGAGGAACTCATTGCTTGCCACCGCTGTTTATTCTAGCAGCTCCTGCTGCTTGGCTAAATCATGGAATTTCCCACTGAACCATACCCCTCCTGGAGAAGAGCTCAGAGTTTGGCCTTGGGTTTTTATTTTATTGCTATTTCTCAGTTGTTGATCTGCACTTTGAATCTAAAGTGACTGGGGTGAGGAGTTCCTGAGTGAAGATGGCAGTCTGCCCTCAGAAATGAAACCTGTCTTGTTCGAACGCTGTCAGATCACTCGGTCCCAGCAAGAAACAAATTGTTTGAACAATAGATTTAATTAGCTGGTGTTTGTATTCCTTCACAGAGTGCTCGAGTCCTGCTGCTAGACCTGTCTGCAAGCCCTGGCATCTCGTGTACAGGAGTGTGAAGAACGAGTGAAGCGTTAAATAAGGACGTGGACAAGTGTGGCAATTCCCTGCTGAGTGCCAGAGCAGCCTGCAGAGCGGAGACTGAGGCCAGTCCCTCCAGATTTTGCAGTGCCATCTTTTGTCAAACATGAAAAAGAAACAAAATGTGAATAAAAACACAACTTCCAGCAAGTATTTGGGATGATCCTGTGGAACTGTAGCTATATCACAGCTAATATGGCTCTTGATGCCCTACTGCTGCCCTGAATGCTCTGAATGTAGGATTCCTAAGTCCAAACCCTTTGCCTGTATAGTGGCCACTCCTGACTCACACAAATTGGGCTCTTCTCCCAGGAGCTGGTGACAGGACAAGGGGAAAGCTCAGCCTCAAGCTGCACCAGGGAGGTTCAGGCTGTATGCAAGCAAGAATTTCTTCACTGAAAGAGTGGTTAGGTACTGGAACAGGCTCGCCTGGGAAGTGGTAGAGTGACCATCCCTGGGAGCGTTCAAACACTGAGCAGACGTGGCACTGCACAATGCGGTTTAGTGGGCTTGGTGGCATTTGGTCAAAGGTTGGACCTGATGCTCTTGGAGGTCTTTTCCAACCTTACTGATTCTATGGAACAAACAGATTTTTTTTTTTTTGGTAATGCAGACCTATAATTTCCCTGATTCCTTATGTTTGTGGGGTTATGAAAGAACCTCTGTTTTAAGGAAGAAATGACAAGCCTTTGCATTTGTGACAGTTTCTCCTGCATGAGTGGTTTTGGGGGTTGTTTTTGTTTTCTTTTGTTTGATTTTTTTATAACAAATTCAGCTAAAAGTCTATCTGTGGTGAGGATTCAGTTGAAAAAGAAGTGCCACCTGGCAGATGAATTCATGACCCTAAAAGCTGATTTTTCTGCAAAGCCAGACTCCAAGATTGATGCTGAGGGCTTCCCTAGCTTTTGTTTTTTTCTTTCTAGATCTAGGCTGCTTCACATCAGAAACAGAGTTTTCCTACATGCCAGGCCTAAAATCTTGTTCTGGGCTCTGCCAGTCAGTCTTTCATGTTGCTGCTTCTCCCCTTCCCTTTTCTCATGTCATTATGTCCCCAAAGAGAATGCTTCACAGGGCAGCCCTTGGACATCATCCTGCTGCACCAGACAGCACAGTCAGTTGGAAAAATGGAGCATGGGGCAAAAAAATGGTGGCGTGAGCAATGTTTGTCCCACTAGGTGCAGCTGGGAAACGCTGGGACAGATCTCCTTCTGTTTTCCTGGGTCAGCACCCTGTGTTAGCCAGGATGGGGGAGAAAACCTTGTGTTTCTGAGCACACCTTGCTGTGTGTGCTGGAGCCTTTTAGCTTGCAAAAATGACAACTGGCCTCCCCAAATCCCTGCTTCCTTTCTAAGCTCGGACAAGGTAGGAGACAGCATCTCTCCTGTGCTGCCTTTGTTTCCTTGGCTCTTGCTTGGCCTCAGCCTGTATAAAGGCTTTGCCTGCTTTCATTTGCTGCTCAGCAGCTCTGTTTTAAGGGGACAAGTTGTTTGATTGCCACTTACTGGGTCCTGCTCTCAGATTGCTCTAAATTCAGCAAGATTGAACTGGGTGGCCTGAGCTGGCTTGTGCCAGGCAGGACTACAGCTGAGTATTTTAGAAAATATCTGTATTTTACAAATGAAGCAGTGCTTTTGTGCACAAGGGAAGAGGAGGGAAAACCTATTTTTTGAGAGGCTGTGGTGGTCTTGCAGGGCAAGGCCTTGGCACCTGGAGGAAGGATAGCAGCTGCCAGGGACCTGGCTTAAATCTGCTCGATTCTGGCCAGCCTGTGAGCCTTTAGAGTGTGTGGGGAGCAAAGCTGAGCCATACCCTGCAGGGCATGTATTCAACACCCCTGTCCCCCCCGACCCCCTTTTGCTGTCCTACCAAGCCCATATCAGCAGGTTGCAATGGTAGCAAGCTAAGCAGAAGTGCAAAGAGGACACCTCTGGGCTCTGAGGCACTGCTGGAATTCTGGCAGTGGTGGGAATCAGGCACAGCCTGTTTGTGAAGACAGAAGATGTTTTATTTCTCCCAGATATCTGTCTGGCAGGTAGGTGTGATAGAGAGGCAGCTGTGTGATCATTAAGGTGGCATTGTCTCCTGTGTGCTCTTCTTTCTCCAAGTCACTCCAGTGTCCTGAATGCACAGCAGGATGATGAGGCAGGGTTTCATCAGTAACTGTCAGAGGCAGAAATAAATAACTTCCAGTCATATAACTTCACTCAATTCCTATCTGCTTCTGCTGGCCATACCTTGTATTTACATGGTACCACCAGAAACTATTTTTAAATGTTAAAATTTAAATGAGCACATGGTCCTGCAGGCTAAATCTGTTACCAGTGATAACATTTCCACTGTAGTTTGTTTTGTAGCGCCTCAAGAAAAGCAACTGATTGATTTATTTCCAATCCTAAGGAAAAAAAAATAGCCTTGGAGCCTTTGTCAGCACCAGAGGAAAAGCGACCACAGCGCTGGGCAGGCGGTGTCTGCAGTCACAGAAACGACTGATAACAACTTTCTCATCACTTCACAGAGTTGTTTTTTTTGGTTTTTTTTTTTTGCCATAGGCTGCAGACATGAAAGAGTCTCTAGGGTCCTCCTGCCCTACATGAGAACTGCAGCAACTGTCCTGGCACAGCTTGAGAAACTGGTTGTCTTAGTCACCATGTCAGACGTGGCTGATGGATGAGGCTGTAGAGAGGAACGGGTGTGGAGTGAGCCTGCCTGGCCTCTGGCAGGAGTGCTGGGTGGGGTCACTTACACCCACGGCAGGAAGGATCCCCCAGCACCTGCAGGCACACAGTTTGTGGTGATTGGGAGTGGGGCTGGGCCCAGCCTCATCCCCAGTGGGCACAGCTGTGAGCAGCAGGTGAGCAGCATTGACAGCAATGAGCCATGGAGTGCCCAGGGGCACTGACCAACCACCAAAGGGAACAGAGGGCACACAGGTGCAATGCATGGACATGAGGGGTATAAAAGGTTGGGCTAAAGAACAAGAAGGGCAGACCCTTGAAGCCCTCTGAAGTGGTGTGGTGTTACTCTGTATGGGTTGAAGCCTTCTGGAGTTGTGTGGTGATAGTCTGTGTGTCGTGGCAGTGTACATAAACTGCGATGTGTGCTGCGACAGGCACCCCGTGTTTCATTTCACGCAGGTAACTGAGAGATTAGTTATTACCCTGTGCACATCTGGGCCCAGCCTGTCGCTTCTGGGACACTTCTGGGTCTGACTGTGCTCCCACAGGCTGGCTGGTCCCAAAGGAGATATGGCAGTAGTCATCCAGAGATGCTTCAGGTCCTTGTCATTTGCCAGTTCCTCGAGTGGCTTCCCATGCATGTTGCACAGCAGCAATGACAAGATTAGAGTGCTGTCACAGACAGATTACTTTCCTGTGAGAAATTGGTGTGGCACCAGCTGAGAAAGCCCCTGAGGGCCAGTGAGCAAGGAAGCACCACCACTGACTAAAACCTCACCAAATGATGTGGTGAGGCTGGGATTATGTGCAGCCATCAGAGAGGCAACTGGTGGTGGCTCTCTTTCCTTCATTTTGGTAGGTTTTTTGCATTCCTCAGTGAAATGCAGCATCCCTCTGCAGATTTTACAGCCTCAGTTTCTGAGAAGGAATATTTCAAGGGGAGTTTCTGGGTCTGAATTGCTGAGGAAAAAAAGTCTGTTTAGGAGATGAGGACTTTTTGTATCTCTTTTCCTGACTTCTCTCACTAAGAAAATACTCTTTTATACTTTTATAATGAGGGGAATTTCCCACCTAGCTGCCTAGTTTTCAGTTTGGATGTTCTTTTGTCTCCTTACTGGCAGACACAGCCTCTGGCAAGGGAGAAACTGCTGTTTCTGCAGCCCCTCTGAAATTCCTCCTCACCTCTCAGAATACCAAACATATCTGGTAGCTCAGGCTTGACTGCAAGGTGCTGATCAAGTAGTTTGTCCTCAGGCATGGGAAAAGGCCCTGGATTATGAAATCTTCAGTTATTCTGCTGACAGAGTTTGTGGATTCTCCCCGTGCTGCTGGCACCCCCAGATGGGAGATGTCCTCCTGGCAGTGGTCAGGAGAGCACAGCAGGTCACTGCTGGTGCTTTCCAGGCAGGGCATTTGCTCTCTGTAGCCCCTTTCCCCACTGTCATTTAGGAGCATCTGATTTTTAGGCACTCTTGCTGCATCTTCCTAACTCCAAAAATAGGTGTCTCTGTTTAATTAATTATGCTTACTTCTTCTGGGTGCATAATTGCAGGAGCCAGGTGAGTGCAGTGTTTTGCTTCCTCATCTCTTACCCAGGACTTCATTAATGACAGCTGATTGTCCTGTCCCCACATCCCTTGCATGCATGATTTACAGCCTCTTCCATCACAAACTGATCAGCTTTTTCCTGCTTCTTTCAAGCCTTCTTGAGTTAACCATGGGCAGAGGATGATGGCTGGGCTGGGGTTTGGGGGCAGACATGGGAATGGGAGCAGTGTGTCCTGCAGCTCCCTCTCCTGTGCCTGCCTGAGACACCCCCACCCCTGCATCTGCTCAGCCAGGAGATCTGCAGGGCAGAATTACCCTTGCCCTGGTGCCTGCCTCTCCTGCACACCTCCCAGAGGCACTCCTCACCACAGGGCCATTTCACAAAGCTTCCTTGTAGCTGTGAACCTCAGATTTTCTTCTTGGAGCAGCCTCACAGGGCATTTCACTTCCATGCTTCCTAGCACAGGACTTGCGTGGGCACACTGGCATTTCCAGCCCTCTGCCATAAGTGTTGGAGGGAGGCTTCAGTTCCTCAAACCCTCAGGTAAAATGTTCTGGGGAAACTTTGCTGTGTGCTTTCCCAGTCTGTGGGACACACAAAGTGATTTTTGGGGTTGTTCTGTGGAGAGCCAGGAGTTGGACTTAATGAATCCTGTGGGTCCCTTTCAGCTCAGGATATTCTGTGATTCCATGAGGCTACTGCAAGGGACAGGGAAGGGCACTGGAAAAATCTCTTGCCCAGCTTGTCTGGTGGTGTGTTCATGTGGTGCTGAAAAAAAATCAGCTGCTGGGTGTTGTCATGGTGTTGCCTCCTGCCTTGCATTTCATATTGATCTACCTGGGCAGATGTCACCTGTTTAATTTCTAAGGTGACTGCTGCCAGTGCTGTGATCCCAGCTCATGCCCCAGACCCCAACGAGTGACACCGGATGCAAAAGCAATCCCCTGCAGTGCTGCCCCTGCCTGGGAAACCACACCTTAGGCAGCCTTTGCTGTGCTGCCTCTGCCCATCACAAACCCGAGCAGTCAGAGTTAGAGCCTTTGACTGAGACCTGCCAGGAATGATGTCTGCTCCCTGCTGCCTGCCTGAGCCCTCCCTGGACACCTGCATCCAGCGTGGATGGGAGTCTGCAGAGGTCAGTGCACCCACCTGCCACCTGTGCAGCATTTCTCCTCCACAGGGTCTCCTGCTGGGCAAAACAGCTCCTGCTGCTGCTGAAGATTTCCATTTGATTGTCTGTCCAGGGGCTCGAGAGCAGCTTTTCTCTAGTTAGCAATGAGCAGCTTTCCAGTGGAGGACATCGCAGCTGCTGCAGGATGGGCAGAGGGAGGACTCATCCCCCTTGGCCACAGAGAGAAAAGCTGGCTGGGCTAGGGTGGCAGCGAGGGCAGGGAAGGGGCTGGTGAGAAGGGATGTTTGTGGCCATGCTTCATGCTCCTGCGTGGAGGGTTAGCATTTATCACCTCTCTGTCTTTCAGAGCCTGCTCTACACCCTTCCTTTGAGGAATCAGAGCCACTTTAATTCACAGGGTTTGGCATTCATAAGCTTTATTTTTCTACCAAACTCTTGTAGGAAGGGGGAAATCTGGTGCAGGTAGGTAGCTTTAGGGAGCATCAACTTCTTGAACTGAAAACAAGTTCTCTTTATCTCCTGTTCTAAATCTCTGTAACTTCTTCAGTGACTCCTCTGACATATCCCCAGGAAGCAAAATAAACACGGGGTTTGGACTGGTTAATTCTGCAGAACAACTACTTGCAAAATCAATGGTGGGTTGTTTTTCTTCTCCTTTGCTGAAGCCACAAATAGGTCAAGCAGCAAACCAGCGTTTCTGAGGCAGTTTCTGAGGGAGTGACTGATGTACGTAGGTGTTTCAGAGGTGGCCTCTCTCCGGGGTTACTGCTCTGCCTAAAAATCCCCGCATCTCCCTTGTGCTAGAAGGAGGAGGAAGTGCTTGCAGCAGAGAAATGGAACCACTTAAGATTTCCTCGAACAAAGAGGGTGGGTTTTTCAGTAGAAAACACATCTCGTGCGTCCTCCTCCAAGGCTGTGTGTCCGCGATGTCTGCTCGTTCTCTCCTGACGTCCGTGCTCGGAGCCGCCGCCCTGCGCTCAGCCCGCTCTCAGCCCGCTCTCATCTGATGTGCACCTTGCCTGCGGTCAGGCCGTGTGAGGCAGGAAATCTTCTTCGTGCGAGCGAATAAAAGCGTCTTGCATTGTATGAAGCTATTCTGGATCGCATATGGGGTTGTCAGGTCTATTCTAAGTCACATTTAAGTTAATATGGTCACAGCAAGACAGCAATATTCACAGTGATTTAGGTCTGCTCTTCAGTAAGGTTGTCCCACTTAATATCCCTTGGAAAATCCTAGCCCTGGTGATTGGCTTTATTTTCTGCAATCTTCTGGATGTTTGCTTGTCTCTTTCGGATGTCTGGCAGCATTGTCACTGACAGAGGCTGTAACAAGCTGCTGCATGGGCTTTCACAAGAAGTCAGTCACTGCCTTGGAAAAAATAGGGGTCTTTGTTTCCTCCTGTGCCATGTCCCCCCCTGAGTGTGAAATCAACCCTTCAGAACACACAGCCGGGGCGTGAGGGTGACAGCCCACGGATTGTTTAGCATTGCTCTTTATTGTTGGGGCAGCAGAGGAACGGTAATTAGACACATGCCATGTCCTATTTCCTACCTATACTGTGTGGGTTTTAATATCAAACTGGCTTGCTTGAAAGGCTGGGTTCCTGGACCTGAAACCCGGGAGCCATGGGGCTCTGCCCCTGATGTGCATGGGCTGAGAACTGCCAAAAGGTCCTCTTATGAGTGCTCATGTCGAACAGCAGAAGTAGTGTGAGGGCTCTCTCCAGCCAAGGTCATAGGAAGGAATTTTGTAAAAGCAAACGAACCATCAGCCTGTTCTGGAAAATGCAAATGAGGAACCTGCTTTATCACGGCATCTGAATGGGAGCTGCTTGCAGGGGAAAGCGAATAAAGCCAGGGATGGGAAACGACCTTCCAGAGCTTTCACCCTGCTGCCACGTGGCTCTGTCACCAGGGACTATTTCCTAGCAGAGCCACTGTGACAGCCCCTTAGAGTCCCTTCCTTGTCAGCTTCCTCACCAGTTCTTCAGAAGAGATCAGAATAGCCCTGCTCAGATAACACCCAGTGTGCTTGTGCTTCCTTCCACATGCAGGTCTCTTTTAACATCTTCTGTGTTGGCTGCTGCAGCCTCTTGCACCTGAGTATGCAAACAGCTTCCTCCAGTCCAGGAAATACAGAGCAAAGTTAGGTTTTCTCCAGTGTGACCTTGTAATTTCTCCCCTCTTTTGAGTATCTGCATGGCCCAGGTCACGATCAAACACAATGTAGGAGAGAAGCTAATTTCTTAGCTCCATGTTTGGTAGGGTCAGTGTGACATCACTTCCTTTTCATGGAACACGTAGGCTGACTGCATGCAAAGAAAAGGCTTTTACCCACTCTTGTTGTTAATGATGGTCATTATGGCAGGCAGAAGGAGCAGGCAACAAGACTGAGATCCCATTGTGATGCACAGTGCATGAACACCAAGTGTTACACTGGCCCTGCTTTGTATTAGAGTCTAATTGCAGCCTGTCACAGTCAACAAACCATTTTTTCCATAATGGAAACCACATGCACTCTGTATTACACACTATGCTAAAAGATATTGTGAGAGCTGGAGAAAAGAGCCCCTCACTTTTCAGATATGATGATTTTTTGTTAGTATGTATAATTTATCTATTCAATAAAGAGTAGTTATTCCCCTATTGACCTACAGGATTTTAATAAAGAGTAACTGTGTGGCCTGACAACCTTCTTTAAGCACCTACTTAAAAAGTAACAGATGTTAGGCTAGCATGAATAATATTCTGTGAACAGGGTTTTTTTCATTTTGTGTACCTCCTTAGCCCACCCCAGCAGTGGAGGAGAGCCTCCACTGACATAACGATTAAAATTTGGATGATGGAAGTCCTTGCCCTGCCCAGCCTGTCTTGATGCTGTGTGACTGCTTTGCTGTTCTCTGCCCCCATGTACAGCTGAGAGTCAGAGTGCTCAGGACCCGGTTCTTCAGTCAGGGGCTGGAAAAACAGGGACTGCTAACAAAGCCTGGGGAGCTGTGGGTGGTGAGAAACACCTGGTGGTGTTTTGTCCCTGGGCTTTCCCATGAAAACTTCTATATTAAGGGTTTTTCTCCTGTTTGTTGTTGCTAATTTGATATTTTGCACCGGCACTGCAATTTGTCCTTTATATTTTGGTATTCTGTGGGGGCAACAAGAAAGGATGCTGCTTGTTTGTGTGCCTAAAGCCTAAGGAAACAATGTGACAAGAAAGCTTTGATAGTACTGAAGTGGCTGGGGACAGAGGGAAGGAAATGGGCAAATATTAACAAGGATACAGATGAGCATGGGAATGCTCTGAAATGCCAAGGATTTGTGTGAGTTTGGAATTTGTTTGTTAACTGAATTAAGTGACTCTGAAGCACAAACACTTGGGCAAAAGCAGATCAGCAAAGAAGCCTCTGCGTAACAGCAGCTTCCAGCAAAATCCAAACAACAAAAAACCCTGGGAGACCCAGACCTCATGCTCACCTTTCCTGTAGCATCTGCAGCATCAGGGGACACACTTGTAACTTCATGCACCAAAGAGATTTGTGCTACAGCTCCCTTTCTCAGCCTGTGCTGCACAGCAAGCAGGTCAGTGATCAACCTGCTCTTCCCTTGGGACTTCATCTCCCTGAAGTCAGGGAGAGTCTCTGCATTGCCATCAGCTTCACAGACTGGAGCAGGCACTGAAGCTTGTCCTCAGCCAGCTGAACCCTATTCAAGTTCTGAAGCATAATATTTCATGTAGGTTTCTTGTTTCCTGAGGCTGTGGACAGTCTTACATGAAAGAAAGAGCTCAGGGACTTGAGGCTGAGTCTGCTCCCTGAAGAGTGCGGAGGCTCAGAGCAGAGCGGGGCCGCAGGAATGACAGTGCTGGCTCCAGACATTCCTGCCTGCCCCTCAGCCTGTGCTGGAGCCCTGTGGGGAGCTGGTAAATGAGATCCTGTGAAAGCTAAGTGGTTTGGCAGCAGAAGTAGGAGCTGATCATCACTGTCTCCTCAGGTGTCAGCCCCCAGAACAGGAGCGGGCACAATGCAGAAGGCACGGTGAGGATATGTAAGTGGTGCTCTGCTCCAGCCCCACAACTGCCCCTGTCCTCCCCTAGCTTCAGGTGAACATTCCCTCCTCTCCCTGCTGGGGAGTTGGTGTTAGCCTTTTACCTGTGCCTGAATTGGCTTTTAATTCATGTCTTGCAGGAGAGAAAGAAAGGATGATGATGTCTCACTCCTAAGGGCTGGCTGCTGCTGTTTTCGTACAATTATTTTTAAGGCAATAATCATTTTATACAGAGCTAAGTCCAGCCAATCAATGTTTAAAGGAAGACAGTATTTAATGCAAAAGCACAACCTCTGCAGAAAAGGGAGTAAGTTTAGCTTAGCTATCAGAAAGAAATTCTTCCCTGTGGGGGTGGTGAGGCACTGGCATGGGTTGCCCTGAGAAGCTGTGGATGCCCTATCCCTGGAAGTGTTCAAGGCCAGGTTGGATGTGGCTTGGAGCAACCTGGTCTAGTGGAAGATGTCCTGCCCATAACAGGGAGGCTGGAACTAGGTGATGTTGAAGGCCCTTTCAACCCAAGCCATGCTATGGCTCTATCAAAACAAAGAGAGTGCAATGCAAAAGACAGACGAGGGTTGTTCTATATCAGCTTCTTTCTGCTCTGGCCCTGGTGTCAGTCGGGATGCACAGGCTGTTCCCTGGCAATAGCCATGTGAAGTCCAACTGATTGAGGATGATATATGAATTTGGGCACGCAGTGAGAATGATTTCATCTCTTTGGACAGGCGGTGTGAAATGGAAGCTGAGGAGTGCGTGGCTCTCACAACCACAGCATTGCTCTCAGCATAGCGTTGGTGGTTTGGGTGCTAATTAGTCTTCCACCTAGGCAAAGAAAAGGAGATGATTGTTCTGGGTGGCCTTTAAAAGGAATGGCAGGACTGTTAGGAAGCTAATAGTCATCTCTCTAAGTCACATCTGATTCAGCTTTGCTGTCACTTGGAAGGAATGCCAGAGAAGAGCATTTCCTCTCCCAGGAAAGCTTGAAAGTTAGAGAGAGCCACTTAGGGAGTCTGAAGTATGGAGCACCTCTCCAATGAGGACAGGGTAAAAGAGCTGGGATTGCTCAGCATGGAGAATACTCTGGGGACACCTCGTTGCAGCCTTCCAGTATGTAAAGGGGGCCTGTAAGAAGAATGAGAACAGAAATTTTAGCAGGGCCTGTAGTGACCAGATAAGGGGTTACGGCTCTAAACTAAAAGAGGGCAGATTGAGACCCTCCCCCCCCACCTCATGACCTTGCCCCAGGTTTTGATAGCAGTGAGATCTTTATTCCATCTGCAGCTTCTGCTTTTTTTCACGTCGCTCTGGTGCCTGCTCCCCATGTCAGACAGGTGAAGACATGCTCAGTGTGTTTAGCTCTAGCTTAATGCTTTCTTTGCAGCTGCCTGGGGAGCCTATTTACCTCTGGTGGGTGGACTTGGTGCATTTACATCAGTGGTACAGCTGTTCTGGAAATGGATATGTTATTTGCTGTTGGATGACCAGATTCTACCTTTCCGTGCTTTACAGCTGCTGTAATATTTATGTTATTTCAGGTACATTTGATAGCATAGTATTCTGGTACAGTTCACATGGCAAGATTAATCCATCACTGGAAAACTCCAGCACGCACTGCAGCCTGTGAGAACCTTTGTGTGGATCTGCTTTGGGTCCCTGGCTCTGCATGAAACCAGCTCCCGACAGGCAAGCCCCTTATCTGCAGCCCCAGGCTGCCAGGAGAGGGCAGGCAGCTGCCAGCAGCCTGCTGGAGGATGAGAAGCCCTTCACACTGAACTAAGAAACCCACAGATAAAAACAGATAAAAGCAGAAAAGCAGAATATCAAGTGACATCGCAGCACATCTAACACCTGTTCATTGAAATTACAGGAGCAGAAAAGTAACAGAAGTTTGCTGCATTTCCAGGTGTGGACATGAACTAACAATCAATACCCAAATACCTGCTGTGCTTGAGGATTTTTTAAAAAATGAATCCAGCATCACAGCCTAAGCCCCTCTTTAATTGCTTCTAAGAAATATTTCTTTTCTGGCTCCTGGAGATGACCTACAGGCTCTCTAGTGTGCACAGGCATCCAAAGACTGATGAGGATAATCAGGTGGAGAGTTTTTTTTCCTGACTTCCCCGATGAACACAGGCAGGTGAGCTAGTACTTCTTGCAGGTGGCTGAGCAGACTGGGGGATTGGGTTCTGCAGCCCTGGTATTGCTCCCTCCAATCAGTCATGTTTTCCTTGCCCAGGTGCAGCCTGCCAGGAAGTCTGCTGCAGCAGAGGCTTGGGAAAGAGGCAGGGAGTCCTTCATGTCCCTCCTTGAGTTAAGGCTGTGAGGAGCAGTAGGCTCAGTCAGCCCAGCATGAGTTTTAAGGTATTTTCCAGATTTTCTGCATTCAGACTTGAGGCATGTTCTTATCAGGCTGATTTTTAACCTGCCTGAAGGTGCTCTCAGAGTCTCAGATGAGCACACACCTGTCTGTGCGTGGCACGTGCAGACTGGGAATGCTGAGAAACCCCAAACCCAGCCCAGAGGTGCTGCAGGTCCCTTTGCTGTGCCTCTGCAGAGAACCTCTGCGGCCGTCTGCCTGCCCCCATATGTCTGTGCTGACTGCAGCCTGACATTTATATTCAGGGGAAGACAGCTTTTGTCAAAACATATCAGTGAATCTCTTTCTGAGGAACTAATACAGCAAATCCTACCAACCCCGGGTTTTCTGCTATTTTTGACATTCTGTAGTTCAGTGGCTTATAATTACAGACAGTGTGCTCTGCTTCACAGAGGGTGCCTGCTAATAGGGCTTCAGTGCTTCCCCTTGCATGCCTGGGTAATCAATTAGAAATAAAGCTACACCTTACATTAGGATAAGCTTGGTTAAAAAGGTAGACCTCCCCACACTTTTAGGCACATAGTTTGTGGTGATTGGGAGTGGGGCTGGGCCCAGCCTCATCCCCAGTGGGCACAGCTGTGAGAAGCAGGTGAGCAGCATTGACAGCAATGAGCCATGGAGTGCCCAGGGGCACTGACCAACCACCAAAGGGAACAGAGGGCACACAGGTGCCATGCATGGACATGAGGGGTATAAAAGGCTGGGCTAAAGAGCAAGAAGGGCAGACCCTTAAAGCCTTCTGAAATTGTATGATGGTACTCTGTGTATTGTGGCTATCTCAAGTGTGAGATATGCTGTGGCACATGGTGACCCTGACGTGATTCGGGATTGGGCTGTAGGGTGAGGTACGGCTGGAGCCCAGCATAGCACTGAGAGCTGCAGGAGAAGCTGCCTGGTCCAGACCAGAATGATTCTGACACCTGGGGTACAGGTGAGCCACTGGGGACATAATGAGAAATAACTTACTGAGTGAAGAACAGAGTGTATTTATCTACATGGAAAGCTTTGTTAAAAAGAGAAGGCATTAAGGCTACTGACTACACCCTTCATAGTGTTTTACTATGGAGAAAGTTGTGAGATTTTAAGACTGATGCGAGTACTGCTTTTAGTGTTTAGAAAGAAGTTAGGGAAAGACTACAGAAGTGGAGAAGAATCAGAGTAAGAAATTGAAGTTAATAGGGAACTGAGGTGGGCAGATGCAGCCCTCTGAAGTGACACGATGTTACTGTGTATGGGTGGATGCTTGAAGCCTTCTGATGTGCAGTGATGTTACTCTGTACAGGTTGAAGCTCTCTGAATTTGTATGGTGGTGCTCTGTGTACTGTGGCCATCTCGACTGTGACATTTGCTGCGACACCCATCTGCTGCAAGGCAATGACAGTCACCTGGGTGACTCATGTCTTGCTGTGCCTGTGGTCAGGATGAGAGTCTGAGCTTCCAGTGGGCTTGAAGTGACCTCACGTTGGTCCTTCACAACCGAGCTTTGTGTACTCTGCTGCAGCCTGAGGTGAGCCTGCTGTGTGATGAAAGAGTGCACTGCCCAATCTGCTGTCTCAGGACTGGTGTCACATCGTGGTGTCCGGGTGGCAGAGCAGAGCAAGCTCCCCTGGATCTGCTGCCGAAGATAATGTGGAAGTAGTGTTGAAGGCAGACACGTCACAGGAGATTGGGCTCCTCGCTCTTACATCTCCCTTCCTGTGGGAATCTGTAGACCTGAAAGCAGAGGGTGTGGTCTGCCACGAGCTGGGAAGGACAGCAGATGTGGCTATTGGCCACAGGGCATGGAAAGGGCTTTGAGAGGTCCCAGAGCTGTGGGTTGTGCTGAACTGTTCCGCTGCCCTACAGGTGGGCATAGCAAGCCCAAACCTAAACCAGTCAGCTAATGAGCACAGGGCAGGAGGCAGAAGAAATTAGATGGAGTTTGGGATGCAGCAGGCTATTTTAGGATGTACCATTAGATGGTGGGTTTTTAGGAGCAGCATTGGAAACAGAGGATCTAGCAGAGTGAGTGAGCAGGAGTGTAGTGCAAATCAATAATAAAAAATAATAATACTAAGACATCGTTTCGGTGCTTTGTAATAGAAAAAAATAAGAAGGAGACTGCACAAACAAATGGAAGATCACGGATGATTAAAATTATAATTAAAGCAAGAGAATGACACTGGCACCACAGACATCTCTGCAGACTATTTGAACAGTGTGTTAAACAAAGTCAATCATTTCTTCATAATAATGGTATTTACAGTAACACAATGGGAATGCAAGGCATTTCACTGCAGGCAGCCTGGTGTTTAAAAATATACTTACAGCATCAATATCCAGAAAGAATAGGTATGGTCTGTGCTGAAAAAATGGTTAATGCTACAGTTCAGTTTTCAGATGCCAGGCTTTAGCATAATAAGCAGCAGCAAAGGAAATTAAAATGAGGGAGAATGTTGAACAAGGGCTTTAAAAAGAGGATTTGCTATAGAGAGTTTAGAGCAGGATGATTTTGATTATATTACTGTACTAGATAAAATGAAGCTGGGGGGATTCATAATTACTAGCATCTCTAATCCACAAAAAAGAATTTAAAGATAAGATGATAGAATATTATTAGCAACTTCAGGCAAAGCTTTTCTATTTGTGGTCATTATTAATTGCCTTCTTCGGATATAATTTAAAAAAATCCAACAAGACATAGTTCTGGGTGATTTTTTTTTTGAAGGAGACTTCAAAATTTGTCTGCAAATGTGTTAGTAGCCCTGGAAAACTTTAACAGGTACTAGAAAAGAATAAGGTGTGCTATCATGTGCCATGCCTTGCACTGTGATATTGTGAGGAGATAATTAGGTGCTCCATGTCCCTTCTCTCTTTTGCAGATAAACAGGAGACAGTGAAAGATTAAAAAACCGAGAAGGGTTAAACCAGTCAAAGGAATGCTTAGAATTAATTTGTGTAAATCCTTGCCAATAAATTCTACTTTATGTAAGATGTTGGTATGGTGCAGGAGAGATCATAAAGTGAAGTTCTTAGTTATTGCCCTTGAGTTGTACCAGCCCCATGTGTGTCTGCCTCTAATATATTTAAGAATTGCCTTTTCTGTTTGGTATTTTTCTGGAAGAACCTGTTCCTTTTCTGTTTTGCTTTTTGCTGCTGCTTACTTGCACTCTTGAGTTGTTAGCCTGCTCTGTGATGTGAGATTCCATACTCCAGTTATCTGGCTGAAAAAACAAACATGGTCCAACAGATTAAATTTGTACATCTTTTCATCTGCTCTTCATTCACAGGTACAGATCCAACTGATAGTGGGGCTGAGCTAGCAAAGCTTCATTGTTTGTCTGGAAAAACCTTGTCTCTGCTGTCCCAGTCTGCTGGGGCTCTCTGAGAGCTGAGACACTGCAGGGCAGAGGTCTGGAATCAGCAGCACCTTCTGCCTTGCATGCCAAGTTATCAGAAAAACACTGGGCAAGAACAAGACAAGGACAAGGGATCTTAAGGAGGTTCCTTACTGCCTATAAATGTTTTGCTTGTGCCTTCAGAAGGCAGGCCTTCCTTGGGGAAAAGGAAAAACTCATCATAGAATCCAGCTGGTTTTGGTACCCTTGAAATCTTTTGCTTGGAGTTTTTTAAAGGCTAAAGTGATGGAAAAAAGTAGGAATGGTGGTGTACACAGAAGGTGGGGAATACAGCATAAACGTGCTGTTTGGAGAGTGCTGCTCTCTGTAGAATAGCAGTGAAAGGAAATACAGGCAGGAGGAATCTTCAATTAAGATAGTATAAGGAAGCAAATATTTGAGGAACCGGTAAATCAACTAGATAAGGGTAGAATAAATGTAATTCAAAGACCAATTTCTTGTCGTAGGATGTTGCAAACATCAGAGTGCAGCACTGCATTTGATGATGGACTGTACAGCACGAAGTTGGAAAAGAGGCTGTAGCTCTCTCTAAAGCTCACTGAAAGATAAATAAATCACAAAGGTTATTGTATCATATTGTCAGTGAGGTTTTTAATAAGTAGGTACAGTTATTTTAGGCATGAAGAAAATATAAGAACTATCTGCCCCCAAGGGCTGTTATTCTCACAACAAATGTGCTGGTAGAGAAAGTCAATAAAGGCATAAATATAATAGGATGGGAAACCATGTGCTGGGGAAAAGGGGACTCTGATCATGTTAGATGTGCCCAGCACAAAGAAGCACATTCCTGTGGAAGACTTTCACAGAGGGGGTGAGGAGAAAATCCCCAAGTTTTACATATGGCAATGAAAATGGGATACACGGCATAAAACCAGACATCAATAAATTAATAAAAATTTCAGACTTACTTGGCAGTAGAAATGTCCTTGGGATGATCTCTGCAGTTGATCAGCACTGGGATGGGAAGGGTGAGTCCCACTTGCATAGTAAGGGCCAGTTTAGAAAGCCTTTGCTCTTACTGGTGAGCATTTAATGCTTGTCTGGGGTGAATAAATTCTCCAAAAGTTCAATTTCAGGCCAAGTCTGATGATTCAAAATGAGTTTTTCCCAAGTAATGACTCCCCAGATAAGGACTGGAGGATTTAGGACCATTAGAGACTACCCCTGTCAGCAATATGAGTACCAATAGAGGGCTTGTAGGTCACCAAAGGAAGAATAACATTTATTTCTCTGTTACAGAAAGCAAACGTAAAGCAATGGAGCAATGTTTAAAGCAAATAAGGATAAATGTGTCAGATCAAGCTCTCACACTTAGCTCAAAGGGTAGGGCTAAGTGGGAGGGTTAGTTACACGTGCAGGTTGAATTGTAAAGCAGTGCCACTGACTTAGGAGCATGCCACCTACACTCAGTCTAATGTACACTGCAGAGGGCAGTCCACGGGTCTGGTTTACAGGGTGCACAGCAGGTCCCAGTCTCACACCAAGCTTGTTCCCTGCCTGCTAAGGACATCCCTTAATGCTCTTGGTTATTTGTCCTGGTTCTCTGTCTCTGTACTTATTTCATTTAGGTTTTAATTTGCTGTTTTTAAAACGTGGAGGTTTAAAATCTGGAGGGAGGAGATTTGTGGGGGCATTTTTAAAAAATATTCCCCCCCCACCAAAGCTCTTGTGAGAGCAGTGCTCAGCTCTGTAGCTCTGCACTGAGGATGCCACCAGTGCCCACACAAGGACCAAACTTTGCTGTCACTGTCTGGTTCAGGGCCAGTCTGCGGAGCCTGGCAGCAGCAGGCTTCCAAACCTGTGAGTTGAGCATTTTTACAGTTTGAGTGAAAACACCTCCCCTGTCTCTCCCTTCAAAAAGAACCCCTCCGTGGTTACTGCAGTAACCGTGATCTCATCTGCCAGCAGACACGGGCTGCTGGACAGTCCCTGCTGCACTGGGGAAGTGTTACACATGCATGACTCGAGCAAACAGGGCTTGGACAACATCTTCTAAGTCATTCAGGCTACCCTGTTGCCCCAGGGCAGGACTGGCTTGCCTTCAGCAGGCAGGTTCTTGTCTAACTCTGTGTTTTAAATCTCCAGTGGTGAGGAAGGGAGTGTTTTTCCTTGTCACAGCTGTTGCCTGTCTCATAGCCTGCGGTGTGAAAAGGATGGCATTTCCATACAGTTTTTATATTCACTGGTGCAATTGTAGTTCTTGTCTCTGGTTGTTTGATAGATTGAACTAATGACCAGCCATTTGTGTAGTGATCTTTCTTGCCTCCCTGATAATGTTCTGGGAGTTGGAATATGATATGGGAAGAGCAGAGCTGTGCTGAAAGTCCTGTGACTTTCTATGGCTGGAGAGCACATGGGCAGACTCAGAATCAGCCTTTTCCTCTCTATTCTATTGGACTGTGTTCCTGATTTATAAAATTGACTGTCTCCCAAGCCTGAAGGTAGTTTCAAATTGCTCTTCTTTCTGACTCAGTTCCTTCTTTTTGGATTTTAAATACCCTGTTACCACTAAATAGTAAATCTATTATAACACTGGGTTGTGAGAACTTCTAGGTCTTGAGGAAGAAAGAAATGGCCGCGTAAGTAATTGCTGGCCAGAAGGTGTAACATGTTTGTCAGATGAAACAAGTCAGAGGCCATAATGTCCAAAGGAGAAAAGTAGATGGTTGTTTTAATGGAGTTGGTACTGGCAGCATGAGCAGCAGAACCATGGTTTCAGTGTCCTGTGGGAAGTTTTTTTTCTGTTTTATTTATCAGTTTGAGCTTCTGTGTCCTCCTTTCACACCCACTCTGGACAGTGCCTCAGTCCATTGCTCCAAGGAGGCTGGATGCAGATGCCACCCTATCGCATCCTGCAGCAGTACAGAGACAAGGAGATTATTTAGCAGCCTCACAGTACATTTCTATCTCATACTTTGCTCCTTTCAGGTGGCTACAAATGGTTTTACAGACTTTGAACTTGTAATCTATTAATAAAAAGTATAGAGAGTTTGCTTTTAAATTTCTTTAGCCCCTAAAGAGTTTTGGTTTTGCCTGTTTCCAGTCAGGTTTTTCCCAAGTAAGCTCTGTGTTTATTTTGCCTGGGCTCTGCTTTCATTTCTTGAAGCACAGCTTTAGAATTTAAAGTGAGCTTTGCCACTTGGTTATAAGGCTTGACTCTCCCCTGCCTCCTGCTCCTCCTCTTCTGCTCTAGCTTCTGGATAGAAGTGAGATCAGCTTCCAGGCTTGGTATGACTTCTTGTGTAGCCTCCATGCTGAGTTTAAGATCTTTAATGGTTGCATGGGTTCCACTAAGAGCCCTCATCTCTGCCTATTTCTCCCACCCTGCCTATTTCTCCAGTCCTTATCAAAATGTTGTGTCAGAAGCTAAGCTAATTCTTTCTTGAAGGTATGGAATTTAATGATTGCTCAGTGAGGGTAAATGGGTTTCTTCATGGACCCACTCCCATCAGCCAAACCAGAAGCAGGAGGTAAGGCTCAAGTCAGGCCCCACAGTCCAAAACCATCAGCCTGGCCAAGGAAATCCAGAACCAGTAAAGACATTTGAGTCCAAAGCCCTTCAGCCTCTCCCGGAGCCTCTGCTCCCACAGACAAGCCAGCAGGGTAGCCCTGTTGTGCCTCTGCCCAGCTGGGAAGGAAGGTGGCCAGGGAAACAGAAGCCTTGGCCAGCTGCAGCCTCTGCTCATGCTGTGTGGGCCCTTTGCAAGGAGAGATCCCACCTGTGGCTCTGACTGCCTCGGCTGTTTGGCTACATGACATGATTGCCAAGCTTCATTTAATTTTTGACTGGTCAAGATTTGGCTGATTTGATCAGTACAATTCTCCAGAGACAAAAAAGAAAAAGCCATTATTCCCACTTCCTGCTGTATTTGACTTTGATAAAACAACAGATTAGTTATCACTAAGGTAAAGGCATCAGCTGACCACAGTTTTCAGCTGGAGCATTGTGTATTTAAATGATAACGGGGCTATGTGAGCACAAGCACCTTTTTGTTAAAGGTGCCTCCTACTTAATGAAGTGTTAGATGAAAACTAAATTGTCCCCAGGTAGTTTTAGTCTGGAGTACTTGGATAACACACAGAGCAACAGCTTATTAAAATGGAAGAAGCAAACAAAAATAACAGTGATGAAAGGGATCCTTGATTCAAAATGCTATTGTGTGTCTCAGAGCATTGACATTTGTGTCAATATCGTATTAGCGGTAATCAAATTTCTCATTGTCTGCTGCAATGTAACCAACTCCTCGAGTGTAAAAGTCCATTAATCATGGAGGTGTGCTCTCTGTGCCTCTGTCGGTGGGAAGATAAATTAGGTGGCACTTTGCAGATCTGCTGAAAGAGAGGAGGACATGCATTGAGTATAGATGGAGTAGGATAAGCAAAACCTACTCCTAGATCCTTTTCCTTGACATTTTCCCTGTGCCAAGCCAAATAATGGTTCAGATTGTACTTTTACTAACTATACTGCATACTTCTGTATCACAGTTTTCGTTTTAGACCAAATGAAAGTGCATTTCTGTGCTCATGGCAAGAGGTTGTGGGGGGTGAGTTTCTGTGACTGCAGACTATACAGGCATTTTTACCCTCTTAAAATGGGGGAAACTACATTTCATAGTTATCTTGGTCCTGACAGAAACTGCAATGCTTTCAGCAGGCTCTGGAGACCCAAGTCTGCCATAGCTCTGCCACAGACCTCCTGCATGATGTTGGCAGATCATTTTGCTCTACCTTGTTTCCCCTACTCTTACTGCAGGCAACAGCACCTCTACATCCAGAAGGCACAGCCTTAATAACACCTCGTCAGTGTTCATGAGATAGATCCAAAGAAAGAACTTGTGGGTGTGTTTCCTTCATTCCTGAAACTGTGTGAGGATGGGCTGCACAAGGCAGATGCCGGCTGGATGGACTGGGGGGTCTTAGAGGCTCTGCATCCTGTCCCATCCTCATCATGGCTCGTGAACAGCCCTTGCTGTGTGTGCAGCCAGGTAAGAGGAGCCCTGTTATGCCTGTGTTTGGCTGGGAAGGACACTCCTCTTCCCAAGGCAACGGGTGGCCAGGGAACACAAGCCTTGGTGCATGCTGTGGCAGGCCCTTTGTAAAGGAGAGGTCCCACCTGCAGGTCAGGTGTGCAGTGCTGTGTTTGCAGTCAGTCAGACCTGCAATTTCTGCGGCCAGGATTACATGCATGGGGAACTTGACTGCATGGATCTTTCTCCCCATTAATTCCCCTGTCATCCTCTAGAACATGCTCTCATCCCAGTGACTTGCTCCCACACAGTTTTCCCCTGCTGTTGTGTGGGCTGTCTGAGGGGGCTGCATGTTTGAGGAGGTGATTTCAGGTGTTAGAGCATTTAAATGGGTGGGGGTTACCTGAGGGATCGGTTTCACCTCACAGTGATCGGACCCTCTGCCTCTTCAGTTGAAAAGTGGTGACAGTATTCCTTACTTTCCAACATGGAGCTCTTGGTAACAGCAATGCTGAGTGTTACTGCAGTGTACAGAGTGTTGGGGCTCTGCAGTTTAGAAATCTTTGGTTGTCCATAGCAACCTGCAGGCACTGAAATATCAGCTTGCACATATGTGGGGGTTTGAAACGCTGCTGTTGCTGGAGGTTCCTAGGAAAAGGCTCTCAGCTCTGTCCCTGTGTGGACCTTTTCCCCATTGCCTCTCCCCATCCCACACAGGTTGTGGCTCCTGCCAGCACAACAGTTTTTAACAGGCTGCAGGTCCTCCCTAGGAGGATTGTGCATGGCCAGAGAGAAACCAGGATTGAAGCAACGTGTGCAGGACAGTCCTACCCAGAGGGAGCCCCCATCCAGCACAGACATCAGGGCTCTGATGTCCACCCCTGCACAGAACACCAGAGTTCACTGGTGACTGATGCATTGTAAAAGGCAGACTTGCTTGGAGCTGAAATTAGGAAAGAAGCAAAGAAAAAGATCAGAGCCACTCTATCTCACTCCCAGGCGGTGATCTGGGCAAAATTCCCTGTGTCCCAGCTAACAAGCAGGAGGCAGGGCAGCATCCCAGACTGTAGCCAGGTCGTTGGGCTAAAGCAGTGGCTGTGTGACGTGACTCAACATGGCAGTGTTCCCCCTCTGCTGCAAATGTCTCAGATTAACACACTGGCTCACCCTGCACCTGTTTGTGACCTTGTCCCCCACGTGTTTTGGAGGACCCTTGTGTCAGCCAGCTAGTGCACACTCTATTCTGATGCAGGGTGTTGTGACAGCCCTGAAAGGGTCACTGCCACCTGTGCTTTGTCACTGCCTGTCACTGCCTCACTCCTTAATACACCCCTCTGTGGGGAGCCAGAGCCGGGACCAACAGCTCAGCTTCAGCGAGCCGCTTTTGCAATATTACACTATGAAGACATTTTGAGCAGCTTCTGTGCTTTTGGCAGCCCCCAGTCCCTACTGTAATTAGGCTTGGGTGTCCTCCAAAATGACAGAAAGTTTAAAAGCCCCAAGTGTAACCCTGGGCGAATGTAGGTGGGGCTGTGATCTCCAGGAAACGTCATCCTGGGAGTCTTTCAGCTCCAGTGGCTGGTTTACATAATCAAGACCTGACACAGCAAAAGAGAGACTTACAGTCCAATGGCTTCAGTCTTTTAATCCCTATTTCTACCAGTAATCCTTTCTCTACAAGTAGGCCCTACTTGTCCAAGTAGTTCTCTTGGCTTCAGCAGAGTGTCTTTGGCCTGCCTGTACTTAATGTAAACTAAGATTACTTTTGGCATCTGTGGAATCCTAAAAAACTAAAACAGCAGAGTACGATTGAGGGCAACAGGCTTTACAGACCCAGGAGGTCACACTGGAGTTTACATTTGCTGCTGGCAATTCCAAGGGTTTGCTAGAACAGCCACAGCAGATGAATCCCCTTTCTAACTGCAGAATAAACACTGCATAAGGAAAGGAAAGGAAAGGAAAGGAAAGGAAAGGAAAGGAAAGGAAAGGAAAGGTCCTTTGTCAAACATAAAGGATGTCTGTTTACCTCCAGCAGACACTGCTTATTGGAGTGTTTTGCAAGTCAAGAGATAAAGCCTTGAACGGGGACAGCCAATGCACAAAGATGAGCGCTCTTCCAGCTTTTCAAGTTTTGGGTAATTGTGGCCATGGCTAATTTTCATACCATGATGGCTTAACAGTTATGTGCCTGTGATTGTGCAGCCCAACTCACATGGGAAATGCTTCTTGGAGCCTAATAAGCACTGAGGTGCACATCCTGCATGCTGCCATGGCAACAGCAGGATGCAGGAGAGCTGGGAGGGCTGGCTGCCAGGAGCTGCTGCACTTTGGCAAGAGAACTAACCTTTGGATGTCCAAATTGGTTTAATTACCAGCTGTGGAAACGACCTGGTGTCTAGTGACTGATTCTTCAAACCAGTGATACCCCTGTGAGAAGAATGAACCTGTTGGCTGCTGGGCCAGCACAGCGGTGTAGCGGGGGACAGGCAGTCCTGGGGACACTGCCATGCAGTGCACAGGCTGGCAGTGTTTATGCAAAACTGTCAGGGCTGATAAGGAAGCCCAGGAAAGCTCCACTGATGGTTTTCTGGCAGTCAATGTCAGATTGTGTTAGGGAGTTTTGTTTTTACCTTGCTTCCCTGGTCATTGCCGATGCCTGTCCCTTTTGCTGCTGACAGGGCACATGCAGGGCAGCCTTCTCTCCCTGCTGACCTTCTCTGGACAGGGCTGAGTGGCCTTTTGGCAGGAGAGCTGGTAACAACAAATTTTGTCCCATGGAGAACTGTGGCACTTTGACACTTATTTGCCCCCAGGTGAGTTGTTTTCCTTGCTGAAAAAGATCACGGCTCTGCAGTGCTGGGGCTGTGTTTGCCAGGTCAGCCAGGAAGAGAAATCCCCTGCCTGAGCAGCAGCAGTGTCCATGGGAACTGGTGGCTTGGATACCCTGTGTTCTCAGTTTTCCTCTGTGGCTGAGACTTCCAGCAGGGCAGCGACTCCTGTGCTGTGTCGTAGCCAAGGAAACCACATGAGGCCCTGTCGCTGGTGAGGGAGGACAGGGGGATGGAAAATTAAATGGGGGAACATGGTCCATGCAGGAGAATAAGGACATGAAAAAATTCAAATGTAGTTCCTGTGAAGTACTCTGGCAGCTTGGGTAGGTACCTGTTAATTCCAAGCTGAACCAAAATCAACTGTTTCAGGGAGTTTTTTAATTCCATTTGACAAACTGAAGGAATATGATTAAATTATCATGGACCTGAAACAGTTTTGTTTTGACATATTTCTGCTCAAGCTGTGGTAAAAGTTAGCATTTCCCACTCTTGGGTCTTGACATGAAAGCAAGCAAGTGTTTTGCATCAGCCACCACTGCTGATTTCAGTTGCAGGATGCACCCTTAGCAGTGGGTTTCCTGCCAATGTTTTGAGTGTTGCTGCTGGGCTCAGGGGAGTGATGGTTGATACAAAGCCTGAGTCTCCGGACATGGCCCTTCACCCGGTCTGCAATTTGCAGCCCAGGTACCTCCATGCCAGATCCAGCCCATGAAATTAGAGGGTGGCTGTCAAAACGATGCTCTGAGTATCTCACACCTCTCTGCTGAGGTGTTGGGTAACCTGGTGAGCTCTCCCAGGAAGAGCCTGCATGGTCGTAATGCCAGCATGGAGTGGCCTGTGTGACATATGCTCCACGTGAATTCCCTGCACCCTCCACAGGTGCATCATTTGGCTGAAAACAGACAACACTCATGGCTAATTATGTGTTGCTCTGCTACCTGCTAATTAAGGAAAGCTGCAAAGCTGAGATCTCTGGGGTAGTGACCACCTGACTCAGTGAGTGCAGAGGTGAAGGATAAAATGATGGGAGAGAAACCTGGAATGGGTAATACAATAGTGCTTGGTTGGGTTTTTTAACCTTCTTCAGGGTTTACTGACATTCCTGTTCAGAAATACAGCAACATGACTGGGATAAAGAAATGTATGTAAAGGTCACAATTTCCTAACTCAAGGCAAGTGAGCACATTGCAGTAGGAAAAGCCACTTCTTATCTGGCTGGAAAAGAAACCCAGTTGTGTTGGCACAGAAACGTTTTGGAAAATTAAACAGCAGGAAGGGAAATGATGCCGTGGTTCCACAGGTGTGCAGAGAGGCCATCAGAAGGGAGCTCCCTTGCCCTTCAGACTTCAGAGAAGGCTGAGGGGAACTGCAGAGGTGGCTCCCACTGCCGGGAATTCAAGTGGGTTTCCTGGGGCTGAGTATCTATGGCAGAGGCAGAGCTGAGAAGGTCTCTGACAGACTAAACAAACAAACTCCGACCAGCAATGAGATCTCAGTATTGCTCCATGGTCCCTGTGCATTGCAGATGTACAGATGCACACCTCTGGCCATGACTTCACCTTGGTACCTGGGCTGACAAATGCCATGGGGAGGTTTCTTAATGTACATATACATTGAAGACTCATTATAGTTCCAGCGTAGGGCTGGATTTCATAACCAGAATGGTGCCATCAAGCTTCTGAAATTAACATCTGGTTAAAGCCTGGATTATAGGAACTTTTTAAAAACTCTTGATATAATGAGCCTGAATATGGAAAACCTGTACAAAAATATTCATGATGTGTGTCACTATGTATCTTCTTTTACATGGCATCTGACATGAATCAGGATATAACTTAGGGAGTTACTGAACTGTGTTGTCGAGGTGTTGATGTCTCTCAATTCTGCATCGCAGCAGCTGAAGCTCTGTCGTAAGGGATGGATGACTAAATGACAACGCACAGATGATGTGCCTCCTGTGGAAGCATCTATGGAAGATGCTAAATGGGTATAAGATACTATTCATTTTATCAGTAATGAAATATCTGCAATAGAAAATAACTTTCTTGTGTGCTAAGATTTCGGTATTGTCTGGCTTGCCTGGAGAACATAATGAAACTATGGCACCAATAGATAATACAACTGCAAGCTGAATTAACTGCAGTTTTTGATCCTCTGGCTAGATAAGACTTTATTTGTGTTTTCTTGTTAAGCTAAATTGGAATAATTAATTATTTTTTTGCAAAAAATATATTCTAATACCACTCTGCAGCAAAGATGAGACTCTTAGAAAAGCTTTAAATGTAACCTCATCAAGAAGTATTCTGGGCAGCACCAACATCTTAATGGTTAAAAACACACAAAAAATTAGTCCATACAAGAACCAAATCTTTAGCTCTCCTTTGTACATATCTAATAGTAACAGGAAGGGAATGGAGTGACTTGCTACGTGAAGACATTACCTTATATTTTACTATTACTAAAGCCTTTTATTGGTCAAGGAGACCCAGCAGAACAGAAACAATAATTATTTCCTGTAGTACTAGTTTTACAACAGTGGAAATGCACCCAGTTGGCAAACCCCTTTAAATGAAAGCACTGAAGGCATCTGGTGGCTTGGAATTAACCATTTCCCCAGCAGTGCCAGTGAGGAATCACACTCCTCTTTCCTAAAGTGAACCTGCAGTCACTCAGACAATGGATACAGATTGATTTGCATGGGTAAAATCCCCTTTGAGCACCTGGTGCCTGCTCCACTGGCACTGTTTTCTTGTAGGATCTCCTGGAGACCTAAATGAGGCCTCTAAAGGTTAACCTGTGGGCAGGCGAAGGATGCCAGGAGGGAATGTTCACCCAGCTGGTCTGAGGCTGATGATGTGCACAGGTAACGCGAGAGCCTGTTGCACAGCTTTTGTGCCTGGGGTTGCTGTGGGATCATACAGAGCTGGCTGGTTCTGTCCCTGTGTGTGCCATGCTCTTGATGGCTCTGTCCCTGTGTATGCCATGCCCACGCCAGCTCCTTCCCTGGTGTGCCATGGCCACACCAGCTCTATCCCTGTGTGTGCAATGCCCACGTTAGCTCTGTCCCTGGGGTGCCCTACCCACGCTGGCTCTGTCCCTGGGGTGCCATGCCCACATCACCCAGCTGTGCTGCCCCTCCTGAGCACGTGCCTTTCAGCTGTGTTTGAATTCAATGTGCAATGCCTGTTGCCCAGTAACTCACTGGCTGCACAGTCCTATTCTGCGCTGCCCTGTCTGGATTATTCAGGAATATCTGGGAACCCATGTTCCTGAACTGTCTGTTATCAGCAAGCCCAAGAGCTGGGAAGCCCTAGGAAGCTTTCACTGTACTCTGTTTATTTTTCCATTCCCTCCCACACCTCACACAACATGGGGCAACAACACAGGATGCAGTCAAATGGTGACCTACAAACATCACTGTGAGTAAGGCTTTTTAATTCCTCTTTTAAAAGATCCCAAACTACAACTTGGTTTCAAACAGTACCTTCCCAGGGGTGCTCATTCCAAAGGACCACTTGGAGTACCCATTTTACTTCACATATATTCATGGCTTTCAGATGGAACAATTTCCTTTGTTATCCCACCTGGACAGGAATGTTGTTGTTATATATGGTCAGAAAATGGAAGTGAAAATACAAAAGCTGTGGTACAAAACCTCTTTTTGTTGCCAGTGGCACTTGAATTGTGCTGCATCATCAGGTTTGATGTTCTGAAAGAACATTTTTTTACTTTTTGGCCCAGGTGGATCATTCTTCGGGCTTTTCCTAATGTATTTAATAACAGTGATGATATGCAGCTTATAGAATTCTGCAGCAATTGTTTCTCATTAGTCACTGACACAAAGCTTTGCACAGCAGAATCTATCTACAGGTGCCACAGGGAGAAGACAAGAAAGAAAAATGTGTCATACTCTGAGGTAAACAGCTTTACTCCCTATTAGTCTGCCAGAGGCTGAATTAGTAATTGATGAAGCACTTTGCCACGATGAGATTTGTTTAGTCCACTTAGGATTTGTTTTTTGCTGTTAACACAGAGCTAAACAAGCGAGGCTGTGTCTACATGCTCTTCTGCAGATAGGAGCTCGCTCCGTGCCTGGTGCCTGTCAGCTGTGAGCCACATCCCCGGCAGCACGGCTGCCTTGTTTGCACAGCACCGAGGGGAGGGCTAATATTCCCACAGTTACTCATCCCAGCACCGCACCCCCTTCCTCCACCAGGTGCTGGAGCTGCCTCTGCCTCGCTAGGCAGGGCAGGCACGCTGTCTGCCGCACAGGAATGCAGCTGTCACACACACAGCGCTGCTGGCAGGCCGGGGGGAGGGCTGGCGACAGCCTTGGGCAGTGTGGGGGTCATGGCACCTTCAACCAGCTCTGTGGCAGTGTGAACAAAGTGGTTCCTCTGCCTAGGGAACACATCTGTGGGAAGGTTGGGGCTTTTTCCATCTTTATCACACCCTATTGCTTATTAAGATTTGAGAAAGGTAGAAGTCCATATTGTTAAGATCACCACCAAAATTTTGAAAAAGAAGCCGACACTGCTACAGGAAAAAAAAACACAAAAAAAAGAAACAAGAATACAGAAAAGAAACACAAATCCCTATCTCAAAAAGCAAATCCAAACCAAATTAAATTTTCAAAGCCTCCTTCCTGGACATAAATCCCCTATTTTTCTTTTGAAGGTCAGCATTAGATGATGCAAGAACAAGGCTGAACTTCCAGCCCATTAGGCTCTGCAGAGCGAGGCAGCAGACGGGTGATGTGGTGTGTCTGCATACCTCCCCCAGGCACTGGAGAAGAGGTAAGATGTAAAACCCCTCCTGCAGTGGAAGGAGTTACAAGATCCTTCTCATCTTCAAGGGAACGCACTGCTGCCAAGGGGTGCCATGGGACAAACTCATGGACTGCGGGAATCACTCCTAGAAGAGACAGGGCTGGCAAAAGGAAAGGGCATTTGCAAAGCCTTCTGAAATGTTGCCTCCCCTGCCTAAAACTGATAGGCTAGGGGTCACCTTGAAGGCACCTGAAGGGCTTCTGAGCCACTTCAGACAACTCCCCAGTGCCAACTGTCCTGTGTGAAACAAGGAACTCGGCTCAGTCGGGAAGGCAGAGGTTTGTCAGAGCCCGGTGTCCCACTGGAACTGCCCTCATCCTCCAACTTGAAGTGTTTGTCTCTTCTATCAGCCTTGGCAGTGGAGCAGTTTAAGGGATCACTCCACATTTTTGTTGGCATAAAGCTGGTATCTATTTTCCCTATGTAAGCAGGAGTTACTGAACTGGTTTAGGTGACTGTGACTGGAGTTCCTGTGAACAGAGTGTGGGTTATTCTGGCACAGCTACAGTGGGAAAGTGCTAATCCCCCCATCTGCACTTGTTAAACCTTTTAATTAAAG
This sequence comes from Ploceus nigricollis, assembly GCA_013399945.1. Lineage (NCBI taxonomy): Eukaryota > Metazoa > Chordata > Aves > Passeriformes > Ploceidae > Ploceus > Ploceus nigricollis. The sequence continues at coordinate 1,969,555 of VXBC01002294.1, forward strand.
ATCACTTTGATGAAGGTGCAAGGCTGAGAGGTCAGGGTTTTGCTACAGCACTCATCAGAGACCCAAGAAACAACAGCTGAGAGTCGTAGTGGGCTTTGAGACTTGTCCATTGGAGCTGTAGTGGAAAAGATGAAGAGGCACCAGCTCCTATGCTCTCCATCTGTATGGGGCAAAGTTAGACCCAAATTCCTCTGGGTCAAGCTGATTGACAGCTTGAGCAGGAAACATGACCTAGAACTGCTCCACATCAGTGATTTCATGTAAGTCATCTGACTGATGTGTGAGGGATTCATCAAAAGGGGGAAATGAATAACTTCCAAAAACACCTTGGAGGACTGGGTTCTCAGATGAAAACATGTGCTAAAATGTGTGGAGCCCAGGAAGAAAAGGCTACATTAGTGCAGCCATAGAGGCACGTGGCTCCTCTGGAAAGAGTAAGAATGCTGTGAATTCTGATTGTTTTCTTGCCCTTTTTTTTTTTTTTCCCTGTGGTATTTACAGTGCCATGGTACTCATTCAGCTTTCCTAGCTAACAGCTAGGGAGGTACATGGAGCTGCCTGGAATCCTGGCATCAGGCACCTTCCTGCTTCAGGCATCCTGCAGGAGGGCAGCAGGCAGCTTGGATGTGCTCCTGTGTCAGGAACAGGACCCCAACAGAGTGGGGATTCCACAATGCTCCTGCCCTACTGACTTCTGGAAGAAGTTCCTCTCAAACTTGTGTGTCATTCCCAGGCATCACTCCTATTTCCCTGGGGAAATACTGACCTTGATGGCAGAATATGGTGTGTTTGAAATGCTGAAGACACCAAACTACTGTTTGCTGGGGTCTCCAGACTGCCAGACTGGCTGCCAGCTTGTTAAACACACACTGATGTGCCATTAGGGAGCTGAAGTGTCATCAATGTTATAGACCTGAACCTGTAGCTTAATTTAGGGGCTTGTTGGACATATGGTAATAGGCTGGTAAGGCTTGGTGAAAGGTGGCCTTTGCAGGCATCTGTACATTTTTAATCTCTGTATACAATGAAATATTACATATTAGCTTTTGCTCTTGCTGGCAGATTTGTTGTGGGAAGATCTACTTTGGGACTCCAGTAGCACTGAATACTGAGCAAGTGACAGAAATAGGGAGTTTGGAGCAATGTCTCTGCTGGCAAAACTCCATTGCAGCCAGAGGGTGAAATCCCAGCCCTGTTGAGATGCACGGGACTTGTGCCAGGCTTCAACTGCTGAGAACTCTTTTAGCAACTCAACCCTGATTTTGCTTTGGACTGAAACCTCCCTGTGGATCTCAGCCTAGAAACACTTGCATCTTTCACGCAGAAGAAAAATGTTGTGCAGCAAGCAAATGAGCTTGGAAATGATTTAAACTTCATCAGTGGAACCCTTGCTGTAGACGTTCACTGTGGGCTAAATTTGGTTTGTGTGGTACTGAGACACTGAGTGGCTCAGAGAAACTCATCTCCCTCAGTGATGGAAGGGCTCATGCTTTGGCTGCAGTCACAGTTTATTGGACATGCTCCCTGTTCCTCCTGTGAACGGCAGGACTTTGTTTTGGTGCTCTCAGTGTAACTCATTCATGCAGTCAGTGCTCGTCAACATTTTTTTAAGACCAGGAACCCTAGATATTGACAATGTACCTCTCTCTTCTCTTTACAGTGTATATTGCTGTCCTGGCATCCCGGCCCTTTTCCAGGGTACTTGCTGGAAGCTCTTGAGGATGAAGTCCCTGTGCTCCTGTTTGTGTGAGACTACAGCCACAGAAAGGTCAGAGAGTGGTGCTTCCATTACCCACAGCTGCGACTTGATAACCTTATGGTTCTGAGGTCAAAAACTAAGCAGGAAAAGAGGTGCTGGAAAATCAAAATAAATTAATAATAATTCTGGTTTCTTTATACATTATAAAGAAACAGGATGGGGAAAACTGTTTTGCTTTGCAGGTCACCTTCACAGCAAACAGGAATCATTCAGTCACTGCTGGATAATACCAAGGGCACTCTCAGAGGCTGGCAATTGGAATGATTAAAAAAATATGAGCAAGATTTTAAGTGTCTCTTTGAGAAACAAACAGAGCAAAATTGTTCATCAGTGGTGGAACAGACACTGTAAACAATGTATTTAATGAATCTGGAAGGATCTTGTAAGGGAGCAGATGACCAGCTCTGTCTTTCCAGCACAGTCCCAGTCCCTTACTAAAAGAGTTTGTGACCTTGCCTTCCTATCCCACACATCAAGCTTTCTGTAGCTGTGTCTCTTTCTGCATTTCAGAAAACAGGAAATATTTCACAGAATCAATGAAATTGGTTGGTGAGCTAGCACAGGTTGCCAAGGATTGTGTCCAGTTGAGTTTTTAGTATCTCCGTGGAGTGAGATTCCACCACCTTTCTGCACAACTGACTTGCTTTTGGGCATTCTCACAGAAAAAAAAAAAAAAAAAAGGCTTTTTTGTGTTTAGGTGGAATCTGGTGTTTCAGTTTGTGTCTCTTACCCTGTCAGTGAGCACTACTGAGAAGTCTGCCTCCCTCTTGTTCTCTGTGCTGGGGATGGACCTTGGCAGCACTTGCAGGTGATCTTGGAAAGCCAGGCAGATTTTCTGGATGCTGTGATCTCCAGGACCATGTCACAAGCAGATCCTTGAAGAGGCCAAAGTCTGCTCTTCAAAATCAGAGTTTTCTTGCCTTTTGTGCGACTGTCCCCTCTCGGGATCCTGAACTTCACTGTCTCACAGGCACTGGACCAAATGCTGACCCACCTTCACGTTGGCAAGCAGCTCTTCCTCGATTCTGAGGTCCAGCAGAGCACCCTTGCTTATTAGTTCCTCGATCAGCCACACCAGGGAGTTGTCAGTGTGCTCCTGAACTTGCCTAGATTGCTTGGGCCCCTCCCACTGTGTTGTCATTTCTAGCTCAAACCTCTTCCTACCAGCTTCAAGAGAAACCTTGGTATAAAATAAATCCACCTCCTCCACGCTTGCTGCTGGTCCCTGTGCTCCCTGCTGCAGGCCTGGTGCAGCATTTCCAGGTGTGCTGGCTGTGAGGTGGCTTGGAGCACATATCTGGTGTCCTCTGCACCTCTCCAGCTGCTCTGGAGCACCAGCACTTGCCTTCCTGGACAGATGTTCACCTGAAACCATCTCACCAGTGACACACTGCACAAGTGTTCTTGGTGAAGTGTTTTAGTGTTTTTTGCTTTTCAGCTAACCACACCTGGGACTTCCTTTCTGCTCAAAGCTTGCCATAACATGAATAAGCTTTCTTAACTGGTTGTTTTGGGGGTTTTTTTCCTTGAAGAATTGAAGGGTTCTCCTCAAATCTATCGTGCTTGGGGCTGAAAACACAGGATACAAAATTATTCTTTCCAAGGGCTCTAAATTGATGCGGCAGACAAAAGGAAGAAATGAAGGCAAAAAACCCACCTATGTATGAAAAAATGTTACCAGTTCTAAATAAAGGTAAAAGTATTTTTGTCCAACCTTTGCCAGAGACACTGTCATTCCTAGGATTTGGTTTGAAATCTTTCCCAAGTGACTAAATTAAAGCCATTGATGTACTGAAATATAGTTGATGACTCTGAAAGTTTGAGTGCTACCGTATTATAGATCCCACCAGGAGATAGGCCCCTGAGGGAGTCTGTCATTTCTCTCATCTGCACTCACTGAAGGATTCAGTACAGAAGTGGATTAAGCTCTTGGGGGGCTTTAAGCAAACTCTCCGATTCCTGCAGTATATTTCATTCTGAGCCTGAGTGGCACCCAGCAAGGCTGCTCTGCTGCCCACACACAAATATTGCTCAAAATTCCTTGGGCCAGAGCTCCTATATGGCAGAACATGTGGCCAGGCATTTCACAACTGCCGTCATCTATGGATTTCAGCTTGCACAAATAGAAAGGGAAAGCCCAGCTAGCTCGGTTTGGCTCTGACAAGGAGCAGCAGTGCACACACACTGCTCCAATACCCTTCCTAAGGGGGAGAGCTGAATTACAGGACCACCTGCACGCGTTTGGGCTGCTCTGTGGGACAGAGCTATTTCCTTGGGACCCACCAGCCAAGGATGTCACAATGCCTGTGGGGGCTTGTCCACCACCTCGATGGTTTCCTGCCTGGAGAAGCTGCCCTTCCCTCATATTTTACACCCTGCCTGCAGCCAAGCTCGAGGGAGTAACGCATCTCCTCAAGAAGCTGCTGGCAGAATTCAGATGGTTTGAGAACCTTTTGAGTGTTCATCATGATTTAGGCTCACATTTTAAGCACAGGAAGGCTTAAAGCAGGCTACTGCACAACCCGTGGCTTTCCCTATGTAATAAACGCTATAAACACCTACATGCCACGAGCATTCGGTCCCGGGGCAGAATGATGTTGTGTAGCCCTGCCAAACCCTGAGGTGCCCCCAGACCCGGCAACAGCCTTCTCTGCTTGGTGGAAACCAACATCAAATCTCTTCCGGAAAGCAAAAAACTAACCCACAAATATTTATTTCTTTATTCCCAGTGAAGGAGGGCGGAACTGCCGGGAAATCGCCCTCCGGGAAACCTGTGACAACGCTCTTCTCAGTGTTACAGCCGGGGCTTAAAATGGCGCAGAAGGGCAGCGAACCGCTCCCTTACTCCGCTGAGCTGCACCAGCTGCTCTCGGGGCGCCGCGGGGCTGCTGCCGGAGGGAAGTCAGTCGGTGGCCGAGGGGGTGAGGGGACGCCGAAGGGATGAGGCAGGCAGGGCGAGCTGACGGAGCACCCCCGACTCGCCAGCCCCGACTCAGCACCGGCAGCGCCCCGAGAAGGAGAAGATGGCGGCAGCACCGTTGACCAATCAGCGCGCGGCACCGGCTCGCGCCCGCCCGTTGCCCAGTCCCGGCGCTCCGCGTGCCCCGGACGGTTCCATTCGCAGCAATCGCCCCCTCCCGGCGCCCGGGTTGGTGGCGCCCGGCCGGTATAAAGTGGAGCGCGGCGCACGTGTGCTCCTCAGTGCCGGCGGGAGAGGGAGGCGGATCGGGTTGCGTGCTGGTGGTGTCGGTGTGGAGAGGGAGCGGTGGGGGTCGGGCGNGACGAAGGACGGGCACGAGGTGAGGTCCTGCAAGGTGGCGGACAAGACGGGCAGCATCACCATCTGCGTGTGGGACGAGATCGGCGGCCTCATCCAGCCGGGGGACATCATCCGCCTGACCAAAGGGTGCGTACGGGGCCGCCCCGCGCCCGCCGGGCCGCGCTGCCCTTTGTCACCCGCGGGGCCCCTCCAGGGCCACGGGGGACACGGCCGCCGCCTCCGACCCGCTCCCTGTAACCGAGCCAGCGCCCTAAGGTCATTTGCCAAATTAAACCCACCTTTCCCAGGCCAGAACATGCCTAACGTCAGTGTACAGGCAAGGAGGGGCTTGGGTTTGTAATAAGGAGGTAGTGGTGAAGAGATTTGTGTTGGCTTTAAAAAGCTTCCTAGGAAAATACTTCTGGGGCAGGGGGAAATGTAAGTCAGTCCTGGCCTGTAAATCAAGCAGGGGAAGTCCAAAGCATGTTCTTATTTTCACAGCTAATTCTTTACTCTAGCAGTCAGCTCCTTAATGAAAGGTGAGGATGATTACATATCACACAGAAAAGTTGCTTTTCATTCGAATGATGTAACAAAAGTGACAGGCAGGGGAGAACCTTTTCAGTTTCACTATAAAAATTCATTCTAGGTCTACACTGTAGAATGTGTTAATTTGTTTAGGTGCAAATAATTCCTCAGAGGTAATTTAATTAAAAAAGAAACAAGTCCAGCCCCCAAACTTACTGTGAGAATGTTAGAGTCAATCTGAAAATCCTTTTCCGTGTCACTTAAATTGTCACTAGCTAAGTCATAGTTTCATTTGAGTTCTTCATGCCAGTTAGGTTGCACTTTTAGAAATCCATTACACTGATCCTTTGGTCTACAGCACTCCAGGATCTGCTGTGTGTGTAAGGTCCTGTTAATTTGTTTTTATAAAAAAGTAGGTGAAAGGCAACTCGGGCTGCTAACTGAGCTGAAGTTGTTCATTTGAGTGTAATTCTCAGTTTTGGACTGAAATTGCATGACCCTTGCCACCAAAACTACAGCTGCTTCCTCCTATGCAAATGTCCTTTAACACGAAATGGGCTGACTCCTCAGCAGAGGTGCTTCTGGGGAAGGCTGCTTGCGTGGAGAGCACGTGGAGCGCAGGGATGGGTGGAACTAAACCAGAGCTCTGGGCCAGCACAAAGCCCCGTGTGTAGATGACATTGAAACAAATTAAGAGCAATACTGTTCAGCTGCATTACTGTACTCCCTTCTGTGACTGGCTTACTGTAACTGCTCTGATGTTTCTGTGCACCGAGTCTGGCATTGTTTAATGTAAAAAGCTGAGCTTGGCCTGTATGTATTGAATTTATGAGCTGACATCACTGTTTCTGGTGGGTGGCAAAGTCATGCCTTCATTTACATGAATTGCATGCTCCCTTAGGACTGTGGAGGGAGTGAAATGGCAAAAGCTAAATCCATTCTGGTTTGGCTCTCATCTTCAGAAAACTGGCCTCATGCTGGCATACAGGGTTCTCCAAACACTTCTTTTATATTTAAATAGAATTGAGTGTGTGATGTTGCCATTGCAAGGCAGGTAAATTTCAGCTCTGTAGGCTAATGTGACTTCATAGTGCAGGATGCCCTCTGATACAAGCAGAAAAGCTTACACAGGCACCACCAGTAAACATGCCCTTTTTTTGCCCCTTGCTGAAGTTCAAGCTGCAGATGCATTCCTCTGCAAAAGCAGACACTGTTGCTTACTTTTGTCACTGGGTGGTGAACCCATTTACAGGAATCTGTTGCACTTAATATTTCTAAATTTGAAATTAGTGCTGGAGCTTAGTGCTTTATGGCCAGCTCTTTTTGAGATAAAAACCAATGCTTGCATATGTGGAATAACTTTGTGCTGGAGGTTGTTAGTCACATGGTTTGCTGGGTCTTTTCCCAGTAAATGTATATTTGACTTACATTTATTGTTTGGTAGCTCTTTTCCTTTGTTTTCTGCCACAAGACTGCCTGACTAGCTGGTTATTAAAGGTTAAGCAGTGAGGGAATCTTTAAAGGGAATCTATGAAGTGAAGAACACTAATCCTTGTTCTGAATGGAAAGCTCCCAAGATAGTATCTGCAGTTACAGTGCCTGTGCTTTCCTGCTGAAGTACAGAGGAGGTTATCACTGCCCTGGCAGTGCTGTCCTCTCCTGCCAGCCTGACTCCTCCCTGGTGCCCCTTCAGGGCCCTGCGTGTGGCCGGATGTCTCCCAGTCTCAGCAGATAAGGCAAAGGGCAAGAGGAAGGTTTGTTATCTCTGTTCCAGAGATACACCCCGAGCGTGAGGAAGTGGTGACTTGTCCAGAGTGGTGACTCCTGTGAGAGCAGTTGCTGAGGCTGCCTGTTCCTGTGCTAGAAAATACACACATATTCTTTTTAACTCCCTTGCACTGTGCATGTGTTTCTGGTCTGCGTTTTCCTCTTTCTCTACACATACGTGATGCCCCTCGCTGAACGGAACAATTACACAGAAAGTTTTGTATGGCTCAGATTTCTGTGCTTGAAGTCAAGTGCCACCATAAAGAATAGAGTGCACTCACCCTGTCTTTGTAAGGGAACATTCCTGCAATCAAAAACTGATTTCAGTGTGTTTCTGTACATCACTTGGAGTTTGATGGCCAAACTTGTGCCTTTAAAAAACCCAGTCTGGTAAGGACCTATACTAAGAACGGAAGTACTTTTGATCATACACATTCAGTAGCAGTAGCTGTTCTCCAGCAAGCAAAGGTGATTCTTCCTGGCTCCTGCTGAAAGCAGAACTGAGAGTTGTCACCAAATATAACACAGATACTGCTTTTGGCAAAATGCCTTTTCTCTGCAGGACAAGTCATAAGGGTTGTTCCAGTCAACAAAAGAGCATCTAATCTCAAAATAATTGGCTGCTTTCCTGGAATTGTCAAAGGAGTCTGCTGAGCTTCCGGTACCTTTTGCTAGAAGTAGTACATGGGGATCTGTAAACCATTGGTGTTGGTGACATTGAGGTCCCTGGGAATTTTTTTTAGTCCATGCTGGTGTGTAATAGTTGTTAACTTCCTGGAAGATAGCATGCTTCCACTTCCTCTGTCAGCTCATTCACTAAGAAACTGCTTCACTTCTCCTTTCTCTGGCCAGGTACGCATCTCTGTGGAAAGGATGCCTGACACTTTACACGGGACGAGGAGGGGAGCTGCATAAAATTGGGGAGTAAGTATTGTGTGTTCATACCTCTCAGCAGAGTGCTGTGGTAAGTATGAGACCTGGTAGCTCTTAGGAAATGGAATTCAGGGCAGCAAAAGTTCTCAGTTGGTCATGGATGTAATGAGCTCTGACCCTGTCTGGGCTGTAGGTACTTTGAGGAAAATCAGCCTCCATTGTTGGCACAGGTCTAGGAGGAGGAACTGTACAAATGACAATCTGCTCTGCTTACCTAGGCCTTATCTTGATTAACCACTTCATTTTGGTGGAAGCCTTTTGTATGTCTGTCATCCTTGAGGGACAGGCAATGCAGAGAAGGAAGAGCAAGGTCACTCCAGTGAATCATATCCAAGCAGAAGCAAGCCTCATTAAACCTGCTTTAAACTGCCCACAGACTGGGGCGACAGCTCCTGCCTAAGAACAAACATGAGTAACATACTTGAGCAATAGAAAAAATAGCCACANGCGCGGCGAGCGACACGTATTTCCTTATAAAAGACATAAAACCCGGACTGAAAAACTTAAATGTCATCTTTATTGTGCTGGAGATCGGTAAGTGGCGCCCGGCACGCCCCACCCCCGGGCCGCCCACGCGTGTCACG